>JASVER010000072.1:2451029-2599209 GCA_030449065.1 Oceanodroma leucorhoa | reverse complement strand
AAAGGAAAGGAAAGGAAAGGAAAGGAAAGGAAAGGAAAGGAAAGGAAAGGAAAGGAAAGGAAAGGAAAGGAAAGGAAAGGAAAGGAAAGGAAAGGGGAAAGGAAAGAGGAAAGGAAAGAGGAAAGGAAAGAGGAAAGGAAAGAGGAAAGGAAAGAGGAAAGAAAAGAGGAAAGGAAAGAGGAAAGGAAAGAGGAAAGGAAAAAGGAAAGGAAAGAGGAAAGGAAAAAGGAAAGGAAAGGAAAAAGAAAAAAAGACGTTACCTGCTACATATAGAAAGACAGAGGTTAAATAAATATTATTATGTTTTCCAAGATAACTATTTTTTTTCTTCTAACCAATGCATAGTTTCCATGATGTAATGAATATGTGGTTGCTATGCACTGCAAGCCTGGTTTTCTTTAAATAAACTACCCTATTTTTTCAATAAGAAGGTGGTAACCKGAGAGGAATGAAACAGTCACTACAGTTTTACATGAGCTATTATTAACAGTTATAAAATTTTTGTCATGTAATGATGCTACTGCATAAAAGAGAAATACTGCAAGAAATCCTATTCTCATTTGAGAGAGCTTGTAGCTAATTTCCACAGGAAGAAACAGCACTTAAAACCCAAGACTAGATGATGGACCAGGGACAGCCAATGTTTTGGGGTTTTTTTTCTCTGTATTTCTTCTCTGTAGGTATTTTTAGCAGTCAGGCTTTAGAAGGATGAACCTATCAAAATAAATCTCAGCCTGAGCAGAATGAACTTCAGGGGAAGTATTTCTCCCCAGTCAATCTTATACCTCCAGAGTGAATACTAAATATTTTAAGTGGGAATTAATGAATTTTGCCACTTTTTCAAACCTTTCTTTTCCTTGGAGTCAGCACAGCAGTTCAGCATACCATACTTTCTGCTTCACTGACCCTCTGTGTTCTGTGTTTCAGGTCCTGCTTGAGGCATGGTTTAAATTTTTGATGAGTAGGAGTTAGTGTCTGGATCTCAGCAGTGACTTCGGGGTTAAGGCAGTAATAAAGGTTGTCTGAATGCAAGTGTCTGTATTACACTCTGAAATTAGTCATTCTTGTATTGCTGAAAATATTTGGATGATTCAGAAACATTAAGGGTTTAAGGAATGTGTATCATGAGTCAAAAGAAAATGTATGTTTATAAAGTTGTTTTTATGTTTTTACTGGACTTGCTTATAGTACGAATTGGGTGAGAATGGTGTTATTTTAAAAATCTGGATATTATTTTAGCTTAACAACAGAGAATTGGATGAGGTAGAGAACCATTAACGAAGAGTGAGAAAATGTTGCTGCACATCAGATATGACTTTGTTGGTGAAGAAGAGGAAATAATGTAATCTGGCAATTAGAAGAGAAATAGTTCCTTACAATGAAGTAGTGTGGGGGTGAAGATAATTTAAGGGCTCAAGAGAAAAAGATGGAGAAAAGAAGATGACTGAACAGAAGGAAAGTAGGTAAAAGAAGATTGTCAGCAACAGCAAGTCAGAAAGACATGGTGGATTTACAGTTTTGGAAATAATAGCTGTGCTGTGGCTGCCRTGTATTTGGGACAGAAGTTAGACAGGAATTGTTCCATCTGCCATGGGAGGATCTGGAAGAGGTTTGGTATTACCTCTTCATAGAGTAACGGTGCAAGTAAAGGAAAGAGCTACAAGAAGTGGATGCTTATGCAGAGACATTGTCCTGATCCCACAGTCATCGAGGAGTCGTGCTGCAAAGGTGTTTTAGATTGCTTTGCAACTCATTTCCACCTGGCTTTCCATATCTTTCGACCACGTGGAAAAGCCATCTTTCCCCACACTAGTTTCTGCCGATGGTTTGAAGAAGCCTAGGAAACGGCTGGGTGTTTGGTTTTGTATTTGCTAATCTGTACATTATGCAGGCGTTTAATGATGGTGTTAGTATGCACATTAATGCATACAGGGGGCATGTAAAACATAGGATAAATGCTCAAATAATTTAAAAACATGAAATAAATACTTTTTTTCTTAAATTCTCCATGCAATTGTAGTGAACTTAATTAAGTCTTGTCTCCATAAAAAAAATAATTCCAGATTAAGACATTTATCACAATAAATACAATTAAACTGCTACAACACAACAAATTATAGAGGAATAGGCACATTTTGCTGAATTCACCATCATATTATCCAAAAGACATATCTGTGTCTTCACTGGTTGATGGTGAAACTTTTCTACATCAAAGRGCACTAAATAATATATTAGACTATGCATTAAAAACTCCTAAATTTGCCTTTGTAGGTAGAGTTGAATATCAAGAATGAACCTATGCACAATATGTATGTAGTAACTCTACACAAAAAATGCTCCATGTTGAATTCTCAACCTTTCCTATGTGTTAAAGACTAAATTATCTGTTTGAATCTCAGTGGAGTATGGAAGTGCTTTCTTCTTTATTGTTTTTTTCTCACCAAGGACATTCTGAAAAAAAATTTAATTCTCACAGCTAAGATGCTGGTTCACACAAGCTTCATGACTGTCAACTATTTCCATCCCATCATTTCTGGATGCAACAGAAAAGAAGTAAAGAAAAAAAGGCTCTCYCTTTTTCTTCCACCTTCTTCTGTCCAGCCCTCAGAAAAGGAAGCATTTTGTCCCATATCCAAGCCTGAGACGTCCCACAAATCTGGCCTCAGTTCACTCCCCTTTTAACAGGCAGAAAGGACTTCCACTATTTGAACAGGATTTGGCACAGATATGTAGGGTTACTCTTTTCTACTAGATGCTCCTGAAGATATTTCCGCTTGACCTCTCTGAACTGTTTAAACCCACTTTACTCAGAGCCCCTGTAGAAATTCACTAAAACAACTAACCTCTACAGGGAAGTTTTCATGGAGAAAATCAAACTTAATACAAGCGTGGAGATTTTACTCTCATTTTTATTTCAATATGTGATTTATCATCAGGCAGGATTTTTTTCTTCAATCCAGCTTCCACAGAGTTAAAACAACCTTTTTTCTCCATTGCCATGTGGTATGACAGACAGTAGGATAAATGACAAAGAAAAAAGGTCCTTTCGTTATTTAACAGATAATTCTACTATAACAAACTGTGTGTAAAACAATAAAAGTCCCCTGCAGTGCCACTGAACAGCTAGTCTGTGGGGCTCTGACACCTCTGCAATTCTGCTATAGCACAATGGTATAACATTATATTTAATTCCAAGTAGCATGATCGCATGTATTCAGTATTGGTCAGCGTGGACAAATATGATGACTACTGTGCGAAGAAGTTAGCAAAGGAGCAGCCACTCCTCAGCTACAGTCACCACCTGCATATTTTTTGCACTGATAGTTTTTTTTTTTTTAAATCCTATTGGAGTTAGGTCAAAGACAATACTTCTCAGCATTGTTTGATTTTTTCAACTGCTTCCTCAGCCAACTACAGACCACATATTACAAAATTCTTTCACGTTAAAATGGTAGGGTAATACCTTCACATATTGTATTGGTAGGATGCAAGTTACTGATGTTAAAAGTAGCAACCTGATAACTTTATGGGAAAGCTAGGTTTGCATACTTGTTTTCTATTGATTTCATGCATACTTCTAATTATCTGTGCTGTCAATAAAATAAGGCATCAGCTTTCTGTCAATCAATGGACCAAAATGTATTATCCATTGAACAATTTTTTTCTATCAAAATGAATAAATTGATTTTGTTAATCCAAAACCTCCTTCCTTAGCTCTAAAAATAGTGTCTAGTTATATTCCTTTATAAATGAAGTAAATGCATCTGAATGCACTTGTCTGCCATCATTTTTTTCCCCTGTAATTTCCTACTTACTTTATAAGGGAAATCATTAAAATAATAAAAACCCTATTTGTTTTAAATGCCTTCCTACATGGGACTTGCATCTAGTAATAATTTCCATTGAGATAGAAATACTAACATAGTGTTACTGGCCTTCTGCTTTCTGTTATGAATATAGTACCACTAATGACCTACTGAGTCTGTGCACTTCAGAGATTAATTTGAGCAGAAATTCAAAATATGTAGATGGGCACAAAAAGCTGTTTGGAGCATGGAGATGGTGAGAATAAGCTTGTCAGTCACTCTCACTGTTTCTCCCCTAACTAACATACATCTGCATTAATACATGGTTTTTCCTAAGTGCCAGTAATGTATCCAGGGGGAATTAAAGACTGGAAGAAAATGCTTAAAGGTAGGCTGCTGTCAATGACTGGAAACAGACTAGTTTATTGCYATATGGACATCAGTCCTCACTCAGGGCATAGTATCTGGGGATTACAAGAGCTACCGATATTTGTCAAAATGTGTTTTCTCTTTCTACCTGTAGCTTTACTCTGCCTCTATCCAAAATAATGATCCTGTTGATCCAAGCATTTTGCTGTGATGAAATGGTGCTTGGCAGGCATGAGGCTACTGGGAAAAGTGCTGTACACACAGTAGTGCTTTGATGAAGTCTGCTCCCAAATAGGCTATTGCCACAGTTGGAAAGAGAGCCATGACTAGGACCCCTTTCTTTCCACCCATGTTTGTATGACAGAAGAGAGAAAAGGGGTTTCACAGAGTTAGTAAGATGATGATATACCTCTTGATGACACCTACAGAAAGATGGGGTACTTTAATGGGCAAAACCATCACGCTCTCTCGCACATCTTCCAATTTCACCGCCACTTTTTTCATTGCTTGTGAATATTAGGAACTACTCATTAAAGACAAAAACCAAAACAACTCATGAGAGAGAATAAACTGCGTTGATCCTCTCTATTGGAAGGTTGCATATCTGTCAGGAGAGACAAATGGAAGCCAGAAAAACAGCTCTGGTCACTGATGCCATTTAACAAATCTTTCTTTAATCTGGCTGAGCATTTACCAAAGACTTCAGTGACTTGAATGGGGTTGAGCAGAATGGGCTAAGAGTAAGGACAGATGACAATACAAGATTAAGAATACATAACTTCACACATCTTTCTTATTCTTTCAATAACATATGACTTCAGGATTTTATTTCAGTGAATCTTCCTTTTTGAGTGATTATTTTAAAAGATTTACAGAGTGGTAATAAATGTTGGTAAACACAGTAAGCATAGCAGTAAATCACAGTTTTAGCGATATATGTTCTTCAAATATTAAATGGTAAAACAACAAAACCAAAAAAGGTTTCTGCACCCTTGGAGTTTTAGTAACTACAGGTGGAATCATCAAATCAGAAGAATGGAAGTTCTTACAAAATCTTGGTTTCTGTGTTGAAGTGAAATATGCCATTTAATATAGTTAAATTGCTACCTGAGACTGCAAAAATTCATACATTCCATTTTTATTCTGAAAAGTGAATATTTAAATAGACATATTTAAAATAAATGTACTAACTCAGTTTAGTCTGACTTTAGAAGTTACAATGTAGATGTGTTTATCTAAACTGTGGCTCCTTCCGTAATCAATGGAGAAAAATTAGTGCATTCATTTGATCAGCTTATCAGCTTTAGAATGAGACAATTTCAATTGTTTTACTGTAGACTCAGCTAGGTTCAGATGTCTAGAATACAGACATTTACAGTTGGCCAGATTGATCCTGCTCTAAGGACATTTCTATACCAATAAATAACACAGGTAGAGGGAGCAATTTTGACACTATGTCACTTTTCATCCATGTTTCATCAGGTCTTAGGCCAAAAACCAAACCTGACCCTGTTTTATTTAGCAGCAAATAGTCTACAAAACCATTTAGAGTGTCGAACGGTCATCTTACATGTTTAATTTCAGAAACAGATGTCCAAAGCAACAAACATACAGATGGCAAGATGACTGAGCTAAGAAAGAGGAGAGCTAATTGGCATTCTGGTTAAACAGATATTTTCTTTGGTTGCTTGCCTAAAAAGTCTGAAGTGCCTAGTTCAGACTGTAGTGGAACACAGAATAGAAAACCTTGAGGAGTGAGAAAAAGAGCCAGCTGTATTATAAGTGCTGCAAAAAGACAAGGCATTTTACAACTTTGTCATAACCCTTGAAAACAGAGGATGGTAATGGACGACTGCTGAATACAAGATATCATTTTCAAGGAGACAAGAGAGAAAGTTTACATGGTTATAAAGTATAAAAACAGACCAAAAGTCCATTTCCTTCAAATTGTCAGCAGCCACCTCTATGTTTGTATGTCACTAAGGAACTGCTGACCTTCTGCCAAGGCAACTTGCCATGGTTAYAGCAAGAATCGTAAAATAGAGATCCCAGGTTTATAGGAAATTTGAGTGTAGGCACACAAGACTATGCTTGCACTGTAAAAAGCTTAATTTTATGAGGAGAGTAATCTGACTGGATGTATATAAAAGGAACCAGAAAGAAGGAATGAAATTAAGCATTTCATCAGTAACCTCAGCAGGAATTTACAGCCTTCTAGTTAACAATACAATTTTTCATTAGCCATGCAGTGCATAGCTTTAGGAGCCAGTACGCTTCCAGACCAATCTCCTGCGTCAAGCAGATCTGCTCTTCTTTAGAAAACAAAACACAACAAAACAAAACAAGAAAACAACACCATCTCCCCTGCCAACAACGAAGAAACAACAATAACAACAACAACAACAAAAAAAATTAAAAAACCCATATAGGCTGAAATTCAAGAAAAGAATAAGCTTGTAATACACAGAGGAAAGACAGCAAATTCCAAAACACTGGGCTAGCTTCAGAGCTGGTACAAGTACAAATACCTGTCTGAAGATGGATACCTCCCAAGCAATGAATTTTTAACACGTATGTGCATATTTGGCAATATCAGTATATACATTAAAAACTCATTTGTGTTTAAGTATTTATTTTTAAACAATGCAACTTCATTATGATATTTAACATCTTGATGCTATGAGATCTGATTGCTTCCTTTGAAGCTCTTCGCACCTGCTGACTTCAGAAGTGAATGTTCTGTAAAGGGAATGGAAGTGTCACCCATGTTAAAACTGTGTTAAGCAAGAAGAAAAAGATTTTTTTAGGGAAAGCTTTGCTGTCATAAAATGAGACATGCATAGTTTTCAAGGATCATGTGTAACCCTGGGGGATATAGAGCCAGGATTAAAAGAACAAAAGAAGAAATACAGATGTAAATAWTTTAAGTAACCAGCTCAGTTCAGGTTTCTGGAAATTTCTTCTTCCACTGTGATGTTCAGAGCTTTACAGCAAGCATTAACAGAGTCAGTGCATACTAGAATTTGGACAGATCAGAACTTAAAGGTAAGGCAACAAAGAACTTATTTGGACTCCTGATAATAATGGGCCAAATATATTGAGAATGTAAGTAAATTCAATTCCATATAATACTCTTATACTTAATTGGTTTAATGTTATTTTAGGAATGACTATGAAAATTAAATATAATAGCAAATACATTGACATATCATCTATTATATATGATAAATACCATAGAATACTAATAACTCATCTCCTAGGAGAAAAATCTATCAGCTTAGCTGCAGGAGGAAATTGCTGAACTTCCCACACAGCTTCTCAAAATCGCTTGCTTGGTCAATTTTTTAATCATAATATGACTATGTAGGAAATTATTCATGGGGTTCTGTAATGACAATATCATTGTTGTTAATTAACAATTAACAGGATTCTAACAACCAAGATCAATTCTAATTCATGGCTTGGAATATCAGTCTTCCTAACACTCATCCACCCAAACATGCCAGAGCTGGAGCTGGTCAAAGAAACTTCAGGAGATCTTTGTCCCATGAGAGTACACTATTTGACAAACTTGAAGAGTACTTTGTGAAATTAGGTGATTTCACAAGAATTTTAATTTAGACTACATTTAGGAATAAAATTCAGGCAATATGAAAACATTCCCAGTTAAATATTTTAATACTGACTGTCTTTTTGAAACTCCTTTTTTGAGATAAGTTTTCATTTAGATATTTTTCAATCACGCGTATATTGAAAAAGATACTTGGAACAGAAATAAAAGGGTTTCAGTCAAACACTTTCGGAAAAACAYTTTTCTTTGGGAAAATTAAGAAAGGTTTTATAGTACAAATTGATTTAAACTAGAAGAAAGCATTTTGTATGCACAAACTCTTCCATGGATTTAATTTCTGTACCCCACAGAAATCTCCATCGGAGCTTTTTTAAACAGGGGCTTTCTTTGTAAAATGGTTTTCTTCCCATTGCATGCACCTTTCTCTTTTTTCTCAGCCTAAGACTTTCAGAGCATATCCCCATGACCCTATTATCTTGCTCATCTCTTCTTGAGAGGAGAGAAGTCTGGCAAAAAAGATCTCTTATTCTTGCTTATAATCTTCACCCCCAAAACTCTATAGGAAACAYAGGGACTAGCCCTGCCCAGCTGACGTTTTGCTGGCCCATCCTTAAAGGGAAATTTTAGAGCACCATGCAGCAGCCCACCTCCTRTCACTATTGTGATTATTGGGCTTCTCTGGAGACCATCTGTTCAGTTTTAATACATGCAGYRGAGTATTAATAAGTGACAAAAGCCRGTAACTTTCTATTTTAGTGCTACATTAAATTAGCTCTTCATTACAATAGAACTCTTACAGCTATGTCTATGACATCCAAATTAATTTTAAATGAAATCATTGTTATTAGTGCAATTGCACTGCATAACAAGGAGTTAAGAAGGACATGACACTCAGAAAAAAAATCATTTCCATTAAAACTTAAGTACAGTTACCGCACTGTGTTTTAAAGYTATTTTTTCCTTTGCTGTAGCTTTTGGCTACTAAATTGACATCACTCAGATACATGAATGTTTGAATCAGAACAAGAGCCTTACCATCCACAAATCCTTAACAATGGTTTGACCTGTCTTCTTTTGCTTCTTTTTTTTATCTTTGAAGAGCTATTTTAACTTATCTTTTCAAGGGTTTGTGGGCTTCCTTCTACAACAGCCATCCTGTTTAAATTTCTAAAGTGCAGACACTAGCTTGGACAATAAAATCCAGTTTTCCTGACATGTCAGGCAGGCAAACATTGCCACATTAAGATGCCACTCTAGAGCATCTGCTGAACAGAAAAGCATTAGGATCAGGATTTCTGAAGGGTTATACTACCTMTATTGTGCACAACTCCTTAAATACTGTATGTCAGAGGTGAATAGCCCATGCAATTATTTTTCTTTTGCCTCCTCAGTATATATTTATCCTGAGTTTTATTTCAAAGTTGAGATGTCCTTATGAGGCAGAGGTTCATACATATGGGTACAGAGTCCCTGTGAATTGATCCTGGAACTTCTCCTTCACTGTGTCAATCTGATTTTCTGTTTGAATCATCAGACACTGCAGGGATTGCCTTCAGTTTCCCTGAGAGAACTGGCATGCACTTTAAATGAGAAAGCCGTGCCAGGTGTATAAAAATATGTTCTTTTCCAAGTTTAGCTTCACTCCACTCACAATTCGGAGTTAAATCTGTATTGTTCAGAAGATAAGAAGCTAATACAATGACACTGTTTCTTCACATATCCTTTTCTGTGCAGCCCTCACAAGCAAAACTAACAAAAAAAATCTGTCTTTCAAAACTGTGTTCTAGGTTTCTCCAATCTTGGTAATTCAGTTCATGAAAAGTTTTATAACTTAACAATTGGAAGACAGTAGTTTTAATCTGCTAAAATATGTTGGTGTTAATGTTGTATATGTATAGAGTAAATAACTTTTCTTTTTGAATACTTACATGAGAAAAATTAAACTTTTGTATTCAAATTTGAAAAGGATTATTTTAAYAACATTGAAATGTCTTCAATTTTTAAAGAGCAAATTATTCAAAGCTTATCCTTCTCTGTGGATGTCTTTTAGTTTAGTTAAAATCCAAAGTGAAATGATTTTGCTAGAAACTATTAAAAATGACTCACATATCATATTTAAGTACTGTCATATTCAAATTAACTGAGTAGAGGGCTGCATGGATTGTAGAGATAAAGTAAATAAATACTTTTCCACTTCATCTCAGTTTCTCGAAACAGCACTTCCAAAGAGATGGCTATTCCAGGTGCTACTTCGGCTGTGATTCAAAAGTCAAAGATAKAGTAAGTTATCCAAGCTATTTTGCTCTGACCTGTGCTTTTATGCAGGTGTAGAGCAATTGCCAGACTGGTCCACTGATGCCTCAATACAGAAAATACAGGAAATGACATGAACTACATCGTAAATGATAATAAGTAAATCTTTTATTCCAATATCTAATTAAATAATCTAGCAGTGGGTCTGGTATTTTTCCCCATTTTCTTGTAATTTAGTCTTTGACACCTTTTAAAATAAACCTGTAAACATCTTTGCACTAAATTGCTGTGCTGTATGAATTCCTGAACAAACACAATATAATTCTCAACATTCCAACCTGTTTCTTTTACAGACTTATAATTAATTGGGCCATAGATATTAAAAGGCAAAAATGAGCAACAATACCTCCAAGCCAAAATATTATCCCTGTTCCAGCTTGCAATAATTTGCTATTCAGAAAAAAAAAAAAAAAAAAAATTATTGGCCTTTCTTTATTACGTTGTGCAAATACATGTCTCCATCTAAAGAGAACTTAATTATTTTGGAGCTACATTTTGATGGGTTTCTTGGTTCTAGACTCACACAGCCTTTTCATCTCTCTATGTGGCCTTATTCTCAGTCCTAAACTGCAATAATATTACATTGCTTATTTTTCATGGATGGAGAAAACCATTAGGTTTTCCAGGCAGTGTGACTGATACACATAGTTAAGATATTCCCCAATGGCCACAGTCATGTTATAATGCTAATAGTGAAGAAAACCACTTCAGACGGTTCTGCTTCTAAGAGTCAGGACCTGAAAGTTGTTAAATGTCTCACAACGTATATTTACTTTCAAAGACTGACTCTAAATCTTTAACCTGTATCCTTTATGGTGAAAGGTTTAAACATTGCCTTCAAAGAGAAATGAGAGTTACTTAACGCATTTCAAGAGCAGGATACAGCTTCAGAGTTTGCAGTTAAATAAAACAAAGTGTTATTAAAAAGCACCTTGCAAGACTAAAACCAAATAAAAATAAAATTGAAAAAAAAAAAAAAAAAGACTTGATATTCTTTGTTGTCTTCCTCAAATAAGGAAGGTTTGGGTATTTGGGTCTGTTATAAGCCTGTTTCCTTGCCCCAGTGTAGCACAGCCCATTTAATTTTGGGATATAGTATGAACATGTCATTATTGTATGTTTTTAAGTCTGGCATCATGACTTAAAAAATCATAAGTAAAGACAGTATGATTTTTTTTTCCTTTAAGCTCTCCTGCATATCTGATTGAAGATGAGAGAATGTTATGCCTCAGACCTCTCTTGTCACGATCTAGAATACTGCAATGGCAGTGAGGTAGTTAAAATACATCTGAGAGAAATACATCTGAACTAAAGAGAAATACATCTGAACTAAAGATCCCAATCTGCAGAGGTTTGTTGTTTTTTTTGATTTTTATTTTTTATTCTATAAGCGGATAAGATAGCAATAAAATAAAACAAGTCATTTCCTTCTTTTTAATGCGGGGTAGTATCAACGAAACTTTACACTTCTGTAACTGTTCCCTTAAACATTCTTTATATTTTCTGCTTAACCTCCAGTCCTAAATAGTAAACTCACTGGTTTCCGATTATAAAAATTAATGTACTGTAATCAGACAGTGCTACATATTTGCCGCTCTTTCTTCAAGACAGAGATGGAGAATTCTTTACACTACAATTCCTAAAATGCTTGGGGAGCAACAGCACTGAACAGCACAAATATATCACTTTTATACTGCCTACTGCTGTTTTCACACATAATGTCTTTCAATATCTGCTTATCTTCAACAAGACCATTAGTGGAGAGGGCTTCTTAATTCTGTTTTGARTATCCAGTATGTACATCAGCTTATCCAGCAAGAGAAACTATTATACTAGTAATTATTCTGTTTTGTCATCCCCTACAATAATAATCCACACATCGTAATAATAGTTAGTGTCTGCCCATAAAAAATAGGGTTTCCAAGGAAAGTTTTCTATGGTTGGAATCTTTAAGTGGATTACATTCTTTAAAAAACTAAAAACAGTTCTACTTCAAAAGATCACTATTAAAAACAAAATGAGATACATGGATGGATTAAAGCAGGAGATCAAATACATCTGATATTGACTCTTTGATTTATTTTTTTTTTTACAAACTGCTTCAAGTGTTAAGCGGGCATATCAGAGGCTTAAATTCCCAAATGAGTCCAGAAAAGACACAGGATTTCATGTGGACTCTTTGCATGGAATGTTTGCTACTCCTGATCTACCTGAGCTGTCAATATCCTCTAACATTTTATTCACTGACTTTTAAAGGTCTTTTTCTACATCTCTCCAAAGCTACAAAAAMCCAAGAAACCAACAAAACCAACCAACTAAGCAAACAAAAAGCCTACAATAAATGAATGCTTTAATTATGAAACTACCATTATGGATTTATTACACTAAAATTATATTATATTCTTTTTAAGATATACATTCTCATTATTTTCCATTTATATTAATTAGGAAATCTTATATTTTATCCCCAAGACTGGGGGATAGAAGACAGGAAATAAAGATGGAGCACTTTTTTATCTTGAGTAAAAACATGTATCTGGATTAAATTCCTTATTATAATGAGTGTCATTTGTTTAAACCTCTGCTAAAAACTGTCTGTGTATATAATTATACAGAGAAAAATAAAAGTAAGCAGGAGGCTACTTCACTCTTCTCAATGTTAAAATCCACAGTATTTTTTTTTTTTTTAAAAAGAAAAGCTGCTCTAAATCTAGGCTGTTGTTTGTTTATTTAAGATGCCGTTTCAATGGACTGCTATGTGCTGTGTCCTCCTTCTTAATTCCTCCCTTAAAGTGGGAAAAAGAGCAATATTTTCAGGAAGACTTGTCCATGATATTAAAAAGCCACTTACCGTAAGGGAAAGAAGTAATGATATGGCATACTCTTCTGTATAGCTATTTTTAGTACTATCTACATAGCATCTTTATTTCTGTCAAAAGAATCACATCTGGAATTATGTTATTAAAGACAATAAATGGAAATCACAGGCATTGCCAAAGGCGTAAGTTTCATTACTATATATTGAAAATGTTAAATTATTCTAAAAAAACATTAACACTACTTGAAATAATATACTAATCATCATTTTTTTAGGTATTATTTTAACTGCCTTGGAAGAATCTCATTAGCAGACAAAATACATGAAAAATAACAATAAAATTTGCCCAAATCTCCTAAGAAATTGGTCTACAATTTAAAATAGCTTTGCGTTTGTTGGCATTGGCTTTATGGATAGCATTTTTCCAGTACAGGGTGAACTGGAAATCTAACTCCTTTTGCAAATCTAAGACTTAGTGCTTCTAAGCTTGTTATTTTAAATTGTTCCATGCCATTACAGCTTACCAGTCTTAAAACTGATTTCGGAGTCTGAGTATCCAGTTCCATCTAGCAACTCTTGTCTCTATTACTCAAGTGGTAGAGCTTTTACTTCTTGCTTTGGTTGTCTCCAATTCAAACTGGTCTGTGTGTCAAACAAAATATTAGCAAACATTGCATAACTTTCTTATTTTTAACTTTCACATTAAGTCTTTTTGACACACATCAACATGGAATAATTTCAGTCTTTGCTTGTTTATTTGTTCAGAAAAGATTAAGTTGAAAGTGTCACAGGAGCAACACTTCCCATACTAGGATTTTTAATATGTTCTATGACATAAGGGTCATTCCTTGATAGACTAATTAACTGGCTCCATTTTGGAAAGGAAAGTCCATTCTCACTCAGAGAATATATTACTGCATGCTCCTTATGTTCCTCATAACAAACAATACATATTTATAAAGGTTGAATATTCATAAACAATTCACTTGAGTAAATATGTTTGTATTCTTTATTTTACATGTAAATTATTATTGCTTTATCTGCTTTTGTGTTTTCCATTCASTTACTTAGAGATTTGTGTCCTGCCTTCAACATGAAGCTGTAACAAACATGTTCTCATTATTTACAGACCTTCACCTGATGCAAGCTGAATGACTGTTCAACACAATTCGTAATTATTGAATGTATTCCACAAGTCAATTTGTATTTCATTTGCATTTTTGTGTAATCGATTTAGAATCCCAAAACATGATGGGCTTGCATGTTTTATTGACAATTATTATTACAATTTATAAGCCAAATAAATTGCTAATAGCTTGGGCCACCTTATGGGTGTAATAGATTTCAACATGTGCATCTTGTTTTGACTCATGTTCTTGCATTGGATTGGTGTTGCATACATTTTATAACTTGAATTTTTTTTTTAATTAACTACATATTTTGAACAATGACCTATTCTTCATTTGCCTTTTAAAGAAAATTTGGGAATTATTTCAAGACTTGTCATTACTAGGACTTATATATGTCATGAGGTGATTTTGTCTTTTCAAAGACAACCTTACTGGTAACAACATATGATTCGACATTCTATTGTATCATTATACACAATGACAATACTTTTATATATTTGTTGTGTCAGGTATAATGTCAACAACGTATGCCAATATCATTTCTCTTCCCTGACAAAAACATAATAATGTGCTGGAAAAAGATGAAATATCAGAACTAATGTCCAAATTTATTCTAACCAAGTTAAGAGCTGTTTATAAAAGACAATAATGACAGATTTATGTACTAGAAGAATCTTAAATTGCTAGTGTAGCTGTGTAAATCTCCTTAAAAAGTTATTTTACAAATGAAAACATTCATCTCTTACAACAGAAAGAGATGAAAAAATATCATTCATAAGACGTGTCTTTTTAGGAGACAAGGACTAGACATCAGTAAATCTTTGAGACTTGCAATGATTCAAAAATTTGAAAAAGATACTTTTAGACTTCCAGGTATATACCAAAATGAGTTGTGTGCAAACTTTCATTCAAATACTTTCAAGTTTTGTGGCTGGAAATACAGATTTGTAATTAAAACTACAACTTTCTTTTTCTTACATGCTAATTGAAGTATAAACATATAAAATTGGCCAGTACAATATATTCAGCAATGCCTCAAACCCACACGAGGATTTCATGAAACACTAGAGCAGATATGTCTGTTAATTTCTTTCTATAATTGCTAATACAATGACAATAAACATAGTTTCTAATAGCAACAGAGAAATTTCATGTAATAAATTGATTGCTTCAACAATCTTTGTATGCTGAGTGAGATTACATGTTATTCTACTTTTACTTCTAACTGAATTTCAACAAAGCAGTGACTTGGGACCTCTTTTCTGTGATTACTCTGCTTGCTTATTCTCTCAGCTGAAGCAAATGTTAGAAATGTTGAATGTAAAGCCAATGTTGATCAGGCCAGTATTTTCACACAGTAACAATATTTCATCTCAAATCTGGTCCAGTTTACAAACTTCTGTGATTAAATCCTTAGTGACTGGGATACAAGTACATTTCGCCTTGCATTTAGTATGTCTTAATTAGACATAACTGTGTCTTTTATATTCTATCTTTCTTTATGAAGAAAGACTGTCCACTCTCTGGTTACAGTTTTAGGAGTTCAGTAGTAAGAGACTGTGTGGTTTAGACCTACTTGGATACAGTCAAGGTTAATGTGCTGAATGTTTTAATGACTTTTAGCCAGGCTGGATGGTTTAATCTACTTATTTCACTTATCTGGTTTGGGACATTTTTGATGAGGAGAATAAAACTGAATGCCCAAAAGCTAGCTTCTCCTTTGTTGCATCCATGTCCACAAAGTGTTCATAGTTTATTCACCAGAGCATTTATATCTAAATGAACGAATATGAAAGCTGGACTTATTATTCTATTTGTTTATCTTCTGGGCCAATGGGCTCACCATTACATTGTAAGATTTGGTTCTGATTATTACCCTGCCCTGACAAATCCCACATCTGTGATGTTCATTAGCTTATTTGCCTGTACAAGTGTTGTCCTGTAACAAAAGGACAAACGTTTCTTGCTGCATATTAGTGTTCATTCCCATCTGTGAATATTTTACATAGTCATGATTTGAATAGTAAGATACAAATCCATTCAAGCTTTGCAAAGGCTGTTTTTAGCTTTCTTCCACTCTATTTTCTACTAGGTGTATGTGACTGGAATATTATAACTACAGAATGATTTATGTCACAAATAGCAAGTGTGATTTAGGAATGAAGACCCCATTATTACATTATCATTGATGGAATCTGCAGTCATATAAATTTTATCACAAAAGCAACAAAAMCATAATAAGAATATGGCAATCCTAACCATTATGCCATTAAATGCAGGAGAGGAGGGTGGCTTGTGAAGAGGTATTCTCTTTCATGGAGCTGTCATCAATAAAATGCATCCTTTACAACTAATGGAATAAAGCCAAACCCACACCAGCCAAATCATTCTTTTTCCTAACTAAATAGGATTAATATTTCTAATAATCAAATTATCGCAGAGCTCTGTCCCGGCAGTTGTACCGTGGAAATAAGTTACATAGATATTCATAAGGTCTATTGGAGCACCTAAGACAGGACTTGGACTTTTGGTGAGGCAGTCCAAGAGAACGGAGACTAGCAGGGGCAGTGCTGCTCAGGGCTTACAGCTGCTGAACTAACGGGCATCTTCACTGCAGCCCAGACACCTTAAACTTAGGCATCCTGGGCCTCTGACTAGGCAGCTAGGAGGACAACGTCTTCAGTACTGAAGGCAGCAGACACAGCAGATAYGCAACCATTCGGAAACAGCATGAGAGAGAGAAATTGCCACCGGGCCTTTGCATCATGTATTAGTAGTTGGAGCAGCACCACAAAAGTGGCAGACAAGTTCAATACCCTTCTCAGCCCGATGAAACTCAAGCCCACCACAGCCTCTATATATCTCTAATCATTCAACCAAGATAACCTGCCACTTCTTCTGCCATAAAAGAAAAAATGTGTAGATCTCCTTTATTTTTTTCCTTTTTGTCTTCACTTTACAGTAGAAAAAAAAAAATTCTGTAACAGACTCTACCTCTCTCTCATTTCAGTGCTTATTTAGTATSCACAGCAGATATCCATTTCGCATACACAGCTCAGTAATTCTCAGCTTTCGGGAGTATGAAAATAAGACAGCTCCATACCCTGTTGCTGATTTATACAGGCAAACACTATACATTCCCTCAACAGAGATTAAAGGGTGTGCAAGCCTCTTTGATGGGCAAGTTCAAAAGAAAAATCAGCTTAATATATCTTCTTTACCTGATAGACTAGTATACTTACTCAGGCTAAATGGTTTAAATACGCTGATTTGTCAGAAGTTTAAATTTGAAARGAAGCTATGTTCAGCCATATTATGAGAATATAACCAGGTTTTAGATATAGTATTTTCCAACATGTCAGGCAGTTGTGMCCTAATGAATCATCTTTGGTACTACATAACTAATTAGCAACCAGAAGGAGGGAGGCTTTTGCAAATCAGGAAGGTCCTTGTATCATTTCTCAAGCAAATAYGCAAGTAAACCTTATAAATCTTTTAGATCTATTTAGATAAAACTGAAGTGTGCATAACGTTTACTGGAGGTTTGCTTATTTCTTAGGGTTTTTTCTGTTTTCAGCTGTCCTTGAGGTACATGTCCTAAACAAATGCTTTAAAAGCTCATTTGATTTATTTTGTTGTTATTAAATATAATGTTACACAACTTATCTAAACAACAGTGAAATGAGTATGCAAGATGTCTGCAGATTTTCACAAGACATTTAAAAATCTGTCACCACCTCTACTGGTTTATAAATTAACAGGATTTTCAGTATTCCCAGGATAWGGTCATTTTGACATTTCTTTATAGAGTTAATCATAAATCTTGTCTCCAAAGTACAGTCCTTATGATTACATTTCAATGCAGAGATTCTTCCTGGCATTACAGAATGAAGTAACACTTTCCCCAGATGATGGGACAGTTGCACAATTTCTTTATTTATATCACGTAATATCACAGGTCTTATAACTGCTATAGGCTACAGTAGCAGAGCACCATGTGGATGGTCCTTGAATCACCCTTGAACAAAAGCATCACCAACTTTCCCTGTGTCACAGGTGTGCCTGTCTACAGCCCTRCCTCTGGCCCTACCTCCTGGATGGACCCATGCTCCATGTCTGTCATGTCTCCATGTCTCCAGTTCTGTCTCTGCTCCTGTCTCCTTTTGCTCCAGRCCAGACTCCCTGCATGGACCCTGGACCTGGTTCGCCACCTTGTCTCATCTGCGACTGTTGATGGACCTTGTTACTTGCACCTGGCTCTGCCCATAGTGTTGAAACTCTGCACGACTGTGCCCTGTGGGTGAGGTTCATAGTCTGCAGCAGGAGCAGACACCTCTTGCAGCTACCTGGCCAAAAGCACCAGTGTGGACTGCTGCATGACTCTCTGCCATGGTTTCAAACCACCGTGCCATATTACTTAAACTATGGGTTAGCAGTCCCCATGTAGTTCAGGGTATATTTATGTTAAAGTCATAGTTACCGATCGTTAGGAACATAAATCCTTCCAACTATCCATTTCTGGCTGGCCAKCCTGATGCCTTAAAGGTCTGAGAGATGTAAGCACCTTCAGGACACCATTCATTTGTTTCACAGATATCTACAACAGATGGTAGACTTCACTCTGCAGAAAGGGAGTCCTCACACTATCTCTGAGCTAGTCATGTCCAGAGTTAACACCCAAGTGCTGGTAGATGAAGCTTATCACGAGTGCACACTAACTCATTTTACAGGAGAATAGGAAGTGCCTGGCTGGGTGTAAGTTCACACTTCACATCTTCTCCAGGTGGACAGGCCACATATGGCAACAATAGAGGAGGCYATATGTTCTACTTTGAGCATTTGAATTAATTTTGTGCCACTGTTCTGATTTATTTTAAAGAAACATAAAAGAAGGAATAATGGGACAGGCAAGATTAAGAGGAAACAACTGAGATTTTAGAAGTGCATAATCTGTTATGCTTATGAAATAATTTTCAGCTGTACATTTTCAAAATAATTACTCCTTCATGGTTTCCTATTTGTAATTTTAAACTATTGTGAAGACAGCAGTCACACATACAATTCTGTGATAATCTGTAGATCAAATAACACAGAATTGGTTGAATCTTGCAATTTCAGTGTATTTTACTCAAACTCAAAGCTCTTTATTACTTTATAYAAATGACTGAGACGCTTTTCTGTTGTCTCTATTAATATATTGGTCAAATGATGGAAAGCGAGGAGAATGAGCTGAATATTTCAGTGGAGCCTCCCTTCTGATGACCGCAATCACCCAATAAAATTTAGAGAAAGCTTTAATTTGTTGTAGGTTGTCTCTAGGAATGGATGCTGTTCCCAGTGCTGTGTGCATGGGAACTCCACCTACTGTCATCTGTAGCTCCTTCATCCCATCTAAATTCTGACTGAAGCTAACACACCTGAGAGACTYCTGTTGTCCAGTCAACAGGATGGCTTAGGAAGTTCTTCAGGTTCTTCACAGTCCTCTTGCTTTCTCTTAAAAAATGTGATTCCTGGGTCATTATCTGGATGAATAAGTGATAGCAGTTGGTATTCATGCTTGGAAATATATGACTTGACAACCATTTAGATCACCATTGTAACACTCTGTCAGAACAAAGTGACCCAAATGCGATAGGTTTATCCAGGAATTCAGAAAACAGTTTCTGGAAGTCACACTGTAAGTCTTTAGTGTAAGATTAAATATTTTTCAGAAGGAAATTGTTGAAAAAAAATAATTGTTACGCAGACTTGTGTAAGATATTATTCTAATTAATAAAGACTTTGCTGTGGAACTTCTACTCAGCTGGAATCAGATGCTTTTATAGTGGAAATTAAGTGCAAGCATAATGATTCAACTCTGAAAAATAAAGTGTAGGTTTCAYCAGCAAGATAGCAGGATACATAATGAAAGAGTGTTCTGAAAAATAAGCTGCTGTAACCCTGTTCTCAATAAGAATCAATTATTTCATATTCACTTTATATATGTTATAGAACTCCTTCATGCACAAAGCACTAGACTTCTTGAGTCCAGTCTATTATTAGGCACTTATTCATTATCAGGTAATTGAGTGTGTTATGGAACTTAATCATCTAATATGTTTGTGCAAAAGCCTAAGCACAGAAATTAGATTTTTTAATCTTATTCTCTTCCATGGCTTTGGAAAGGGAAGTTTGCAGCTGTCCTGCGTTTGATACTGATTGCATGCTACTTTTGTATATAGTGCCTGGTGACTAATCTCAATATTCAGTGAAATCTGGGAAGAAACATGCAATAAAATAAAATAATTTTTTAAAAGCACTTATAAAAATACTAGTTTCATGGTGGGGAGGAGCGTGTGTATATGTTAGGGAAAGCAAACTGTCAGGATATGGTACTCTATTACAAACTCTCTAGATATCTCTAAGCATGTTGAGAGTCAACAGCTGTAAGATGTGAGATGTAAATCCATGTAATCCACATACCAGCACTTAACAGCAAYATTATTGTAAAAAGGGAATAAACAAGACTGGGTAGCCTGTTTAAAATTACAAAGCAGCAACTTGAACATAAGGATGGCCTCAATAGTGCTTTTCTTTCCTCCACAAACAGTAGAGAAAGTGAAATAATGAAATAAGATGTACAGTACTGAACATAAAAACTGAGACATGACTTACTTGCAAAAGTAATTTATAACACAATTACAGTAAGCACAAATCTAGATATCATGAAAGATAAATAAAAGAACGGCAACATTGAAGTGAGCCTTAGATCCCAATTTATTTTTGGTTTGTAGTTAAAGTTTATGAAATAGACTTTCAGGCTTTCTTGGGTAAATTATGGAGAAATGCTTTTAAGCCACTGAAATTGTTTAAGGGTTGGTGAATAGACTGAAATTCACACGTGGGATCACATTTACATTCAAARTTCTAACATTCAGGCACCCAGGTACCTCATCTTCCCACGTTGAAATATTACTCTATTTTCCTCCTTTGAATTGGGCTCAAAAGTATTTGTTACAGCCACTGGTGCTTCCAAATCTATTTGATGATTTGCATGGTCCTACACAATTTCTGACATGAGGACATGAAGACTTTTGCTAAGTGGAAGTTTTCCAAGAGATTTTGTTGTACAGCAGAAAAGGTAAAAGAGACATTGCACATGAGAGGATGCAATGAGAATTTGAATGCATAAAGTCCCTTCTGTATGGAAAAAAAAAAAAAAAAAGGCTTTCAAAAGTATTAAGAGATGCTAGGTGAAGATCTAAATCTGCTCCTATTCAGAGGAAAGTTAGGTAGGAAAATTTTTCCAGAAGGCCATCCAGAAAATACCTGGCTTTGTGTTTAAGTGGCCTAGGCTAAAAGAAACTAAGCTGTAAGGCTTAATTTGYGGAGAGGACATCCCTGGTAAAAGATCAGCAAAAGTGTAAAGTATCTCTGTGTGGCCATCCAAGGCAGGAGGCCCCCAGCTGAGGACACTTGCTAGCTATGAGGTTGTCCTCTAAGGACTTCCAAACCAACCCATGCATTGGGGGAAGGAGGGAAATGGTGTACATTGCTTGCCCAACCACAGATGGCAGGGGCATATGTTCCTAAGAGGAGAAGGTAACCATCTTACAGGAACTCTAGACAGCATGACACACCCTACATGGGCACTCATGGCTGTGAAAGCTACCCCAGCATCATCTCCAGCCTCCAGTGATGCAGAGAGTATAAAGAGGGGTTAAAACAATATTAGCCATCCACCATAAGGCTGAAATTTTACAATTCCCTTTTACAGAGAGGATACCAGATTCCATGTGAACACCTGGAAACCATTCAGCAGTGGGAGCTTGTCTACACTGATCCTCCTTCCAGTGCCATTCACTGATGCCAATAACCAGAGCAGCTGCATTAGCAAAATCCCACAGGCAAGCAGGAAAAATGCAAAGCTGGGAACTATTTTTTCTTGTTTTTCCTTTCTATTTTTCCTTCATTCTTTGCCTTTTTTACCTGTTTTTGTCACTTCTGTATTATCTAATTATTTTCAGCACATCATTTTCATATYCAAATCCTAAACAAATGCTCATGAAGTTATACTTTAACTTGAATATCCAATCGTAAATATTAACATTTTTGTTGGTAATAAGACATTATGGAAACCTTACATGAAAACTGTTTGTTCTAGTGAGTCTCAGACCACTGTAATTCTGCTACATTAAGATAAACATCCATCTAAATGTCATCTCTGAATGGTTTGAAATTATCACCATCCATCATTTTTTGTACACTTACAGCAATCTCAAATAAGTATTTTCATAGTAAACAATTTCTTGTATCATGAAAAAAACCCACATTTCTATGTATTAGATGGTATTTTAAAATAAAGCTTACTGCTAAGTTCTGGAATGCTTTAAAAAATTCTTTTTCTTGTCATCTTCAATAAAGAACATTTTTTTATAATCTTTATCTCTTTGCATTTTAATTCGACCACTGATTGTTACSAGGTCATGAATTTAAATTATAATAAACATACAACAGTGAATTCACTGGTTTGTATGCTCTATGCTTGTTTTCATACAACAGACAACAGTAAGGTTAAATTTRGTTGTTAAACAACAATGTTATTTTCTATTGTGCTCAAAGCACAAGGGAAGAGAGAGATCACAAGGCATTCTGAGAATACTATTTTTGCCCTTGGCTGACACACAGCTTTAGCTCTGATTGATCAAAGACTGAATATGTAGTGTTTTTTCTTTCTCAAGCAAAAGAATTGTTAATTCTTTGAATCACGCATTTGTTCACCAGTCATTCTTATCATACACAGGTCCCTCAAACCATCCACAGCAGTCATACTCCATAAGTAAGGATGCCCTTGCATGCTGTGCAATGCATTGCAGAACACATCTACGTTATAGAACATATGGACATTCACAAAAGAGTTTAAAGGGAGAGTGTCAAGAAAGAAACCAGGAGATCTATGTTTCTATATAGTTACTAGTGTGACTGATGKTATCAGCAAACAAACAGGAAGAAAAGTACAAACTGTGGGTGTTCATCAGTACTACAGCCAGAGCTTGACTCAGTTTCAACCTATTTGCACAAAATCCTTTTAACTCCTCAGGCAATTTGATTGGCAGAATATATTAACTTCACAAAATGTTAGTTAGCAGAGTGCAGTTTATCCTCCGTGCAACTGTGTATGTGCGAGCGTAGCCATAGAGTTTCTTGAAAACTTATTTTTCAGAAAAATGACCATTGAAAGGAATGTATCTGTAGCTTCTAAGAAAACAAACCTAGCATTTTGTAACACAGGTTAATCCATACTAGTATATATTTACCTTTGATTTTTTTTTCCCCCCAAGACGATACTCCTTCTTGATTAACTAAATCACAGAAAGCATAAACCACTTAGCTATCACATAACTCAGCTTTCTACGCACACTTAACTAACTGCTTACTTAGTTGCTTAGATGCAATCTTAGGAAACAAATATTAGATGTTCATTTTGAAAAATTTTAAACTGTGGTTTTAGTGAAATATTTTAAATATATCTTTTAATAATACTTAACTTTCCATGTATATTTAACAACAGATTCCTCTCATCCAAGTCTAGACATCTTGGTGAAGGCACCTGTGTTGAAGTGTGGCTGCTTCCTCTAGAGCCAACAGAAAACAACAGCTTTACTCACCTGAGGTCTGAATTGGAATATATTTACTTGTACTGCCTGGACACAAAGGATATGAAGATAACTATATAGTTAACTATACAGGTGAAGATAAAGAATAAGATGGTTATGACAATGATAGATTGCAAGACTTACTGCTCTAATGACTCTACAATAAAAACAGAATTTACTTTTCTATTAAAGGGCATCCATGTTATGTATTCTGAAAAATAAATTAGGAGAAAAATTTTGAGTTTCTCAGAAAATTCTGCTCTGGAGATACAGTTGCATTATATGAAACAATTTGTTACAATTTCAGTGTGACAATAATATACTATTCTTAAAAATAGAAGACGAAAAGAGACCTTTCCATGACAAGAGACCATAACAAAACGTGCTCAGAAATATTGAGAAATCCTTAGACCTTTCTCTTTCCTACTTTTTCAAACAGCAAAAATGGGCAAGCTAAGCATAGACGACACATTTCTTTGTCCTCAATCTTTTTCCCCACTGTTGGCAAAACTTCAAAATTTTTATGTGCAAAATATTAGAAGACCTGCCCCAATTCACAACACAGACATGCAAGACGTATTAACTTTAATGTGATCTTGATGTATTGAAAAGTGATGCCTGAAGATGACAAGCCCTTTAGAGCTGTGCTGCGATGAAGTCAGAAGAAGCTACCTCTGTCCTACTGATGRGCTTTGACTGCAGAATGCACTTTTGGGTCCTCACCTGATTAACTGCAGAATTTGGATGGAAAGTTCTGGGAAACAGAAAAAACAAACAGATTTGCTTCGGGGCAACAAGATTTTGATCCAAACCTAGTAGTATAGGATGGCTTTATACTATCCTTGCATGCTGCTAGCAGCAAAGAATTGAGAATATTTAGTGAGTGAGTCCAAAATACTATACTGACRATACCATTAATTATCATATATGTTCTGTTACTTCCGTGGATTTTCTACACTGATAATTTGTAAGCAAGCTATAACAGCACATGTTAATTTGTATTGATCTGTGCCCATGCATCATGTATCCATGAAGATTTATTTTTAAAAACTGAATGCAGATTAACATATGTATTAATTATTACTACCACATGAATTTGAAAAGGAAAAAATTGAGAAAAATAAATTATTTGAAATAGAAGCTTTACAAAGATTTTCAAATGCATATACAGGAATTTAACAATTTTGAGTAGAATAATACACTCTTTAAAAATATGGACCTTCAGGTTTGTAAATCAAGCATTACAATTTTAGGAATATTCCTCCTCTTCTTCTTACATGTACTGAAATAAGTAATCCTAACTTTCTTTAACCTGATACTTAGTATCTTCATATTATGAAGATTTAATGCTTTAACTTTTATTAAATCCTTATTGCTTAACTTCCATATAATAATTTTATTTCCCAGAACTACTTTTCAGCAGAGGTTATTATTTGTATGATTTTKGTATTATTTTAAACATTACCACTAKTTTGTCATTAACTCTTTCCTTCATATATTAGCTCTAGCAAATATATCTTTTTTTTTTTACTTTTGTAAAGATTTTATAAGCATTTAATGTTTCATTCAAAATGCCTCTTCATTTTTGTTTTAATTCTAAACATTAGATATTTAAAATATGTCAACCTTCACCTGTTTTAASCTGGAAATCTGTGAACTGTTGATTTGTGTTTTCCACTGTTTAAATCTGTCAGCTTTTCTTTTAAGGACTTTAAACTGTTTCTAGTCTTAGCGAAACAGTCTGATTCAGAGGAATACCTAAATAAATGTTATTGCTTGAATATATTTCCAGGATATTTTCAATATATCCATTTCTGACCATCAGTTGGTTCAAAGGTTGCAAAAGAAACTACCTTTCATTTTTTTCTTATCTGTCCATTGTCTCCTTTCTTTAATCCACATGAACTTTTTCCCTCTGTTTCTACAGAAGTTTTGGGTTCAGAAGAAAGACATTAAAATACTAYCCCCTTTTTGCTGAAGATTACATCCCAGATTATAAGTGCAAATTTTAGGAACCATGGAACCAATGGTAAAACAAAAATACAAAGTTTAAAAAAACTTGGAGGCTATTAAAGGCAGAGTAACTGAACAGACATCCTAAATACTCAGCAACCAAAAAAAATTCTTTAAAAAATCTTGTTAACTTTTGCTTTTTTGTCCTTTTAAAAAATTTGGAACTCAGTTGCAATGTCTTAGTTAACATGGCTTTCAATCCATTCTGTTTTAATCAGTAAAATAATTTTTTCTTACAGGGGAGAATTAAGAAACATTTCAAATTTGCCTTTTTTTTTTTTTTAGAAAACTTTTCTAGTCATCACTGCAAGAATTGGAAAGGAAACTTTAAAATCTCTCTTACTGAGGCAGCTTCATTATTGCATGGTGCAGAACAGCAGTAGTTGYCTCAAATAAGTAAGCAAGCACTTAGTAAGTACAAAATAGATAAGCAAGCACTGAAAACAGTTCTGTTTCTCAGGGGTACGTCTGGTTTAAGGTTTCAAAAATTTCTCCACATAAAGAAAAACAAGGCTTGTATTGAYTTTGTATGCTCAAAGCTGGGGTTTAAAGTAAGCTAACAGCAAAGTTTGGATCTTTTGAGTTTCACTGCTTCTATTCAAAAGAATAATGTCCTTACTGCTAGCAAATAACAATAATTTAAGTAGAAAGCTGCTATATTTGACATTGCCTATCTACACAGACATATTCTTCTGAAATAATTCTGCAGGCAATCTGGGAAATGCCACCACACTAAAGGTTAATTAAGCAGTAAGACATGACAAATCATGCCATAGTGCAAATCTGTACATACCTCAAGAAGACAATGAGGCAGAAGGTAAAGCAAAATGCCTCTGGTGCACCAGAGCTATCTGTTTATTACAACAAATGCACACTGAATAAAAAAAAAGGCTTTCAAACATCCATTTGCAGTTTTTAAATGCATAGGTAAAAGGTTGGAGGAAAATTTGACCAAACGTATCAAAAGGGCTAGAGTACAATTCTGAAGCAAGACACCAAGGGCTATACAAACAACAGGATCTTAGAAAAAGACAATATATCACAGTGCAGAAATGCTTCAGCTAGTAGACAATGTACTTCAATTTAATGACAAGTTTCAGTGGTTTTCCTTTCTCTTAAAGCACAGAAAGTTATCCTGTGCCCTTATAGCTAGAATTAACTTTAATATTCAGTGTAGCAGCATTGGTCCAAGTCCTGAGAGGACTTGACTTGTTGTCAGATATAACTATAGGAAAAAAAAAGTTTGTTTCTTTATTTCAGACTGTAAGCTTTACCTACAAAACATGGAAATACTTGCAGCACATTAAGTTTTCCAACACTTAAGCACTTGTGACACAATGATTTGTTTCTTTTTYGTAATACAGATTTTGATTGCACTACTGGATATACTACACATCACGCCTTTCTCCACTMTAAAGAACCTCGTGTGATATTTTAATTTTAATTATGTATTCAATTGCAATCAATAGTCTACCACCTGAGGTTTCATGCTAAGAAAAAAGAATATGTCAGTCAGAAAGAGCAGAMTTCATCAGAAATCCTGTGGTGAGGTTGCTCCAGCAAAACTTTGCCAGATACAGTTATTCTTAATGATTCTAAATTATTTCAATTTCTTTATAACTAATTTAAAACTCATTCTCAGTGGTAAGTATATTTTATATGATTATAACACAGCAAATTAGTATGAATTAAATCTCTCTCAATTCCAAAACAGCTGAGCTKTTGTTTGCTCATTAGTGTATGAATGTGCAGAAAGGAATTTGTCATTTTTATTATAAATAAGTGRGAAAAGAGAGGGAACCAAACGCTCTCTGGAAAGATGGACAAGTGCTGAAGACACCAGGCAAGGACTACAGACGGTTCCTCTGCCAACAGCTGTTTTTTTTTTTATCTTGGCCAAATCATATAAACACTTATTTTCCCACCTGTGCACCATGGATATAAATACTTCTCTTTTCATGCCCTTTTATTATCTACATGTTTGGAAACTACTCAGTGAAGGAAATGGATAGCGTTCCTAGCAAACACGCAGATATGTTCTGATACCAAAAGGATCCCCATTAATATCATCATGGTAGAAATGATCTCCTACCTTCTTCCTTTCCATATCACCCCTCTCTAAGCACCTCCTTCCTTAGCCTATTGACCGGCAAACCCTGCCAGTTTCTGTGGATCTCCTTCAGGCTGCTCAACCTGCCCTACGTGTCCAACAGGTATCCCAACTGTCCAGATTACAGGTGCTGGATCCCATGTTCCCCAAAATTAGACCCCACAGAGTTTCTTTACGCTGAGGTCCAAGCATCTCACTTCTAATGAAATTAAGAAGAAATGGGTGAAGTTCTTATGAACGCTTACAAGTCAGGTCAGTGCAGAAGGTCGTACCCACAGCCCCACTGTCCTCAGAGCAAAGACAGCAGCGGGGGCAGCACGGATGTGCTGCAGCTCAGAGGCAGGGATGTTCACTTAAACAGCTGTCAGTTTCAGTTTACAAGACTAGACCTGACTGTGAATTGTTAGAAATGAGATCTCTGATTCAAAACCGCTTTCTGTACTTTAGTGCAGCAGCTGAAGGGTTTACTGGGCCTACGCAAGGACAAAACCGTTTTCAACACATTTTATTGCAAATTTCACAGCGTTTTAACCTCTTCCTATTCACAAACTGACCAAAAATGTAAAAAATCACTTTTTTCACAAAATAAAATAATTTATCATTATAAGTTTACTGAATATTTGTGTTTCTGTAAAACCAAAATACTTAGTTGCAATTCAATACCTTTATTTTTTTAATACCAAAATATATTTTGAGGAAGAAATATTATTTAAAACCAATCATAGATCTCCACTCTAAAAATGTTAGCTGGGATGATATAGCATAATCAAAGCTGGTCAGTTAAAGGCCTGGAGACTATATTCAAACAGAATTTATTCAAAATAGATACTTTCTGAATTATAGACATTTACAGGAAGACAATATTTCTAAACCCAGTGTAATACATTTGTTCTAAGTGCATCTTCCAGTAAAATTTCTTCTCTTCTTCTCTCCTAAAATAGCAATGGGATTTTGAGAAACATGAAGGTAAATTGATTTGTCTTTAGAGATTCTGTCTTGTTTTACTCTGTAGTCTTATCTGAAGAATGCTTAAACTAGTTTTGTTGAACAGGAGTCTTGTTTGACAAGGAAGTGGCCTCTGTGGTGTTAAGTAAGAAGAAAAAAACCTGAAGGTATACTTGTGGAGAAAATTTGGATTATGCAACAATAACATGATGAAAATGTGATGATGTTGCAAAAGAGGTATTTTCATAGAGAGTTATGGTTTTKGGGKTTTTTTATATTTTTTTTTATAAATTTTTACCACATATAGATTCCTACTAGCATTCTTCTGAAAGTCTGCATTAAAATCGTGTTTCCTTAGACATTCACCTGTCATTTTGGTATTCTTGACAATTTTCTGCAATACCTGGCATGATCTTCTTAAAGGTATGAATTTTCGAAGGCTCTGTCTTCTTTAAACAAATGCCTGTTTGTTGGATTGGATTGTACCTTTTACTAGTTCTTCTCACATAGTTAGCTTTTTTGCAGGTATTATCAGTTAAGAAATTCTGATGAGCTACCTTGCCCTTTGCCACCAATGAGAATATTTTTGCTGACCAGCATAACCTAGGTAACTGCTGAGGACAGATTCACAGATGYATAGACTACTACAATTTCTTTTCCACCATCTGTCATTTATAGTTTCCAGGTTTTAGTGTTTCCCTGAAGAAAACTGTCTTCTATTTACTGCTGCACTTCGCAACAATTTTTAGTAATGCAGATCATCCTTGATTTCCTCTAAGCTTTCACAAAGTCTGCGTCCATTCCCACAAATAACTGCACTTTTCAACCATCACAGTCATGTCTTAGTAAAGATCTTGGAGTACTTTATGAGGCACAGAGCAAGATTCATCTTCCTTCCCAGTCAATCCTTAACACCATATTTAAATACAAAAAGCAGTTATGTGTTCAATAGAAGAAGACATCCTACCAGAGTATGATTCAGAACAGTGTAAGAGGATTCAGTTTGCATGCACTGCTTTTTACAGTAGAGTAAATTATTACATATAGCACAGAAAACTCTTCCTATGATTGAATTTCTTTTTAAAGGTAAACATTCATATTTAATTTTCCTATCTGACTTTCACTGACATTGCTACACAATTTGCTATGTCATTAAAATGGCTTAATTTTCAGGGACTGGGTTCTGCACTTTTTAAAATCAAAACTGCTGTGAGAAATTATTTGCTAATTCTTTAATACACTTCTGGGGAATGTCTGGCAGGAGATGCCTTAAAAAGCAGAAATTTTTATTTTCAAAATAAACAGGTAAGAAGAAACATTTCTTAATCTGACACTGCACAAATATGTGCAATATTTGAGCTGTCTCCTTCATTTATTGAAAAATATAACAAATCTCTATATAGGAAAGTTATACTATCTACTGCATATCCTGATGCCAAACTCTTTTTAGGAATAATACTTTATATTTTTATAAGCCCTTGAACCAGGAGTAGAGAGCTCCAGCCTTACAAACAGAATTAAACTTGATCATACAACCAGCCTGTGTGATAGGTGAACATCGTTGCCATTCTTGCTTTTCAGAGAAGAAATTGACACATACACAAATGAGAAAAGGAAGGTTAGAATAGAAAGATCAGAGGCAAGACAATGGAGGGTAGCATTCACCACAAACTCTGACTGAGACAYGAATCAATCCTTTTCCACACAGAAGTTTATTGTACAGGGTTCAATTCTGATCCAAATTGAGAGAACCTATAAGTGTCTATCTCTATTTCCTGTGTGTTGTTTCCAAAAARTTATAGAGACAGAAAGCTCTCGTAATCTAGTCTGATCTGCTTTGCAACACATGTCATTGGACTTCCTCCTAGCTGTTCCAGAGAATGTCTTTACCAAAAAAAGGAATTTAAAAATCYTTGAGAGTATAGGCCACAGAACTGAATGAGAATTGCTACCTCTGAGCTCCATTCCCTTCTATTGCAAGCAATGRGTAACATAAATAATTTCCTGGAAATATCAAGCTCCATCTTGAAAAGCCTGTTCTTATTTCATATCAAATTTAAGGAAAACAGACCAATTCTTCTACTAATTCTTGTTTTGCTAGRCTGCGCAAACCAAGTCCTCCTAGTCTTCTCCTATGGGTCTTCCATGCTCTGATCATTCTAATAGTCTCTCTCTATTCTGCTCTGAATTTTTATTTCTTGGGTATGTCATAAGAAGTTGCTAAACTGTTACTTTACAACACAGACAGGAAACACTTTACTATCAGRTTGAAAGTAATTTTTAACAATTAGGCTTTGCAAAGTGTCAATAACTGTAATGCAGATGATACATTTCTATAACGAAAAAATTRCTCAAAAATAACAAGAAAAGAATGGAAAAGTTCAAAACAGAAGAGGAGAGATCCCAAGCAAAATTTAAGAGTCAGAAAACTTCATGGCAATCAAATATTTTTGCCTCACATCACTCTTCTGAAAATTGAACTTCAATGTTAACTGAAAACTTTTAATCAAAATTGATGTGGAGAAGAAATTGTTGGTTGCCACCATCATCTGACTACAAAATAATTGMAGAGGGATTTTAAGATTCTGACTGYGTGATAAAACAGAGAATTAAATTYAGTGTTGGTAATACAAAATTAATTACATAGGCAAAATCCAAATTCCTCTTACATAGTGAAGGGRTCTGAACGACCTATTACTATTAACTAAATAGGTTATGGATTGTAAGTAGATAAGTCTGTGAAAATATAAAAAAATAATATTAAGAATTAAAAAAACCCAGCAAAAAATGTCATTATGCCACTACATAAATCCCTAAGCCCWTCCTTTGAATACTGTCATCTGATCTCAAAATAAAAATAGCAGAACCAGAAAAATTACAGAGAAGAGCAACAGGAATGTTCAACAGGATGGAATTGCTTCTTTTATCACTTTAGCTCAGCAGCACCGAAGACATTCTCTTTCTTCTGTTTCCAGTTCTAGCTGGGATGAAGATGAAGGAATGACCTTACCTGAATCTCACCCAGATGCTCTGTCAAATAGGGCAGCAATAACCAGACTGGCTCTGAAAATACTTGCTGACTTGCAGCAGTCTAGTGGTGGAAACAGAGAGCACCACACGGGGTAATTTATCTGCATCTTATGCCTCAACATGAACTTCGCTGCTTGAAATGAATTAATACACCCTGACCTATGGTTTATTTCCAAATACAACTTTGCATAATTACCTGTTTAGTTGCAGTATCCTCCTCTTGTCAAGTTATTTATGGAAAATGAAGACTAACGATCTAGACAACTTTCTTCTTCCTCTCATCGTTAAGAAATACATGCATCCTTTTCAATGGGGGAAAAAAAATCTCCTTTGCCATTAACAAGTGTTCTTTCTCTTTATGTGTCTGTATTTTGTCCTGAAAACAGTTTTTACAGCTTTTGCTGTAAAGGATTTTGTTTATTTGTGGTCACAATAAACTGTGTTGCTCTTTCTGTTAAATCAGATGACAATCAGAAAAAAATGTTGAGGCAGATCTTGAGACATAAATATAAAAATCAGGCCCTTTGGACCAAAACTTGCCTTTTAACTACACCTTATCTCTAGTATTAAGTTAATTTTCCACTTTGATTAACATTAACTAGAGGAACAACCACAMGTGGCAAGATAATAGGTAATAATCTCATTAAGAGAGAGACATTTTTGTTTACATAGAAAACATAAATGTTAGGGATGAAATATWGATAAAAAACTTGCTCAAGCTTTTCTCCACAACAAGCTGTCTTAAAGCAGGAATCTTTTCTTTAAAACAAATAAAGAAAAAACAGACAAAAATAAAAAGATTTTTCTGCCCAGGTTCCATATTTGGTGCTGCAAAAAACGTGGGCCAGAAAATCATGAAAATGCGTAMGGTTTACAAAGAAAAACATAAAACCTATCATACATTGTTATTCATTACAAATTCAGAGTATTTTGATGCTGTAGCCAAAACATGTAAGATTCTGTTTGCCTTAGATACAGTAGAGATTCAGCGGTGCTTCCCTTCTGAATAAAGCAGAAAGGATGGCAGGAAAAACTAAAGAAAGGGTAAAAGTGGGTAATTTGTCAAAAAAAAGTCGGTAGCAGAGTCACAGACAGGATCAGGATTCTTGACTCTCTGGTCAAATATTCATGAATCACAGCAACTCCTCTGCCACATACACCCATCCAAGATGCACATTAGAGTGACTGCAGATAAACTAACCAAAACTCAGTGAATAGGTGGTTTGTGCTCTCAGATCAGTGTGCTTCCAGCAATAACAGTGGAACCCATGAGTCACAACTCATTATTGGTACTTGTATAAATGAGATTACAAGCAGTCATTTTGTCTTTTTCAWATAAGCTGTGACCTTTTTTATGGGAAATAATCTGCTCTGAAACTGAATGTTCAAATAAACTACCTGCACATTTAAAATAAAAATAATTGCTATTGCACTTTCTTCACTGTACATTGAGCACAGGATGATTTATTAGTGTTGCACAAATTTCATTTTTCATAACATTCTGATCAAAATGAGGTATTCCTTTGCTTGTAGAGTTTAATGTTCCCTTAAATTCTAGAGTGATTAAGTCCAGAAAGTTAGACAAAACATAAACACAGCAGAGAAAGGCCTTGCTTTTTTCTTGGCAGTTTCAGGATCTTAGGTAATTTCATCTTCTRAAGTCAAGAAGTTCAAGCTAAGTTTCCAACATTCCAACTAAAAGCAAGAATGCAAGCTTGATACTGACTTTCCTGTTCAAAGGAAACGTGAATGTTAAGTTTGCTGCTRCTTGATCTGCTAACAACAGTAAACACTTGTTCAAGCCTACATTTTAAGTTTTGCTTTCTGAATACCCTATGGTTTTGTGCTCATGCTGTAGGTCAAACTCAGCCAAAGATTCCCCGAGATTTTTTACGAGATCTCTTACAGAGCATGGTGCAGAATTAGAAGTCTAGTTTTCTGATAAGCATGGACCTATATTCTGGGAGAAGGGAAGAAAGTTGTCTTATTTGTATTTTATCTTYCTGTTTAAAATAAAGTCACGCTGCAAGTTCAGAAAGAAACTAAAAACCTGTGGTTAGGTTAAATTAATTTGCTTTTCAAGATTAAGGTCTTACATACCTGCATTAAAAGAAGAATTCTGACACTTCCAGGATGAATGTGTTAAGGAAAGAGTAAAATTTTATTTTGGTGAAGCTATTCTTAGCTTCACCCTTACACAGGGATTCTAACCAAAAAAAGCCTCCACACTCAGATCCTACTTTTGTCTCTAACTAATCATTACTKTCTACAAAATGTGGTTTTGAAAGATACCTGACAGATTTATTCATGTAGCATTTAAACCTATTGTTCTGTCTACAAAACGCTGTGACAGTGTGTATATGGGAACACTGCAGGGAGACCAAGAAGCAACAGTTATATTGCGTAATTTGTGATGGATCCATTAAGACTGCCAAACAGTAGACACAATGACATTGGGCAGTGAAGTTGGCAGAGAAAAATGCACACTATGGATTTTTGTGCCATGGCTATCTTTAGAAACTTATGGCAGGCTCCTYGTGCAACCTTCTGGCAGGTTAGGGAACATCTTCCTCTATCTCCTCCCCATGAGTCTTCCCATGGACRCTATGTATTGTTTTTAACAATATGTCACTGACTGAACCTTAAAACTGCTTGGCATTGCTTTTACCTGCCTTTTACTCTTCATCAAGGAGGCACAAGCCCTGCCATGGTTGAAGTACTAAGCATCTACAGCATGAAAAGGAAAGTTTCAGTATCCATCTGAGCTGCTTTGTGAATCCTTTTGGTCTTACAGGGCTACGTTATTTTTAAGACTTTTGGTCTGCTACATTTCAGAACTCTTACTAGAACTCAATTTCTCTGACATCAGGTTGTATCTGTGGGAAGATTTATATACCTAAACTTGAATTTAGTCACTCAATTTAGAAGAAAAAAGTTCAAAATCAACATTATAACAAAAATCCTTATCATTTCCTCTCAAAAAAAGAATAATTTGTAACATGCAATATACAAGAAATGTAAAATTAAGAGCAAAATCTAATGAAAACAGAGAAGAAACAAGAAGAAACAAAATTGCAAGTTTAATAAATTATGTTAATCTGACCAGCTTTCCAAGCCTACTTTCTGCACAAAATCTATATTTTGTGTGGTCAGAATGGCTTCCTCGGRTGCCATGAAAATACTATTGCAATTCTTATACAAGACATGGCTTACAGAAAAAAGTTGGGTTATATATTGGTCCTGCAGTCCTTTGATGTCCTAATAGCCCATAGAAATGACAGTGATATTATAGATTAGATCTCATATTAGATGAGATGAGATGACTACCTAGTACCCGTGGTTAGGTCTAGCTCCTCTTGTGCTTCACTGCTATCTTAGAGTGTTCCTTGGCTATTTAATGAGCACTGCTTGCCATAAACAACATATGGGTTGAATTCAGAGCAAGTGTTTTGAGGGGKTTTTTTTTAAGCCATCATTGTTGTCTGTAACTACACCAGAGCAGAAGGTAGTGAACCAAACAAAATACTGCTAACCTTATACATATAAACTTTTATTAGTGTTACTAAAAAGCTGAAAATGTTCATAAGAATCCAGTTACTGTTTAGCATGGAAGATAAATGCAGGGAAGATGGAGCAACAACATGCTTTATAAAAAAGAAATACAACCCTGCCTTTTAGCTGTTCAAGTCCTACACTTTCGCCGCCTCTAAAAAAAMCAGATCAATAGAATGATTTATTACATATATTACATTTTTGTTTTCTCCAACTTTCTGTTCTCTGTGTTGCTAGCTCTCTAAAGTCTGAACGGATCAAGATCTGAAGTCTGGWTAAAGAAGAAAACAGTAACTCACAAAACTTAAGCATGGTATAAAACTCTTCTTTTAATCTCCATAATAATGTATTAGGTTATTCTAGCCGTAAGTAATGAAGACRTTATATTAAGAAAGCCACTGCATATGAAAATATCATGGTCTGTCTTGCACAATCACTTACCCAGCTGTCATGCAAATGAGGAATTTTCTTCATTTTCTCTTTCTGGTAAGTAAAATCAAAATGCTCTGCTCATATAGTACCAAATATATTCAAAGCCCAAATTTTCTTTGAGTCTTACTCCGCTTCTATTTCTTTCTTTTGAGTATAGTCCCTCCTCACTAATAATAGGACTACAACATCTATAAATCTATTTTAGCAATAGCAGAATATAGCCCATATTCAAATTTATACCAGACCCGGCATAATTTCATTACTCGTTTTCTTTTCTGATAAACTTTAATTCTTTAGTGCTTAAGGCCAAGTTAGTCCGTTGAACAAACAACTTTGGAGGGCTTCAGTTTTCCTAACTGAAAGCAACTGCAGCCATCCTGAGCTGAGTTTTCAGAATCCTCATATTAGAGCAAGACAGACTGAGCTTAGAAAGTGAATGTTCTGTGCTACATTAACAGCAAAGTTCAAACCCTTTTACTGAAAGAATGTGCTGGTATATTGTATTCTTCCATGACATCAATGCATCCACTACACCTACACTGCCTCCCTAAGACTTGCACACAATTTATAATCTTATCAACTTAACATCCTTCCCTCTGCGTTATTTGTACAACCACTAGCGTTGTTACACACGGGCAGCTTCAGCCACCAACCRGTGAAGACTATCACCCTGTACAGCTAGGGAATATTATCCTAATTTTAGAAAAGGAAGATTGAATAGCAGAGAAATTAATCACTTGTCTAAATCAAACAGAAAATCTATAAATGGTGGAGAACTGAAGCCATATTTCTGGGGCTATAAACATAAAAACATCCTTTATATTTATCTAGTGAGTCCACACTGAGATTTTGTACTAGGCTATGAGAAGCTGACATACACTTCCTTGTATATTGAGTCTAAATCTTCTCTGAAGACCATAAATTCCAAATGTTCATTAGGTATGTCCTTCATTTAGAATTACAGAAAATATTACAAATTTAAAAATAATAATTAACAAGCTTGTAAAGGTACATGCTGCCATAATTAAAATTGACTTTATCTCTGCCTTGTCAGATTTCAAAATTAATTGCTTGTGGAAAATGTGCCTAAAGATAGCTATGGTGTTATGGAGATTAACTTAAGCATAGCCACTATCTGAAAGGAGAGACAGCTGGTTTATCATACAATACTTCAATATATGCCAAAACTAAAATCAGAGAGGATTTATGGTTTTATTTTTAAAAAGTTCAAAGTTTTCACTGTTGGGCCTCATAGGAACWGTTTCCTGCAGTAGAGAGACTCCATAATCTGGTCAGCTAGACCATGGGATGTATGGGACACACCATAGTGCCCAGTCTTTCTTTCAAGAAAACTTTGAACACCCTGATGTCATCYGATTCATTGAAAGATATATAATGATCATTCTTCATTCATATCAATGATATGCTTCTCATCTATTTCAGTAATAATCAACATTACAGAGAATCTGTGCAGTATTTTCATAATGATCCTAAGAACAGAGACATATACAACTGATCTGACCAACAGCTTTAGAGGAGCTGTAAGTTTTATTGAACCATTGTCTGTTTTTAACTTCCCCAGAGTCCTGAAATATAATAAAATCAGGAAAAAATTTGGACTTCAAACTATAGAGAACCTAATATGATACCCATACTCAAAAGAAAATAGAAAACGAAACAGAAATACAAGGATGTAAGTGCTGCTTCTGTAGTTGAGGTCTCTGTGATAGGGAAGGTGAACAAAACAGATACTGACTAACTAGAAGACTTATGTGAATTTATAAAGGAAACAATGCTTAATAAGCTGGTGAAAATCACTGAAGAATAAAGAAAGTTGACAGCAGTGACATTGACAACTTTACTTGAACTTCAGGAAGGCTCTGGATACACAGTCTCCTAAAGGACTGTTACACATGGTTAACAAGCGCTGTATGGCTTGTGATATGATTAAAAAAAAAAAAAAAAAAAAGATGTATTAAATCAGCATAATTCTGTTAGTCAATTAAAGGAATAACCAACTCTGAGGTACACTACAAGAAGGGATACTGAGGGAATCCATTTGTATCTTTTTCGCAAGGCTTAATGTTGCAAGAGTATGTAGTAGATTTCTTCTAAAGCATGAGTCCCCAGATGGTCCTAAATTATGTCAGAGAATTAGCCTAGGTAAAAACGCTCCAGCAAAAAGTCAGGAGTGATTCTCCCTAGCTCACTTTCTCAGTGGATCCGATGTTTTCTCTTTCGCATCGGTTTTATACTTGCATCAACAGGAGAAGAATGAGACCCATCTCCTGTCCTGGGGACTACCTGCAGCTGTGTGGCAGAGCTAGGCAGACAGGTATATCTAAACAGCTCTTTTGACCTTTCCTTTCACAGCAGCATTGATCTTTCTTTGGCCACAGCTGAGAATTTGGATCATGGATATATGGTTTTGAAACATAAGCAGCATTAGGAAGGTTAATATTCAATTTGAAACTAGGGTTGCTCCTGCTCAGTAGAGTCAAAATGCCTTGTCATCTGGATGGAGAGCTCAAAGGAATACAGAGGTGWTCAAAAACAGAAAGGGAAGCAAAGCAAGGAGAAACACTGCGTTCATTGGGAAAGTAGCCCTACTTTACAAGTGTCTGTCCCAAACTGATTTGCCAAGGTGCGCGTGGTTTAATCTTTACCATTATGTATACTGTTTATTCTTCAATTCTTCAGTATTCCATGGCACAGTTTCTTAAGAGTTCAAGTTTTAGCTTAATTCTCCTGGTCAAGTCACTTCTCCCTGAAGTTTTGGTGAAGTGAGTACCATATTCTGTCCAAAATATCACATAATATTRCTATGTGGTATTAAAAGAAAATATTTTGGAGACAAACACTTCCCGTTTTGGTTGCACTGATCTCGGCATTCAGTTTATAAAGCTCTGGAGGCACTGTCTTGATGTAGAAGCTATATAAATGTAAATCACTTTAATAATTTGTGCTACAATAGGAGCATTTCACAATGCTCATAATACACGTTTCAGAATTATTTGGGTGTTATTTCCAACTTKCTTCAACAAAAGGCTTTCCTAGTTTAACCTCAGGGTCAGAGTCTATCAAGCAAACATGATGCAAGTACCTGATAAATTTCACCATATCTTTTGCAAGACATTTTTCATTCATATTCAAGCCAGAAAATCTTTTCATTTTCCTAGCATTTATTCATGTTATAATATCACACATAGATTCATTCTTTGGTTTCCATGTCTAGAAGAAACTCATATCTTAAATGCATTAATTCTACAAAGCTTCATTTTCAAGAACCGTACACTCATGTTAAGACAAATGGCCTAGAGGTTGAATCTCCATTTCAAATGGAAATACAAATATTTTTTGAAGAATGGCAGTTTCCACCAGATTCTTTATGTTTCTTTATCTATAAAGCTCATAAAAAAACTCCATTTCAAAACCATAAATATGGTACTGAAGAAAGTCATCAGCCTCATTGAAGAATGGAGACATATCCTGAAATCTGCTTTACTATTTTTCTGTATAACTTAAAATCAGAGAGAGTAAGACAAAATTAAATTGCTCATGTATCAAAGCATTATATACATAACATTGCATACTGGAATAGGTTGCTTCATAAGTATAGCACTGAATTTAAATGACTTGTATACATTATTACCAATTTGTAAGCTTTCAGCTGGGTCCAACCTTGGCTTTAATGAACACTCCCTTAGAAGTCACCAACAAAAAGACTCTTAGATAGAGTGGATATGGCAATAATTTCTTCTACAGAAAGAAGGAAATTGGAAATGCCAGTAGCCTAGCAAGCAAAAGGATAAGGGAGCAACGTGAGTGGAGCGTACCATGGGAAGGATTACCAAGGTGGAGAAATCACATTTTTCAGTGCTCTGAAGTAAATCACCTCCTCCGTGAATCTTGCAAGTCCTAACCATTACACTCTAACGTAAACTTTGTAGCTGAACTAATATCAGTCAAATACATCCCATTGCACCRGCCCAGCATCTCCTGCCAAGCTTGTGCCTGATGCCCTAGAAACAACAGCTGAGGAATAGCTATGGCAATAGTTATGGCCATCTTGGTGGAAAAGAGTTGCTCTGTTTCAGAGAAATGCTCACATATATGAGACCCGAGGGAAAAAGTTGTTACTAGCGTAAACACTGCAGGGCAAATAACATTATTTACCACTCTTTACTACTTCATTCTAAATAATGCCAGAAATCTGCAACCCTGAAGACTAAACAGGGCATGAAATATAATATTTAACAGCAAATTCAATGAGCTATTGCCAATTTGMTTAAGAAAAGAACATCACCATAAGTCAAAAAAGAAATCCATTGTTGTAAGAATCTGACTCTCATATACAATAGTGAATTTYGATTCACTGTTTTTATAAGATCTCACATATATGTAATCAAATTGCACAAAAATGACCAACAGATCGGAAATTATCACTGATTGCTCAGAATAATTTATCAGCGTCGTGTGCATCATGTATACTTGGAAGCATGTGTATTTTCACTTGGTAGAAAGAACAAGCAAGGACAGGCAGTACAGTTCCCTTACATGGAAATTCTCCAGGTGTTTTAGGTGTTGTAATTTAACACTAGACTGATCCAGTTTATGTTTATGTCACCCCATTGTTTGAGCAGGCAAGGATAAATTGGATATGATGAAACTGGAAGAACACTGTAGGAAATCAGAGCCACATTATTATGTGATTAGCACTCAGTAAACCTAGTTTGAGAAGACGCACAGTATCTGAAACTCCACTCAGTATTGTACAAATGAAGCTTACAGTTTTGCTAGAGTGTTTACACAATGATTTTTTTACACATTTTCCATATTTATGACCCCCTACTCAAGGGTCCACTTGCCCTTATACCAGTCTTTTACCTTTTCTCATGTCAAAACAAAACTTGGCCCAAAACATGCATCACACATTAGGCTCCACTATCAGCCCACAGAAAAGAATTAAGGTCTTTTTTTCCAGAAAGGTGCAGTACCTTAAAAGCAAAAAAATGCAGAGMAAAAATAAACTATACTGTTCTGCAGTAGCTGTCATCTTAGATCTGTGAACATTTTGCTACTTGCACACAACTAATGAAAAAGTGAGTACTGACTCTCAGTACGTTAATTTTCTAATTAAATATGGGTTGCTAACAGCCCCTACATATTTATGTTAGACACGTTTTTACCCACACACTTTGCTAATCATTTTGAAATCTTTACAAAGTGCTGTAAGAAGGTTTTAAGTGAAGAAAATTGGACCCTGGATAGAATAATTTTAGAATAATTGAAATATTGAGCTCATTTGGAATAGCTAAATACTTTTTCCTCCTTCCCCTCTACTGTCATAGCTATTTTACTAATTAGGTGTATAGATTCTATAATTAGTACAGTATTCATTATTTGTTACACTACATTTGATATTTCCCAGTGCCAGTTTTAAATATTCGTTACAGTTTTTAAAACAATATTTGCTGCATGCTTGATTCTTACCAGCACACTAGCATTGCAGTAGCTGGACCAAACCAATATACTTACCATCAATAAGCTATTGCTTGATAATATTGATATTAAGGATCATTATTGTCATCCATTCATTTAAGTACCATATTAGAACACAAAGTAACATCAAAAAATTATCAGTTGGGGKTTTTTTTTGCAAAATATGTTGTATATAATTTTGTAAAGTATATGCTGTATATTTTGCACAAGGTTACCAAAAGAAGGGATGGATTTTCTAATGAGCAAGATTGTCATAGCAACAATGAAGTCATGATCTGTGACCAGTTAAACATCTGACCCCAGCTGTCAAAGATGAGATACTGAAATCTGTTTTTTTGTCACAGCAATCAATGAATTTAATCTATATTTGCGTAACATAAATCAGTGGGAGATTCTGGGCATTAAAGAACCTTGGGAAGTTAGGCTGTTAATGTAATCATAGGTACAGGTGGTTACAAAATATTTTTGCACTCATAGAAAATYTCCATAATTGAAATAAAATGTATGCATTCTGATTTGCACACAATTTTCTGTGTCTTTTGGGTCACAAAGCTGYCCTACTGCATACATCTCTCTGTTGTTAAAGTCAACAGTCATCCAAAAATAGTAATAACATATTTCACAAATGAAGATATTACAAACTGCCATTTGACAGAAAGTTAACAGTGGAAAAGAAGGAAAACAATTAGACCTTTCTGATTTCTCCTGTTGGAAACAACTTATGTTAAAACATGCTGCGTGGTAAGCCTAAAATTTTTTTTTCTTAGGGAAGGTCAGAGGTAAGCAGCCAGACTCCCTGTAGTAGAGTCAATACAAATCTTTTGGTGGAAATGATGAATAATACTATTGTACATTTAGATTCCAGAGGAACAGCAATCAGAAAGTATTGTTCCATAAATAATRAATGACGTGCTTTTCAGAAGAAAATCCATGCTGCTGTTATTTTTTCTTTACCTCATCTTGGTAATGAAAGACCCTTAGACAGTAACTGTTTCAAGTTCCCATAGGGCATTCAGCTGCATTTTAAAAGCCGATGTCCTGAGGATGCTTTTTTCAATACATTTTAGCAGGCATGCTTCTGGGAAGAAAGAAGTAGAGGTTTTTCTTCAAAATATAATTCTATTGAATCATAAGTGTTTTGCTCCAGATAGATTAAGTTTTAAAAGCATTCAGTAAATTAAATACAGGATTCCCATGATTATTTGTGCGAATTCATGATGAACTGCTTTCCTGGTCCAGAGCACAGAGCAAACCCCTACATGTAGATTGTTCCAATGTTGAGAAACACAACATTTCCCTGTCCTGGGGTAGCATGTGCTGAGATGAAAAAAAAAGGTAATAACCCCGAATTCCAGGCCTAATATGCTTATAACARAGGTCTCTACTACAAAAAGAAAAAWATCAACMCCCYCWAAAAAAAATAAAATCTGTTAGATACAAAAGCAGGAGAGGGTAATCAGGCTATTAAGGGATCATAAATCTTKACTGCATCAGTCACAGTGTACCTACTAATTATCAAATGTTTTGTAAGCACAAATAGAGAGTTGCATTATAAATGGAAACTTAAAAATATCGTTGGGTARCTGTATGCAAAAATGTAGAACTTCGGAGAGATGTGGGAGAAGATGTAAAGGTATCACTTGAGAGTTTGATAAATGGAGACTATCAAGATTTGSATACTTGAAGAAAGGAAGTGGAATTTCTGCAGTATACAGTGGTAGAGGTTGGACTCACTTGTTCTTAGAAAAATAATATAATTTCTTGATAATAATTTTGATAAATGAAGCCCCAGGTTCCTGTATTMTACAGTGTGATTGTTGAACACTTCTTTTAGACAAAAATAGCAAGTGCTTTCAAAATCAAAGTATCAGCTGATTTTAGAGATGATTATAGAACATCCTGCAATGCCATTTTGTTTCACACTGGATGAAGAGAATAGCTCAGAATCTTAAATTAGGGAAAAAAAGGGGTTACCAAAGGGAGAAATTCCACTGTGAAGAAGTGGAAGAAGAAAGCACTTGTGGTATAAAAATTCCGAATTACTTCTTGATTTTGGTCTTTACTGAACCTCTTTCTATTTGTTTACATATTTAAACACTTACTTATAAAAAGTTTGTTTGCATGAATATGAAGAGAATCATGCCTTCCATACAGTCAGCAATATCTACTCATATTTATGGCATGATGGATGTTGGCATTTGTGAGTATTTATAAATGCATGTTCTCCCATGTATAAAGTCTCGGTTATTCAGATGGTGTATGGAAATAACCATGTGATCATAGAAACAATAGACTTCTWCAACTAATCACACAGCAGCAGCAACCAGCAAAGATATAACTGGGAGAATAAGAATGCAATAACGACATATGAGACATGTCAAAGGTCTGTCTAATCCAGTACCGTGCTTTCAAGTGACCACAAGCAAATGACTAGAGACGAGTTTAAAGATAGATCTAATGTATCACAGTGCTTTTTGTCAAAACCGTCCTATCTCTCACAATTTGTATCCCAGGGTCTTCCTGAGACTGAGGCGCTTTTCATGTATTTAATAATCTTCTATGGACTTTTTATCTATGAATTTGTCTGTTCTTACCTTGAACACAAATAGGCCACTACCATTTGTACTATTCTGCAGCAAGTATTGCTGATTAACTATATACGTTATGTGTTTTAACCTGCCTCCTGATAGCTCTGATGTCCTTTAGTTCTTCTACTATAAGAAAGAGTGAACAATTGACACCTTCTCCATGCCATTCATGTTTTCATAGACTTCTATCAGATCCCTTTGTCATTTATTTTTTTAAACTGAAGAGTCCTAGTCTGCTTAATCATTCCAAGTACATTGGCCCCTTTATAATTTTTATCATGTGTGTCACTGTTGCTGAGAAATCAATAAATTCAGGGCCTGTACTCCTTCATAGACTTGACAGTACATTTTGTTTCATGCATTGCGAGTAATCATACAGCTTCTTTAAGCCTACTCACAGGTTCTGAAGATAAAGTGAAAATGATGATGAAAATTTTTAGAATGGAAGCCAATCAATTGTTTGTCTGCAAGCCAAATAAAAAGGCTACATCCATTATAAAGAAATTAACTCTCTTGCCCTTAACTCTAGCAGTTACCACACACAAAGCATAATGAACCTGTTGCTGGTGACTGCTGACATGAAGAGCTGTTTGGTGTACAGATAAATGGTGCTATGAGATTTTCTTTTTCCCTTGACTCCACTTCAGTACTTGGCCTCAGGGTTTTATGGAAGAAGAMAAGTTTCTGTTTCAGCAACATTGGTTCATATTCTGCCTTCGTTTACAGCCATGCAYGCACCTTCTGGGGACAATCTGATCCACTGAATCTAGGAAATGAAAAGTCATGGAGCAAATTACAAACCAAAAAAACCTGATCTTATCTTGACTAACTTGCTTTGGTATCTGACTTATCTCAGTACACGGTTTTCTTTGTGAGTTCATTTGCTRTTTTTCCATGAGCATGTCAGGTTTCTTACTTCTCTGCATTTGTCCTTAGCTGTTTATGCTTTTTGATATCATGATATGAGTTCATTTTAATTAGGTTTTTACAAAAGTCATAASTATGTTCATATTCTGGTAGATCATTTGCATAGTGCCAAGTGCTTGTTGAAAAAGTTAGAAATATCTCTTTTGGAGACTGATCTTCTGTTGATTGCAGATTTGWGTTGTCTATCTTCAAAATCAGCTGAGCTCAAAATATCAAGCTTGGTCAAATTGCCTTTTGTAGTCACATCAGCACCTTTCTTTTGCCCAGCTGGATCATTCAGGYGTATGTCTGTTTTCCTCAGGTCTTTTTAGTTTGCCCCACTAGAATGAAGATGGACCATGAGTAAACAAAAGTTTTACTACCAGATATTTGTTTGGGGATTGCGTCAAGTTTCTAATATAGAGGTATCATCATCACCAGAAGAAAAAAATCACTAGCTGGCAGCTTTATTTTAAGTATTACCAGAGAAACTATAGGATGAAAAGATATAGAGACAAAAGATTTCTCTCTATCTCACAAGCTGTGTCTCTGAAACATGTAGTGTATTGGCTTCTGAAATATCACTGCCCTTATTACCACTCTTTTGGGAACAAACAGGAAAATCTTATTTCTTACATTACCCATTTCGTTCATATCCATCACTAAATTCATGCTGAAAAACAAGTACAGTAACTTCTTCTCTCCAACATTTAAATGGAATGAGGATATATAAAGATCCTGGCTGCCATCTCTAGTGGAACAGTGTTCCACGTGGCTCAGTGGAAAGATTTGAAAGATGACACYGATGACATTAAACTGGGTGGTGAGGTGGACACATCAGAAGGTTGAGCAATCTTACAGAGAGACCTGGGCAGGCTGGAAGAGTGGGCTAGCAAGTACAGGACAAAGTTTAACAAAAAGTGCAAGGTCCTGCACCTGGGTCAGAATAATCAAAGAGTCTGGTCCAGGCTGGGATCTGTGCAGCTGGGGAGCAGCCTTGCTGAGGGGSACCTGGGAGTCCTGGTGGACAACAAGATGAACCTGAGTCAGCAGTGTGCAACAAAGGCAGATCAGATCCTGGGCTGCATCTGCAGGGGCATTGCTAGCAGAGGTAGAGACGTGATCATCCCACTCTACCCAGTTGTCTGGCTGCACGTGGAGTACTSTGTCCAGTTCACAATTCAAGAAAGATGTGGACAGGCTGGAAGGGATCCAAAGGAGGGCCATGAGATGATCAAAGGGATGGAGAACCTGCCCTGTGAGGAAAGACCTCTGAGGAGTTAGGTCTCTTCTCCCTGGTGGAGGGAAGGTTCAGGGAGACATCATCACAGTATTCCAGTACTTAAAGGGCATCTACAAAGAGAATGGAAGCTCTCTCTTCACGAGGAGCCACATGGAGAGGACAAGGGGCAACAGGTACAATTTGCACCAGGAAAGGTTTCATCTTGGTATAAGAAAGAAATTTTTTTACAGTGAGATCAATCATTCACTGGAAGAACCTCCCCAGGCATGTGATAGAGTCCCCAAGATGAAATTGGACAGGGTACTAGAAAATCTCATCTATGCTCCCTTTCCACAAAAGGTTGGACCAGGTGATCTTTAAAGGTCCCTTCCAACCTGGTCTGTTCTGTGATTTTATGTTCTGTGTCTGGGCTGCTTTACACCAGGACAGCTCCAGTCAGGTTTCACATACACTTCTGATATACTTCAGTGGTTTTGTTTCTTATCTCACAGCACAAGGCTGAGACAAAATCACAAATGGAAAAAACACAAATTTTGTGTTGGATCAATAATGTGAGTTTGTGTTTCTAATCTTTTCAAATTTACTTTTTAGACTTTTCCTAAAACTATCATAAATTTGGGAAGTAAAGGCAAATTAATTTGGTTTTACTTAGAAACCCTTAAGATAGTTTAACAAAGTCAAACATTTCTGGAATGTTTTTGAAATATATGAAGGCAAAGAAAATCTTGGAAAAAACTTTGATGAAAGCATAGAGGTAAAGAAAATTTAGAAAATTCCCCTGATTTGCTCTGGATTCCAGAAAAACTCGCCTACCTCAGTAAGAATGCACCTTCTACAGTCGGAAAAGGATTCAAAGGTGTTCTGTTTTCTGAAAAAATGTGCACCATGTGTAAAGTCAATGAGGTTCATAGTGCATTACATCAATACTGAATGTTAGAGTTAATTGCAGCTTCCAGTCGTTTTCGTAAAAGAGACAGCACTACAGAAAAAGAAAACTAATTCTTTTAATTTAATTCTGAGTCCAAACAGATTATAACCAAAGCCCAGAGCAAGTTTTTTTATGATTAATTAATGATGGGATAATTTGCTTTAGGCCACAAAGTTTTCCAGCCACTCATTAATCTCAGAAAATGCCACGGGCTACAGTTGTTACTGTTTAATTAAAAAGTATGTCACAGTTGCAAAGTTACAGAAAGCCGTAAATATTATCCTTTGCCAAGCATTTACATATCCAGGATAATCTGTAGTCAAAAGGAGGAGTAGAAGAGAAAGGAAGAGCTAAGCACCAGATGCTTTAGGCTGAGGTAACCTATTTTTTGTCACTGTGATTAGATAGCTCTAAATTTATACACTTGTTCAGCCTCTACATGACAGTTTTTCATCTTCGTGGCTGATTCTTTATGATTATATTGGCCTCAAGTGAAGCCAAAGGAAAGACTTCTGTTAACTTTTATGAGAGTTTGGTTGTGCCCAGACAACCATGAATGTAAGGCACAATTTCACCTCTAAAATTCAAGAGAAGAAGATGTCAGGATATCTCCGAAGGAACACACACACACACACAAAAAGTATTTAAAAAGGATTTCTGCAATGTTTATGGCTCTTAAAATCTTCTGAATGAATAGAAGATGATGCAATTCTGCAACTAGAAAGGTACACACTGATGTTCTTCATAAGTGAAACATAAATATGCACTTAAAAATACAGAGATTGTTTATCTTATAAAACTGCAATAAAATCCATTCCTTTTTTTTTTTTTTAATAGCATAAATATCAAAACATCAGAATGTAACAAGTTTAAAGCTGAAGTGACAAACTTTTTCTTATCAGACCGTAAAGTTTCTTACATGAAACTGTTGCCAACTGAAGAAAGGTTCTTTGGTCAGAATAGCATAGCAAATCTAGTTGCTCAACTTTAAATCACTTAGAAATAAAATTAAAACCTAATGAACATCTATGGTTTCTTTCACATCTATTTCTTTTGAGGAATAAAAATTCCAAGAAAATTGGAATAGGTTCTATGTTTCATTTTATTTTTGTAAATCTTCATTCTAATAGGAAAAAAGTTATATTTAAAACCCATTAAGATAAAAGGTATTGAAGAAGAATTTATTTTGTGTAAAGGCCCATCTTCCATAAGTACACATAGCCTGGCAGTCCATCACAAAGCCACCATCACCACTGTTTCTTACTGGTAATTTCATCAGAAAAGAGAATGCACGGCAATACTATTTACTTCATCATGTGTTGCTGGTAAGCTGTGTATTGCTGGTAAACCGTTTAGATCAAGGCTGAGACATATCAAACATGGTTTTCATTTGTCCAGTAACCACTTATGACATCCCCTCAAAGCACAGGAGCCTTGAACTAATTGTGCATTACATGAGCATCTTGTTTACTGCCAAAGCAGCAGAAAGGAGCCTTAGTATCAGGTGAGTCGTCAGGAAAATAAGTACGTGTTGGCCTTTTCTCTGTAGCACGTTTGTTCATGAAATTACATTCCAAAAAAAAAGTGAAGCCTAAAAAGAAGAGTGCAGAATTGGGTCCAAGAAGGTATTTTCATTCTTTCCTGCCATTCATGCAGTATAGTAAAAGTAAGGAAAACTTTTATGTGCATCTGTATATGTATGTACTGTGTTTTTAAGAACAGGATCAGAATTGAAGTTGGTCTGTAAGAAAACTCAAATGAAGTCAAACTCAAAAGCATATAGAAAAAGAAAATAGAAAATGTAACAGGAAGAAAAAAGTGCTAAAATCTGGCAAGAAAAAAATAAAATGGCATACACCAAGAAAAACAGTAGAACAAAAATAACGACAAAAACATTAAAAACAAAGGCAGAACACAACGGAAAACTCTTTATAGGAATCAAAAAATATCATAAACCGGTCACCAACACACACACATATGCACAAACAGAAGGGAAAAAGCACAGAAAGTGCTTTGACAGTCCAATATACGGAAGAGAAAGATCAAAAGAGATTAAAAGGAAAATGGTTTACTGAAGATAAGGATGCAGCAACCTGACCAAAGTAAAAAATGGCAAAAACCACAGAGATAAGGAAAAGTGACCACAGAAAAACATAAGAAATGAAGTGCTAGAGTTCACTAGACAAACAAGTAATCAGTGAAAAAAGAGTTTTTAAGAAAAAAATCAAAAGGAAACTACAGTATACAAAAAGACAAAATATTGTGTCTTCAGACTTGGTGCCTAGGCATCAGGAAAAGCTTCAAGAGTTAGATTTCTCCATCTGCTGGCTCTGTCTGTCCTCTGAACTTGAAGTGCATGATGTGCGTTAACGGAATGTGAGAAACAGAGAGCTTCAGTCTTGCAGGCAGCAGAGATGCCCTGAATGAGTTAAAGCAGCACCTCGTTATAATTGATCCTACAGGAACTGTTAGATGCATGCGATAGATGTTTGCTCTATACCTCATTAAGAACGATACCAAAATAAAGAGGCAGAGGTTAAAAAAAGACTGCAACAGAAGAAGACTTTTTCCGGTATTAATCTCACTAATTCTACGCAAAACTCGTTAAAATGAGCGTAAATGTGAAGTTTAGCCATCCAACCTTTCTACAGTTCCTGCAGACCTTATAGAAATGCAATTACTCTACATACTGGTCTATGTACAGCAAAACAGCTGTTCTTGTTGTATTGTATCCAAATCAAAAAAACCTTTCAGTGCCGTAGCATTCCTGGCAGACAGAGAATAAGAGCTGTAAATTACCAAAATTAACACTTCCCTTACCTAATTCATCAAAACTAAGCTGGAGTCATTCTAAACCATCTAGGTAGGACTAGTCAAAGGAGCTGAGCTCTCCTGGGAAATAAAATGGATGCTGATGACTGAGAGCAGAGATATTCTTGCAAAAACCCCTCACAACAGTCTGAACAAGGAGTCTCACACTGCCACGTGCAGACACCATCATGCTGGGACATGGAAAACCGCACCATGCTAATTTTCACCACGGCTAAAGACGACAAGTAAGTGCCATTTTTTTTTAGAATAGTATATAGCTTTTTTCTTTGGAAATCCCTTTCATAAAGATCTCACATTGCCTTTCCAACTTGCCTCAGTAGGTCTACAGCAGTTTTTGTGCTTGTAGCCTTAGATTTTAGAGCAATAAAACCAGCATGCCGTCATGGTCCATCCACGTGCAAACTGGGATCCTGTTAGCAAAGCATATTGTTCTCTTGTCAAGCAAAGAATTCACTACTAAAATAATAATCCTCTCATCTCACTGCCTCCACAGCAGTTCCGGCACAATACCACGGCAAAGAATTCACAAAAGAGGAACAGGGGCCAGTTTTTATCCCTCACAAGGATCTCACACAAGCGAGTACAGCTCCTACATGCAGCAGCTTGAGCATATCTTAAGTAGGACTGCTCCTGAGGCCAGTGGGGACAACTTTATCCTGACCTTCGATCGCTCAAATTAATTCTAGGAGAAGGACATCATCTATGAAAAGGATGCTGCAAGTCCTTCAATTCTGCTGGCACAAAAAGAATTGCAAGAAGCTTAAGAACATACTTTGTAAATTAGGCAGAAGGATACCCATGCTCAACACTAGAAAGGAGGTCTCTAGTGCTTATAAACAATAGAAGAAAGTACAAGATCTATTATAGGAGATGAGAGGAGAATGAGGAGATAGTGCTGAAAAATACCATATTTTGTAATAAAAATGCCYATGTTTTCCACGGCACAGCAGAGAGATAATTAAGCACAACTGCTATATAAAAGTGCTTACATACAAATACAAAAGCTTGTATGTATGGAGATATAAACAAAAATTTCATATACAGATAATGGGAAACAATGGAAGCAATAATTTTTACAACACTACTACTATTATGGGAGATGAGGTTTCCACCTGAAGAAATTCTAAGCAGCCAATTCCTCTTGAAGCTGTTTCTGATCCTCTAACACTGCAAATACAAAATGCTTCCAGGAGCAGTTAGGACCTTCTTTGCCTGCGTAATACACAACTTGTGAGGCCCAGCACCTCTTATATTCAGAGGCCAAGTACCAAAGGAAATTTGACTTTGGTCCATCAGCTGTGATGGTGGGTCAAAATGGTATTCTGGCAGAACTAAATGATTAGATCAAAATTAAAGTATGAGAGGGAATTGGAAGAAATCCTAAACTTGAGAGGATTCTCAGCACTTTTAAAATAGCTGTGAACACTTTGCTTTGAGGAAATACATAATGGTAGTGTTTAAAATTGACTTCAGCTAGTTACTTAGCTTGGTGTGAAAGACTTGGATATCTTGGAATAATACTGATGGTGACATGTTAATACAGATGCTGCCTCAATCATGTGCAGAAACGCTCAGAACAGATATTCTTTTCTGCATTAAGGATTTTTAGGTACCTATTAAAAACTCTGCAAGGAAACCTGTCCGGCTCTTCAGGCTTACATCTCAGAATTCTTTTTAAGGAGGAGGATGGCTTCATACCTAAAGAACCAGGTACATTTATTTCCTCTTCTCCAGGACCATCTTTGCATTTCATGTTTGACGTTAAGAGTAACCCAAGAAAGTACATAATCACTCCTTGAAACTGAAGCTTGAAGTGTCCTTTCCCAGGGGAATGCCCTAAAATCCATCCCACAAGCTCCTGCTTCCTCTGGTGCCTCTTTGCCCTTTGTTACCAAATTAGAACTTTAACAGTTTTTTGGCTTTGTTGTGTTTTTTTTTTATTCCATCCCCAACCTCAGGCTGTGAAAGCATATCCTCACAGCCTGGTGCTTTGCAGTATCCTGAGAGAAGAGATACAGTTTCAAAATCCTAATGATAAGATAATAGTACCTGATCAATTTGTTCCATGAGTCAGGACTTGAAACTTCTGAAAAGCAGGCAACAATATCATCTTTTCCTATTGCGTTTTGGAAGGGAATTAAACAATTGTTAGCTATCATCTTCCTTTACAGTGAATACTCTGCTAAAATAACTCCACATGATGTTCCACTGGACCTGATGGAGGGGGAAGAAATGAATTCTTCTTCCTCTCTAAAGTTCACTATTTTCTCTGTAAAAAATACRGACAGATCCAGTAAATGCCTTTCAAGGGAGACAGAAAAAGGAACCTCTACATCATGGATTTTGATAGTGATTAGAAATACAGAAGGTACTGAACTAAYCAAAACTAAAAAGGCTATCTCTGGGCAAGCACAGAAATGCTAATACACAGAAAAGCACGTATATTTTGTTTTTATCTGTCACTTACCAATCCTTCATATTTCATTCTCTCTGGTCAATAATAAAAAACCCAACTGTGTTATCAATTGCAAATGAGTGCCTTTGGAGAATGTCTTCACATGATCACAGTAAAGTGTGCTTACAGTTATAAATTACGTTCTTTTATGGGGAACATTTGCCTAAGCAGATCCTACTTCGTGGTCTGTTCTGGATAGAGAAGGGAGCTGAAGCATTTTCATCCTGATCTTAGAATCATAGAATCAGAGAATAGTTTAGGTTGGAAGGGACCCTTAAAGGCCATCTAGTCCAACCCCCCTGTCATGGGCAGGGACATCTTCAACTAGATCAGGTTACTCAGAGCCCCGTCCAACATGACCTTGAATGTTCTCAGGGATGGGGCATTTACCACCTCTCTGGGCAACCTGTGCCAGTGTCTCACCACACTCAGAGTAAAAAATTTCTTCCTTATATCTAGTTTAAATCTACTCTCTTTTAGTTTAAAACCATTCCTGCTTGTCCTGTTGCAAACTTTGTCCCCATCTTTCTTATAAACCCCTTTAAGTATTGAAAGGCTGCAATAAGGTCTCCCCGAAGCCTTCTCTTCTCCAGGTTGAACAACCCCAACTCTCTCAGCCTTTCTTCATAGCAGAGGCGTCCCATCCCCCTGACCATTTTCATGGCCCTCCTCTGGACCCGCTCCAACAGGTCCATGTCTTTCCTGTGCTGAGGACCCCAGAGCTGGACGCAGTACTGCAGGTGGGGTCTCACCAGAGCAGAGGAGAGGGGCAGAATCCCCTCCCTCGACCTGCTGGCCACGCTGCTGGTGATGCAGCCCAGGATACGGTTGGCCTTCTGGGCTGCAAGCACACATTACCCACTCATGTCCAGCTTTTCATCCACCAGTACCCCCAAGTCCTTCTCTGCAGGCCCGCTTTCAGTCCCTTCACCCCCCAGCCTGTATTGATACCGGGGTTTGCCCCGACCCAGGTGGAAGACCTTGCACTTGGCCTTATTGAACCTCATGATATTCACACAGGCCCACTTCTCCAGCTTGTCCAGGTTCCTCTGGATGGCATCCTGTCCCTGAGGCATGTTGATTGCATCTTCATGACTTCCTTTATGACAGGCTGCCTTCGCAGAATCAGACTTACCATAATTTAGTCATTCCTGCTTGTATCTTGCAAAATTATCTTGGTAAAACTTGTCTATATCACCTACAACARTGTTAAACTAACACTATTTCCCAAACAGTTAAGATGATAACAAATGTTACTGTTACCTAAACTAAGATCCAAATATCCTAGAGACAATCACAAAACCTAACCTTACACATCTTCTTCAGGTGCCTAAACCAGGAGTTTGGTCTTTCTACATGAATTACACTCATCAGAGAGAAATGGGTTCGAAGCACTGAAGTCAGATCTTGCTACGAATAAGCTGTATAATGAAAATGGATTCACAAGTTAACAGCCTAAAACAGTCTGAATATTTTTTGGCCCACCACTGGCCAGCAATTACTTTGGCTCATCTAAAAATCAGGTTGACTAGCATTTATCAGGGTTTTTTTCTGATAAAAATATTATCCTTTTTTTTGTGTATATCATCAGCATGGTATTACTGTTAGTACAAACCTTGTGATATTGTTACTACAAAGCCCCACTCCTGTTTTTAGAAAGTTTGAGAAATCTAGCATTTTGTGAAAAGCTGATTGACCTTTCATGAATTTTCTGTTATTAGAGTAAGAATTATTTTTCTAATTACCAGGATATTTTGAAACACTGATCAGTCTGCACACTGTTCCTCTTCAGTTGTGCCAGTTATTTCCATGATGATAAATACAAAATCTATTTTCAGTAGCTTACTGTAAATCTGGTAGTGAAGTCTATAGAACTCTGAGTTTCCCATAAATTGACCGAAATAAAATGCCTGGATTAGGCATCGAATATGATTCAGTAGGAAATTTATCACCGAATTTAATGGGTAGAATGCTAGGTGCTACCAATAAGCCATACCAAATTCATAAAAGCAGAAACGTAAATATATTAGAATAAAGAAAGATTTTATTTGCAAAAATGCATTGGGTAATCAGGAGCAAAGATAGAGGTGCAGGGGAAAAACGTTAAAGGCCTGATAACCAGCTGATATAAAACTGCACTGCCCTAAAACAGCTCTACAATGTTAAAAATCTTTAAACCATCATCAAGCTGAAAGATCAGGTAAGCATATTATTTCTGAACAAATATCAGCAAAGCATTATCAGTTTCAGATCCAGAGCAAAAGAAAACAGGCAGCAAAATAAACATTGTGTAGGGATATCTCTGTTCTAGTTAAAAGACTAATAGGGCAAGAAGATGCCACTTTAAAATACACATTTTGAATACATGAATTCTAAGGAACAAAGACACATCAGCGTTTAAATTAAAATGCYAGGTCCTGAGGAAAAAAAAAGTAAAAATAGGATTCTACACAATTCACGTTGCTTTTAAGGTTGTTTGTTGTAGCAGTTCTGACTCTACAGGCAGAACATTCATATTCCCAGTAGATCTCAAAAGTTTTAAAGAATGTTACATTACATATGCTACTCCATTACCATATCTACAGGGAAAAGTCTGAGTAATAGTCCTTCCTAACCAATTCCTTTTTACTTATGTATGAATGATGAAAGTGGCAGGGCTATGAAGGAGAGGTAAATGGCAGGAAAAATATACAGAACTAGAGACATACAGGAACAATAGCAAAAAAAAAAAAAGGCCTTGTGAAAGACACATGTGCCAGCATCAGAGAAAGGAAAATATGAGGAGGAAAAAAACCCAACCTTTTAGCAAACTAGAGATTTTGAAATATGGTCTGAAAGTGTTGGAGAGTAAACTTGAATCTAGTCTGTGCTGAAGAAAGTTTCTGATAAATATTTTAAAAATTGCTATCTATGTAATCAAAGAGTAGAAGGGGGAAGAAAAAATGGGGAAAAAAAGAAAAAAAAMCTAGTTACTTTGCGAATTTGAGTCGTGCCGTTGCATTAGAAAAACTCCACGAAGTTTAAAAAGTTCTCCAATTGCCGTCAAACTCTGCAGGCAGGAGGCATATTTATTTACATAAAAGTCAGACGATACATTAGGCTGTGCATACTTAGAAGCAGATAGATGGAATGGAGTCACAACTCCAAATGAATATTAATCCACTACTATGGCTAATTTTAACAGCTTGAAAGTCAACAAACACATTTGTCTTAAGTCCGGAAGGAATAGATGTGCTTTTGAAGTGAAGTGATGAAATTATTGCAGGAAATAAAAAACTAAATATTGTAGCGACTGTTAGAAAAATGAAACAGTGGCTTGTCAGTTATCTAAAGAGAAATGAATGCAGATAAATTATAATTAAATGTGAGCATTAAAACAATTTTTTATGCTTTAAATCTATGCATTACACCTCATTTATCTTCACTCGTTCACCGTTCTTAATGGGCAAAATTGGCTTTTGCTAGCTATTACTTTCTAATGTTATGAAGATGTTTTTTTCCTCTGTGTGTCAAAGCACAGGTCACAAAAATGCTGTCCCTGACCTAAAGGAATTAGTGTCTGAATGGCTGATGAAACACAACAGGAAGCAGTAAAGAGGGACTGAGTTTCTTCTTGGTCCCTGCTGAAGCCAGTGGAAGCTGCTGCTGATTTCAGTAGAGCTGAAATTGGCTCTTAAACCAGTTTTATACTGACATTGTTGGACTTACTATTTTTGTCTTGGTTTTGGATGAATAAAGGAGAGAGTGATCAAACTGATTGGCTTTTTATTTTTTTTTAAGTAATTTTTAATTTTTTTGTCCCATGAACAAGCAGGTTTTCAGACAGAACTTAAAGGTGCATGAGAGTAGCTTTATAAATGGGGGAGACATTCCATACTTGAAAAAGACAATACAGAAAAATACATTACATTATGAAAGAAAAAATATACAGAGCACTTCAGTGGAGCAATCAGGAGAGAAGTCAGCAGAGAAGGGCTGAGGTCTGAAGTCAGGTTCTGATCACCATTTGCAATTGACAGAGGACATAACCGACTGAGGACTTCAGATTGGAGCACTGTTATTATTGCATGAAATGGTGTTAAATGGTGTAGCCTTAAACACCTTGAGTTCCTTTAGAACAATAATGCACTCAACAATCATTATAACATGAAAAATATCTATGGACTTTTATAGRCCATACTTTTCCACAACTAAATATGGTTCCTACTTTAACAGCCACCAAAGCACTCTGGAGAGCCTTTGCCTAAATTCTCTGTATGACTGGTGTGATGGTATCTTCCATGAACCATTTAAAAGGTAAGAATTAGTAAGGAACAGTCTGTATTTCTAATAAATGATAAACTAATCCCAACTATGTTTACCAGGAATTTTGTCAATAAATAATAGATGAGACAAGACTTCAGCCTATTCAGTTACAGATGTTTTAACATCCACATTTGTATAGTTTTGGATGTTATCCTTACTCTAGTGAACAAATGTGTATCTCTGTTCTGCTAAAAAGACAATTATGTGAATACTCCACATGACTAACTGCAATGATACCTTTAGATTTGCTCAACTTTTACACAGCTTTAAAGGCCATGTACATTCCTGAGGTGAATGTTATTTTTGAAGCCATCTATTGTTTTTTAAAAAAGCCCTCCAGGTAAGGTTTGTAATACTTCAATATCTACTGCTTGGTTGGCAGCCTTTAAGTTAATTGAGCACACTTCACCAGTAACAAATCTATCATTACCTGATTCACAACGCATTGCATTTTTGGCTTTCTAGCTCCATATTTTTAGTGAAATTTCATGTCCCTTTCTGGTTCAGAGGAGTTTATTCTGCACAGCCTCATCCAAACCCTTAAGACTCTGCCCATCCACAGAGGCAGACCATGTACTTCAGGAGACTATTTGTATGTTAACAAGAGAAGCAACATACAAGCCATCTTTCTTTTCAGTTCTGTCTTATTAGTTCCTTCTTCCTCCAGTTCCAGAACTGAGCTTCTCCAAGGTCACTACTATACACACCACCTGAAGCCCTTTACCAGCCTGGAGCTCCCCACAGGGTGTCAATGTTTGCATTAGACATAACGCTTTGGTCTCTCTTCTCTGACCCTGGGTACTTCACATTCCTGTTAAACCTTCACTGTGCTCACTCCCTGACTCCCAAACCCTCAAATGAATGGCTGGAACCCAAAGAAAATGCATTTTCATTCTTTCTTTGTAACTTCATCTTTCCAGCATCCTGACATCAAAATGACAAATACTTTTTTCAAAACTAGATCTCACATAACCATTAAAGTGAGCTAACACTGTTTCTCAACTTTGCTTGAACTCAAGTTTACCGTGCTCGTTACAGGGAGTTATACCAGCTTCGTTCATTTTTAAGAGTTGCTCAGAGTCAGCAGCAGCTCAGAAACAGATTTCACCTGAACAAAGTAGATGTACCTTCTTTCTGGTGACTTTTCAGAACAACTGAGAGTTGTGAGTGAAAAGCCTGGTAAAAAGCATAGACTTTGTTTAAAAAAAATGCAAGTTTTATCCCAAGTCAGGCAATTACTTGACCAAATAATCATGGATTTTTGTTTTCTTTGTCATGCTGAAGTATAGTTATAATAGGTATTATTACATTTTATTACTCATTTTGAGGGAATGCTCTGGATGTCCAGGCACGAGGTTGGTCCCATTGTGCCAGGCACAGCACAGCACAGGTCAAAAAAATATGGCCAAAGCCAGTGTACAGGGCAGAGGTGTGTAAGGCACCATCTCCCCAGGCCATCAGACAGACACAGCACAGAGCTACCTACTGCAGACGTGGATGGGGCATGTCTGCAAATGTATTCCCCAGGGCTTCACATGCGAAGGTTAACCTTTAAGGAAATAAATCAGACACTTCCACAACCAAAGGAAATAAAGCCGGTGCTACAAATAGGTATTTCTCTGAACTACTTGCCCGGAATTTTGTATCACAGAAGCGTGAGGAATCATGCAAGCAATCAAGGGGCTGAAACTGCAAAGTTTCAACACTTTGGAGACTGAGACCTGTATTTCAGGATTTTTRACAACAATGTTGCTACAGAATGGGCAGCACCCATGGATGCTCTGCTGCAGTGCTGACCTGGGAAGACTGTCTCTCGTATGTGCTTCCCTGGTGCTAATAGAATCATAGAATAGTTTGGCTTGGAAGGGACCTTTAAAGGTTATCTAGTCCAACCCCCCTGCTCTGGGCAGAGAMATCTTCAACCACATCAGGTTGCTCAGAGCTCTGTCAAACTGACCTTGAATGTTTCCAGGGATGGGGCAAATATCTTCAGTCACATCATCTGGGATCCACACTGCACATTTGTCTGTTTAGGACTGCATCTCTTTTGCAGTTTCTGAAAAGGAAACGGGCATATTAGCAATGCTAAAGATGCCTCTGCTTCCTTCTTCCCTCCCAGTTCATTYAAGGGGGGGGGAGGGGGGAACAAACAAAGAAAACCCCCAAACTTGTTCATAACTTCTGCTGTCACTTCTGAAGCACTTTCAGTTCCCAAGCCATCAGAAGAGGAACCTGCATTGTGTCCCAAGTGTTCCCAGGCACCAAGCCACCACTGTAGCTGATTACTGGTATCATATTCACTTAAAGCTGTAATAACTCAGGAGGAAAACAAGCCTCATATATTTTTTAAAACCTGCAGAGAACTCTCCTTTATTGTAAGATAATGAAAATMCACATTTTATGGTTGAGTTTATTAAAACAATTTTGTGAACACTGGAACACTGTATTAGATATGCAACTTCTTTTCCCACAGAAGTGTTTTGCCTTTTTTAAGAGTTGATGTATTTAAATATATCATGCACATTTTATGAAAATCTAAAACATATTTTTATGGAATTCTCTCTGAAGCTTTTGAGAGAAATGGAGCTAGWGCTTCTAGTAATCTTGCATGTGTTTTTAGAAGAACCAGTGTATCATTACTTCATACTGTATTTTCAAACATGCTTTTTTACTCTGCACAAGAGTAAAGCGTGTCTTTTGTTTTTCACTTGTTGACAGTTTCTAATGCCATCACAAGTCAAAAAGCTAGATTCTTTTTTTGTTTCTCAGCAAGGTATCAGCAGCTTTGCTCTTAGAAATTACTRAATTAAGCAATAACACTTCAGGTAATTATCTATTCATATACACATGTATAGCTACTACCTTCAAACACCTAATAACAAAGAGACATTTCCAGTATGGGTAGCCCCAAGTCATGCTCTTCCCTGCTCCATTTAGCTGGGGAAACCTGAGGTGGAATTCAATTAATTGGATTCAGCTTTGCGCTGTCCCCATGTTAGATTGAAGCTAAAGCTTATTTCAATTCTTGCCTTTACAATCAATGCCATATTGACACCTTCTCAGCTCCTGACCAGTCCTCTCCAGCCCCATGTCATTTTCAACAGCCTCAACAGGCAAAGCTCTCTGCCTGTCAAAATGCACAGGCTATATGGGGTTCTCCAGCTCCTGAGCAACCCCCGGCTATTTCTGGTCCTGTGGCTTAAATGGTCGTACCTCTTATAGTACAGTTCTGGATGTTGCAGTAGCTTCAAATTCCTATTTTAGATAGAAAGTGATGCTTTTCTTTTATGCCCTTTACGTCATAATTTGACGTTCTAAGTGGAACTAAATGATATGTTGGCTTTCCTGCATGTGAACTTCAGCCTGAGTAGTATTTCTGGTTTTCACTGTTGTATCCAGTAATTGCATCCAGTAAAACAAACAAAACCAGATCCTACCACTTGTCATTAAACTTCTGTATTTTACCAGCTGAAAAAGTAATGTGCTCAATATTTAGCACAAGTTTCATAAGACTATGTAATTTCATTGTACTTAGCTATAAACAAGTGTTGACTGTATTGCAACAATTAAAATCACAAAAATAACTTTAGCTAATTCAGTATATTCAACGTTGTCCCGATACAATGCTGGGGGAGGTTCCGATGTGATCCCCAGAGCGAGATGAAGACACAAACGAGGTCAAATGCCATACACCCAGAACGGCTTTTATTATTAAAAGTAAAAAATGAAACTGAGGYAGTAGCGTATCAATAGTAAAAATTGGGGTAGTAGCGATAGGATAGGACAGAATAGAATAAAAAGACAGAAATCAAGCAAGCATTCGGGATAGAGTTGCAAGAATAGTCACCACCAGAAATCCGCGGCGTTCCGGGGGTCCAAGCCTTGGAGTCTTCGGTGGTGGACGATAGCGCTGCGGGAGGGCTTCCCGTGTCTTTGGTGGTGGGTGGTAGCGCCTCTCCCCGGTCTTRTCTTTGCAGCCCCGTTTATTCCCATCCAGGGGCTGCAGTTTCCGTGACGATGGCACGTACTTGCCCATCTCTGCCTTCCTGCGTATGGGCACACCTTGCACGGGGCTTCAGCCCCCCTGTCACGCGGCAAGGGCACGGCTTGGCAGGATGACGCAACACAAAGCCCCTCACGACCCAGAGGTCTCCGTGACCTTGTAGTCGCCCTTATCACATTCTCCACCCAGATAAGGAATCTTTGAGACAAATGTCCTGCGATCCAGTTTGTCACAGTTTGGTTCCTTACAGACGTATAAACACAGAAATACCTCACAAAAAATACCTCAGTAATCCCTGGAGATATATTACAATTTGATCAAATACAAAAATGTGTAAGAGGCAAAAATCTGGTAAATGAAGAAAACACAGCTTCTGGAAATTATCCCACTATACTATCCCACATTTCTTAAAAAGCTGAATTTGACAAGAATGGGTACCATTAGTGTATTTTGTTACAGTACTTGTTAAGGGTTATTTTTATTAAGTTTAGATGCTTATTTTCCATATTTTCCTCCACTTTCACACTATCATGAAAATTATGTAGTATTACATTAAGGGAAATCCAATAGTCTAGGAAAAGAATGGTGCTATTAACCTCAAACATACATTTACTGAGAGTAAGAAAAAAGTTTAGTAATACCAGGTGAATAAGAACTCTAATTTACTCTTGAGATGAACAATCACGCACTAGAATCTGTTGTCAGAAATGTAGTTTTATATAGCAGCCATATCTATTGAGTTTATGAGGTAAAAAATAGTCTTTTAAAATAAGGCTACCGGATGATATGTGAATTCAGGAAAATGATTAGACTTTCATTTTATTGCTTAATAAAGCAGATTTAGGTATTCCATTTGTATCCAATTGGAAAGTGTCCAAAACTATATTAATCTTGAGGAAAACAAGCATTTAATTGAACTTTCATTCACAGACACCGCAATTTCTTTTCTCTTTCCTACCTTCCTGGTTGTGTTATGTACATGATGCAAAACAGCTGGGAATATTCTTCCTGCAAAGCCTATAACGTGAGCAGTATTGTAAGACATGACCAGCTATTACTGTGGAATTTAATTTCACTCACTCTACTGTCTTCTTCACTGTCAAAAATATATTAGGCCCTCAAGACTCTGATTCTTTAAAAGGTTTGTTTTAGATAAAGCAGTACTAATCATTAAGAACAATATTCTATACCACATCTACTAGTTTAGACTGTTTTGGTCTCATTTTTACTGACCTGCTTGTGCCTTGAGCCAGCAAATATGATAATTAATTTTGAAGCATAAGACACTTTAAGATTGAAAAAAGAGACATGGGTTTTTACCAATTTTACAATATCAGTTCTGGTTGGTAGGATCTACCAAAATTGCAGCTTCCTTACCCTTCCAGACTATCTTCACATTCTCAGTGTACTTAAATAAATGGATAGTCCAGTTACCTCAGAGTCTCTGTGTTTCTTTCATCTACCTCCTACAGTGAAAATTCAATAAAATTGAGACATGAGGTTATAAGAGCAGAGTCCTTAACTAGCCTAACCGAGACTTTCAAAAATTGCAAAGTAGTTAGCAGTTTCTAGGCCAGATTCCTTTTTTTCTATGGGGATTTGGGGAAACCAGACTGCGTAGTGATCAGAAGCCTGGATASTCAAAAGTTACCCAAAATATGTTATGGCATCTGGATAATCTTGTCCTTGGAAACGGATGAGTGAATGAGACACTAGTTAAAGAGAAGTTTTGGTATGAGCATATTCGTATGAGGAGTTCATCACAGATAAAACAGCGGATTGGAAACCTTGAAGGGACAATCAAATCCCAAGACAAATGCTAAACAAAGCTGAACAGTATGGTGATGAGAATTCTGTGGTGTCAGTAGAAAGAACGAGGACGGACAAAGTGTGGCAACAGGGGGACTTGCCCAGCACATTCAGAACATTGTGAATTTCTGCCAGAAATTCACCCATGGTACGTTGCTTTCTGTGGCTGTTTCCCTAACTCCTGCACTGAAATTCATAGTGTGACTGCATATGAGAATTGAGTTCATAATTTTCTGTCTAAAGATGTTCCTTATTGTTCAGTTAAAATACCCTTTTTTCACAAATTTTTAGCCCACAAAACCTGTTCAGAATGTCCACAGTAAAAGTGCCACATAATTCAACCAGAGCAAATAATTTAAAAATTAAAATCATCTCAACATTTTTTGTACAAAACATCCATTTCTGTACAATATTATGTTAAATCTAAAGCAAGGTGATTGACATATTTGTGACATGTATTCTGCAGTACATAATGGAGCAGACTTCCAAGAAACAATTAAGAGAAGGAAATGTCCTGCAAAGAAATCATGTGGTAACCAGGTTCATTTATTTTTCTTATTTTTGCCTGAGTGCCCTTTGGTGTATCTTCTCTAAAATCAAACCAAATTTGAATAACAATAGAATACTGAAAATGAATCACAAACATTCTCCCGTTAAATTTCTTGAAGCTGTACATCAAAGACTTAATTAAATATGTTATTTCATTAAATATATTTATTTTTTAATTCCTTGATGGGGTGGAAGATGGACATTCTCTTATTCCAATATCTGGCATATTTGCTAACATTTACAGGAGATATAAAGCCTGGCAGAGGAACGATAGCATGAATTTAGAGTGATACATCAAAGCATTCTGAGTTAGTTTACATCCAGGATAACAACAGCCACTTTTCAACTAGGTAAATGCTAATAATAAGGAGGTAAGACACAYGAAGTAATAGATTCTTATTTGTAGGCTGAAAAATATACTCAGTATCCTAAACAAGATCTCTAGTGGAATATTTATGTGTGGGCAACTTTGTTATTATAATCAAACACTGGGAAATCTGGTGGATTCACATGTGACGGAAGAGTAAAAAGTAGGTAAATCCTGAAAACTTACAAGAAGTCCTGTTACCAAGTGTTCAGGTTAAGTGGCATGGGAGTGAGAAAATATGCGTGTGTGGTTTAATAACATAAGTATACAGATGACAGATTAGGAATATGGTGTTTTAAATTAGAGCAGTTTTAGGGAATTCTGGATTAACTGGAATTTTATCATTAACAGAAGGCAGTAAGTATTACCAGATTCAGGACAGTAATGGCTATGAAGCTGAGGAGAAGCTTGATGACAATCAGCACATACAGAGAGATGGCAATCTACCTCTCAAAGCCCAGTCCCAGAATTCAGAGAAAAATTGTCACTTGTCACCCGTGCCTGATGTGGACTAGACAAACACAAAAAGATTGTATATAGTACAGCACTATCCAGCTGMAAATGTCAGGAAGAGAACAGAAGAAATAGAGTTGATAAAGAAATTAGAGGCTAAATCAAATATCCAAGAAAATTAAGTAGCCTAACAGATTCTAATGAATAATAGTAAAAGACAGATCCTTATTATGCAATATATTTCAATAATTCTSGTGCTTGTAGATCATCAAATGCTTACACTAATAACAGCAACAAACAAGGCCATGAACATGTTGCCTTCTGCATAAAGTGAGGAAAAAGAGAAAAAAAAACAACAACCAAACCAAAAAAAAACCCCCAAACAGAACTCAGTTTTTGGGAGACAAAGGTTTGAATGGCAGTCTTCAAAACTAGAATATTATCTGCTCCTGTAGCATCTCTGTAAATCACTCTTAATTAGTACAGTTACTTTAATTTTACAAGTAGTCTACACTTGCAAAGCTATGTGATCGTSTACATGATGACACTTGTCCTCTGACAACTGTAATTTCATCAAAGTGTTTGAACGATATTCTTTTTTTCAGGACAGGAATGAAAATAAACTCAAAACTCAGAATGGAATTATCCTCTCGTTACCTAGAACAGTTGTACAGGAAAAAAGAAAACTGTCCAGTTTAATATCTTAGTGCTTTTCAATTTTCTTTCTTCTTTCTATTAGAAAACTGAGAAAGGGATGATTCAGAGTAAAGAGGTATCTATTTTTCTCCTTTTCTTACTGGAGCACTATAAGCAGTCATCCCTCTAACTTTGTACCCAACCCAGACTGCAAAAGGGTGCAAGAATCTCAGGCACAATCAAAATCAGGATTCACATATGGTTCACATGAAGAACAAGAAAAAAAACACTAGTTGACACCAGAAAAGAGCTCACTTCCAAAAATTTWTTCTTATTTAAATTAATATGTAAGCAGTTTCAAAATAAAGGTTGCTTAACATACAAGCTTCTCCTTACCGATTCTAGCTTACGGGACTTTTTTCTTCCCCCAGTTTGTGTAGAGATCTTTAATGTGACATGTCAAGATTATGTTTTTCTGGTGAAAACTAATTAAAATAATTCAGTCGTTTCTGAAACAGGCTAGGAAATAATACGCTGCTTTGCCTATTACTTTATATTAKCTGACCTTTAATGTTTCCATAGAAGATCCCTCCATTTATCTTGGATTATACCACTACCTTGATTTTCAATGCTCTCCTTTAGTAAAAGCAATTGCCTTATGTTTGTGAAAATCACAGTTTAAGGAGGCAAAATTAAAATGAAAGCAAGTTCATCGCATAAACAACCAGGATCTTGATGAAAGACTGGAAACACAGCTACTAAAGAAAAACAAAACGTTTAAAATAAGCAAATGGCCATTTTAAATGGTTCTGAAACTAATCTCTTTTCCAAACTGTTGTTTAGGGTGCCCCTGAGGCTGCCTTGAACTGCAGCAGATGGGCATTACCCTGACAGTGCTTCTCTTCAGGGGTCGCCTTCCAGATCAGGCCACCTGAAGCTTTACTCCACAAAAGCTGAGGGGTCAGTTCGATATCACCCCACTTTCTAAGGGCTAGTTTTGCTGCCAAGTGAACTGAGGGGGCTGGGAACTAACACACACCTGGGAAGTTTTTGGAGATTTACCTTGGTCTTCTGTCAAGGCTGATCTCACTCTCCCTCTCAGCGTTCATTACTTTTTCTCCAAAGGGAATGGAGATATAAACTTATACCAGACACGACCAAGAAGACACAAACCCTTTTTTCACCCTCTTCCTCCTAACTGAGGTCAGAGCTACAAAAGATAAATGCAGGGTATGGGGCAGGGACTTGAAAAATGTTGTCCCATTTTTTGGTTTATGAATGTGAAAGTTGTCAGCATATAAAGTTGGTGCTACTGCTGAGACTGAAAATCTGCCAAAATCTGTATTTCAGGGCAGACTGAGGTGCCTACACATAGGAATTCAGTTTTATTTTAGATTCTGTAGTGTATCTTGCCTGAACTCCACCTTCTGCTCTTCAGTGGCACAGTTTCCCTGGAGGCTYTCCCTCTTACCATTCCCATGCAAGGTACCTAGATATTCCAGAGCAACTAAAATGTTTAGGCACCTGGGTCTCTCCACTAAATTCTTTCTTAAAAAATAAAAAACCAAAAAGCACAGCTGCAGAGACAAAAATACCCTAAAAATCCGTTCTACAAGTGTTGAAATGTCAAATAAGGTTTTCCTATCAAACGAAGCTGCAGGCTTCTGTGGAACATGCAGGTTGTAGGCAAAGGTATTGGGAATAAGAAGTGAAGAGCTGTTCTCTGCATGCCTGAGAAAGCTGGTTGATTTGAATATGAAGATAACAAACATTTATCTTGGTAAGTGGCATGGGATGAAATTAAGTGCTGTTGGATAACAACCTTTGAGAATAATGAGATAGCATGTAGAGATGTTCCTTTATTTTTCTCCTTTTGATTATATGCTGTAGGTCATTAAATCGTCTTATCATACTCCTGCACATTCAATTCTTAATGTAACTTGAATGTAATTGCCTGTTTTACCAAACCAGATTCAAAGTTAGTCTTTCTTTAGCAAATTTTTGTTGCAGGAGCAGGGGATCTAGACAATATGGTTTGGGGGTATGATTTGCATGCATTATATCTGAAGCCACATTCAGTTTCCTGGGAAATATAACAGAAATTGGACCTAGCTATTGCTACTGCTCTGTGTCACTCCTGGAAGACAAACTGTCGTATTTCTTCACTGTATTCTGCCATAAGCATACATAGGACAAAAGTCATCATATAGCTTATAGTTTACATAAACTTCTCTCAACACAGTTCTTATTAAGCACTTTACCTGTTGACATTTTTCTGAAAGCAGCTAGGCAACATCCTAGGTCCAGACTGGAATGAATTTCCTGCATCAGATGAATGTTGACATCAGCTTTTGACAAGCAAAAAGCTCTGAAATTTCAACTTTGAGAGCAACAGATCATTAAGTGATAAGGCGTATGTCTCCTAGAAGGGAAAATTTTAGTCCGCACAGTTCAGAATATACTGCATATGGCTTCTTTCAAGTTATCCTAAAAACATAAAAAGGACGCTAATTCCAGAATTCACTCTACTGTCTGAAATTCCCCCTCCCACTTCCAGCCTAGACACAATGTGTAGTTAGGCTAACAGTGAAGGGAAAAGTATGTCTCAGCTACTAGCTCATTAAAAAAAGAACTGCAACAAAGAGGTTTAAGATAAAAGAGGAAGAATAAAAAATAGATAAGTACCAGATAGGTAGATATGACCCAATATATATTCAGTGTACAAGGTTCATAGCTGTTCGTCCAGAGAAGGTGACATTTAAAGAAGTAACTGGAAATTCTTCTCCAAATGAAAGAGAACCACCTATCTACTACTGTGATCTGACATGTTGGTGTTGTGGTTGCATAGCCCTAAAATACATTATATTCTGCTCAGGTCRTGCAAGCTCATTTAGAAATTAAATCTTCTAAATCATCTTAGAAGAATTTTTAGAAGAAAATGTAGAATTTTCAAATTTCAACTGATTTTTTGGGAATGAGAGTGAAGGATTATGATGCATAAGCAGTGTTCCTATCAGCATTACTGCATGAACATAAGGACTCAAATGGGGATAAACACAAGTAAAAGTATATCTGCAGACACAGAGAAAAGGATTACAGTTTTCTTGACTAAATAATAGTGACTGCTATTGGTGAACCTTCTAGTGAAGAAAGAGATGAGCACACTGACTCAGTAATCCAGTCCAAAGAGTGGCTCAGGATACACAACTGGGGAAAAAGAGAAAGGAAGGAGTAGCATTCAGAAGGGTATGCTTGCCCTAAAATCCGCTAAGAGCAGGAAAGCAGATCCATTGTGAGAAAAAATCCACTGTAAAAAATCCTTCAAGTGATTCCATGAAAAAAAAAGTGGACGTTTTTAAGCATGGAATACTATTCTGAAGAGGGATGATACCAATGAAGGTAGGCAATGATGATAGAGATGTAGTAAGAAACACATTGGGCTGTACAACGAGCACATTAAACAACTCCAAAATCTAAAAGGGAGCTTAAAAAGATAAGGGTTCAGACTAAACCTAAAATTACAGCACAGTCACATTAGGTTTAATTGGAATGACCATGTTGCAATGAGCAGAAAGCATAGAAGATTAAGGAGAAATACTAGGAAACAACAAAAGCAAGTAAGAAAGGTAAAGGGAAACACAGGTGCACTTGATGGATAAAGGAGACAGAGAAATGAGGACACCGAAAAAAGCTAAGTGTATTCAGGACCTTTTCAGCTGCTGTCACCACAAGAACAGTTATTGTAAAAATATTTTTAAAAAAATTTAAAAATAAGGAAAAAAATAGATCAAGAGTTATGTGGATATCCCTTGCATTCAGGTCGGAGGATCTGGTGCTATTTATTTTGATATAATTTCTGAATTATTAATGTTTATATATGAGAATTAATGGGGAATGAATGAGAGCCAAGAGGATTGAAAAAGGACATAGATATTATTTGTCTTCAAAAATGTGGCTAAAAAGAGGACAAGTTGTTCTGACTTTAATACCCAGAGAGACATCTGAACAAACTACTAAACCATCTATATGTAATCAGTTTGGGGATTAGAACATGGATTTGTCCATAGCACACAATATCAAACCAATTTCATTTCTTTCTTTGAAAAGGTCATTTAATCTACCATAAAAGGAATGCATTGACTATAATGTAATTTGAATTTTGTTGGAATCCCACATGAGATTTAAGCAAAGAGAGTATGTTTTAAATAAAACTGCTCTGAACGCACAGCTAATGTAGTTGAAAATCTTATTCATAAGAAATTTGTTATAAATGTTAGTAGTTAAATTTTGGAGAATTCCTCACAATTTAGGCAAATGCAAAGTGTTTGYGAAGTTATAAAAAAGTGCCAATATAGTTCTCCTCTTAATATATTTATTAACATATTTTTGTACTATTTAATGCCCTTTTTACTTAAAATTTGTTTTGCATCTTAGGTGTTTTTTATTTTATCCCTACACATTTATGCAATCCTTTCATAGTTTGCCTTAGAAAAATTGTTACTATTCTGCATTATCTCCTTCTGGCCTTCACATCTTGATGCAGCCAGCATGGCTATTCACTATGCATCTCAATTTGTAATTGTACGGGGAAATTTTGCAGTTGTGCATACTCTCGGTAACTTTTATCTCATCTGAAATATGGTATTTTCACTACTTTCTTGTGAGATTTTTCCTACTAATTCCTTGGTTATATTGAATTCTATTTTTCTGAAACCTATAATCTGCATTCTACTGTAATCACAAATACGTTTGCTGAGAATAAATGAGTGCTTACATTTCATGATCGCTTTCACACAAATTACCTTCAGCCTTACACATTCTCAATCAACTGAATTCTGCTATGTAGCTGCTCCTTAATTACATTCCCCCACCAACTGAAATACAAAGATGTCTCCATCTAGATGTATTGCCTAAGATTTTGGGGGGTTGTTTTGTTTTCCAGGATATAGCTGATAATCTGATAACTTCCAGGACACATCCATTATTACTAATCTTGTTCTTGGACAAGTAGTTCATTTCCAGTAATTGCTGAAGTAGCTTATATGTCTTTTTTCTTCCTAGGCAGCAATCGTAAGAACAAACCTCTATATCACGTTTTCCCTCTTCTATCATGTCCTTCACTGAAAGGGATTCAACAAACTTTTCTCTCATCTCTTTCAGACTAAATACAAATTATGTCTACATTAGCAAGTAATGCAGTGCAACAGGAGCAGATCTAAAGAGCAAAACAGCTGATTTCAGATTTAGCATTTATACTATACACAGTTGGAAATTTTACTTTGGACTAGCTCTAATCTGATCTCATAATCTGAAATCTCATTAGTAGGTAGGATGCATTAGATGTTGTTGAAGTCTATCTTCTGGAGTGATTTAATCTAAATAAATCTTTTGCCTTGTGAACACAGCGCCCACAGCATATTAACCATAGATGATCAACAAAACCACTTCATAAAATTACACTCTTGAGCCAAAATAGGTGTTAAAATAGAACTACTCATACAGACATATTGCTTCATTTTGTCTTCTCTTTTCTATCACTAAACCATGGTTCAAGGCCCGTGTTTCCACAACACAGATTGTGGCATGGCATTTATTCTGCATAAAACTCTYAGTTCTTATTCTTTATTCTGCTATTTCTGACATTTCTATACTAATTAAGTTACTTGATGTCTATACGTTTCCTTGTAAATGTGTTTCCTTGTTGATAAGTGTGTACTTAACTTTGAGGTTAAACACTGCAGTGTCTAAGGAAACCTTTCTTCTTAAAAAATCCCCAAAAGGACATGCAGCAATGACATCAATGTCCTTTCTACTTGGAAATATTTTTCTTATATGACAAAATAATGGTTTATGCCAAATTTCAATACTTTTTTTCTTCCCTTTGTAGCCTTCTTTGCCTGACTGAGAGCGTGCATAGCCCCGCTATCATTCCTGCTCATGGTGAAAATTACACTTGTCAATAGTAAAGTGCTGGAATTACAGGATGCATTAAATATAGAAAAAAAATGAGTGGCTGAGGAATTTATTTTTTTTAGATTGATTTGAATTGATTTGGATTATCCTCCAATACTGAAGAAGGAAAATAACTTTGATACTGGTAAAACTGAAGGAACTTTTTTTTTTCATGTTTCATAAAGTGAAATTTTGTTCTTATTTTCTTTGCAGTGCCAAAAACGTAAAATGTACTAGCTCCTGTTCATATCGTACATTGTACTATAAAATGTTTTTATTTTTACAGTGAATGTTGGATTTTGCTGTAGAGATTCCAGCTGTTTATGTACCAATTTCTATTCAACAGGGAGTAAAAACATTGATTTCATTTTATGACAATTTTTGAGGTTTTGTTTCCTTTGCTTCGAAAAGAGTTTAAAAGGACAACTGAAAAGAAATACAAGAAGTGGAGAAAGAGCAAATGGCAAATAATTTTGGCTGAAAGAAAACCAAATGCCTGTTACTCTGAGAGAAGAAATTTAGTTTGTTCTTGAAAAGTAAAAACAGTTCCACAAATCCAGAGGGAAGGCCTATTTACATCTTAGCAGTCCCTAGTATTGTTACAAATATGCTGTTACCTAAGAATTATCCATAACTGAATTACTATCATTTCACTGACTATTGTGTGTACTGATTGCAGAAAACAGCTAGAAAACAGGGCAGAATTTCCTCTTCCTCCTCTATACAGAATTTTCTTTTAGTAGTGCTATTTATTATAGACACCACAGCAATAAGTTGACTTGAATTCTATTTTTAAAATCATAGTCACTTACAGCTACTCTGAACATTCATGGATGAAAATAAATTGTATCCCTTTTGAGATAATGGAGATTTCAGCCTAAAATGAATGATAAAGTATAGTGACATATATAGTTACTGGATAATATTTTCACAAAGAAACTGTTTACAGTCAACAAATATCATGCAGCAAACAGTTCTAATACCTTTACTTGCACACACTTGTGAGTAAGGACTGGAGGTGTCTTAAATAGCAGCAAAAGTTAAAAATGACAGTAAGTGAAAACTGAACACAGCACAGCAGCTGCAGTTAGTGTTGATATGTAATGGATATAATGATCTAGAATTATAAYGATAATTGCAGGCATTTCTGAGTGTAACTAACATTTTAGGTAGGTGTAAACAAAACCCAGGAAGATATGCATATGTTTTTCTCTTTACGTGAGTCTTGTGCTAGCATTAAGTGCTGAACAGGCCAACAATCTAAATACAGATCACGTTTCTCTTCGCTATCATGGTCTTAACAGAAGTACCCAACTCACAAACTTTTCCCACCTTTGTTATGTCAGCAGCAACAAATGGCCCATGGACTGCAGGGCACTGTAGCATAAATAACCATACCACCAGAAATACAGAATCACCCCCAGTGCATTTCATAGGCAGGATAATAGTGATTTGAAAGCCCTTTGTACTTGCTTCTTGCAAATTTTCCCTAAACAGCACTTGTGCATGGAACCTCTCTGCAAAACCACAACGAAGCCTGATCTCAGAGGGTTTAATTAATTCTAAAAATAACCATTGCAGAGAATATGAGAGGAAAATATCCATTTCGTGCAGGTACACACAAGCCTACAAGCAATCTGGAGGTCAGTGGGGAATGATGGAAAGAGTATTCTGGAAAACAAACATTAAGAAAGCAAGCATGTGTGTGGAGCTTCTGGTTTTGGCTCTATGCTCTGAAGGGAATACCTTGCTTAGCTATGGGAATAGATAACAACAAAACTTCTTTCAGATTGTTTTCCAAGTGGTTATGCCACGTAATTGAGGGAAGCAATTTTCCTGGGTTTGATGACTGATGTAAAAACAGTAGATTGCTGTTGCCCACTGGATTAGCATTTTATTTATATTAATGAAGGGAAAAAAATCCAAAAAGACAGAGTAATGGAAGAGGAGACAGTTATGACAAAGGAAGTACATTTCTTTACCTGAGTTGCATTCAGATGCTTTGAGACATACATGGAAATGAATACTGACATTCAATTTCTCCCTTCTATATTGCCTTTATTTCAGTCTTACCAAGTTTGTAGCATTTCATTGAAATTCACCTGCCTCATGTCAGCAGGGGCTCTTCTTACTAAGGAATATATTCTTCTGGACAATTCATGGCATAATCTAATGGGGAATCTACCCAACCGACAGAGAGAAACTAAAGAATTAAGTACAGAGCAAGGAGAGGAAAAGGGAGAAGGGGACTCTTAGCTGCAGTGCAATGCTGTTTAATTTAGTATGTGGCTTCTCTAACAGTAAGGGAAGCTTCTTAGACCAGACCTAGTGCTTTTTACACAAAGAGGTGGGGAGAGTAAATCTGTTAAGTAGTAAACAGAAGTGATGCCCATCTACAGGAAGGGCTGGAAGGAGGATCCAGGGAACCACAGGCCTGTCAGTCTGACCTCGGTGCCCGGGAAGGTTATGGAGCAGTTCATCTTGAGTGCCATCATGTGGCATGGACAGGACAACCAGGCCCAGTCAGCATGGGTTTATGAAAGGCACATCCTGCTTGACCAACCTGATCTCCTTCTGTGACAAGGTAACCCTCTTAGTGGATGAGGGGAAGGTTGTGGATGTGGTCTACCTAGACTTTAGTAAAGCCTTTGACACCGTTTCCCACAGCATTCTCCTGGAGAAACTGGCTGCTCATGGCTTGGATGGGTGTACTCTTCACTGTGTAAAAAGCTGGCTGGATGGCTGGGCCCAGAGAGTTGTSGTGAATGGAGTTAAATCCAGTTGGCRGCCGGTCACAAGCGGTGTTCCCCAGGGCTCAGTGCTGGGTCCAGTTCTGTTTAGTATCTTTATCAATGATCTGGACGAGGGGATCGAGTGCACCCTTAGTAAGTTTGCAGATAACACTAAGCTGGGCGGGAGAATTCTATGAACTGTGGAGCAGCACACATCCTTAGCAGATTATGAAGGACMAGGGTTGGTTAGTGCTGGGGGTATCCTAGGATATCCTAGGAGAGGATAGATTTATACCCCACAAGAGCGGCTGTCTWCAAGAAGCAYACACTGCCCCTGACACACCACTGACTTGCACAATTGCGATTTTAGCCCTTTCTTCAGCTGCTGGGATCACCAGCAGTAGAGAGCATCATAGAATCATGGAGGYTYCATTTAGGTTGGAAAAGACCCTTAAGATCATTGAGTCCAACTATAATCCTAACACTGCCAAGTCCACCACTAAACTATGTCCCTAAGCACCACGTCTACACATCTTTTAAATAMTTCCAGGRATGGTGACTCAATGATTCCCTCGGCAGCCTGTTCCAATGCTCCAAAGTGCCAGGTCTACATATCTTTTAAATGGTATTTAAACCTGGAGGTTTTAAATACCTCCAGGGATGGCAACTCAACCAYTTCCTGGGAAACCTGTTCCAATGCTCTAATGTGCCATGTCTACACGTCTTTTAAATGGCATTTAGAAGACGWGTASATGTGGCACTTAGGAACATGGYTTAGTGGGACTTGGAAGTGTTAGGTTTACAGTTGGACTCGATGACCTTTTCCAATCTAAATGCTTCTATGATCCTGTGATCACAGGGAAGCAATAGCAGATGTAGGAAGGAAAACAGTACTCCTCCTCCCTCCRCTATCTCTCCCACACCTGAAGCAGTGCTATGACCTGTGGTCCTATGACAGGTAGCCAGACTGGGAACAYCTCTTGAGAATGAAAGAAATTAAAAACATATTTATTATTAGCATGATTAAGTAGTTTTAAAATGGGAGCTACTTTGTCATTATCTGACTAACTACTTTCCTTCTCTGAGAAATGAACTTGTGAGTAGCTTGCTTTTGCTGTGGGTCTTGGAAAARGTMCTAGTCACACACAGGAATTTCCTTYCCAGGATAGATACTAATATCCTGGCAGTAGTTTTGATCTTGTAATGTTAACAGAAGAGGTTCATAAATGCTATAATTTTTTCATGTTCTGKAGATGTGACTTGTTGAACTAAGTCAGACCGGTTTGCTGCTGCTTTGCTCAAAACGAATTTGCATTCTCTCTACAGATGTCGAGCCTTATGAAGTTTGCAATTTGAAAATCTCACCTCTGTTACTTTTAAAAGTCTCAGCTTCGCAAATACACTCCATTTTCTATGATACTCTGTGTCAGTTAACTGAAGAGTTTAAAGTGTGCTATTAAAGTCYAGCAAAAAAGGTGAACTTAAACATAACATTAAACTGCATCCATATTAAATACTATGGGGTCTTAGAAAAATACAACACTGATAAAAATATGTTCAATTCTCCTAGACCAAATTAGCTAAGCTTTTCGAATGGAAAACTTGAACACTACAGCAGAACTGAAATTTTATTACAGCAAGTTTTATATATGGGCGTTTTCCAACKACCTCTACAGGGTACTAATTCATAGGATATTTAAGTTCTTTAGGAAATGGTAGCAGAGTGCTGTCATTTCTCTGTTGTTTGTTATTAGTTCTATTTGCCAATGTTATTTGCTCTTAAYTTATTGCTTATTGAAGCCAAACTTAAGGATTTGAGTAAATTTCATTCTATTTACCATCAATGTTGTTTTAGAGGAGGTCAATTTTAGAGAATAAGCATTTTTAAAAGTAAATACAGCAGGTGACATTATTTTTGGAGACAGTCTGTAAAGAATCCTGTATAAATTAGCAAGTGGTTCCACACTATTGTGGAGTTTCTTACTATGCTCTTCGTAAATAGCAATTCACATAAGACAATCTGTTCACTGGGAATAAACATTTTTTTTATAATTTTTAGAGTGCTACATAATGACAGCTATAAATTAAGCTTATAAAGATTTGTACATCACATTTCCAAATAAATTTTCAGTTCTTGAAAGATATAAGGAAAAAAGATTATTTACTGCAACTACTTCAGAGCTTCAGGTTAGATCTAACATAATGGAGAGAAAACAATGCTTTCAGGGCTTCATTTCTACTGCAACTTGTATGTTCAGATTCTAACACAATGATCACCTGAACACAATTCACTACATCTTTCCCCTGTATTCTTACGTGTTGTTGGAGAAACAAGAATCAATGACTGAATTTGAAGGGAGAAGGATGACAGCTATGGAATAGGAAGTCTCTTATTTCTATGTGCCCAGTGTCAGGGAATCCTTGACACAATCAATTTTTCAGGAACAGGCTGTTAAATTGCTTTCAGGTTGACAAAGTGCAACCAATAAATCTTAAAGTAGAGTTTATTTTTTGAACCACACTGAAAAGCCGAGAAATAAAAATATCATTGCTGTCATTATTAAAGTACATGTATCAGCATTGAGATGATCCTGGAATACSTGAGAAGAAGGAGACTTAGAAAAGTGCTATCAGGGACGAATTTTTACGTTCATTCTCCTCATTTTTTATAGCTCTAACTTCTGGAGTACCATTAATAAAAACAAGCTTTGCCTGAGAAAGCTTATTTTATTAAGTTATTTTCTTTTATGCATAATATCTAAAAAATATTCAAAGATCAGAAGTCCTAAATTGGACTTTTTTTTTGTTTAAATCTCATTTCCCTGAAATGTTGTTCACATATCAGTAGGGATTTCCTTATTTTACATTTAGGGTGGCTAATAGTGGTATAAAAATGAAATATTATCTCTATATGTCCAAGYTAAAAACCAAGTAAGATTCCTTTGAAGAATCTGGTGCAAGGCTAAATCATCTAGAAATGGAAATTAAGTGTGCTTGAAGCATAAGAGGTCTAACCAGGAATGTTTTGCAACCCCATATTTGTCTCCCAGGGCATCTGAATTAGTTCTTCCAAAAATCAACAAACTTTTGATAAGAAAATCATAAGGAGTACAGATCTCTTCCACTTGTAAAACTGAAAAGCTCAGTGGAAACAGCCCTGAAGGACTTCACCTAATTAGTCTGAATCTCTTCTCTTAAAAAAAAAAAAAAAAAAGTATCTGCTAATAAGAGGGCTGGAATACACTTCAGATAGATAAAAACATAAACAAAGCTTAACTATTTCAATACGTAATTGCCCTGTGAAGCACCAGGCACACACACAATTTGACAAAGGACCAGGGAGACTCTAGACTAATGCAAGGTGACAAAGAAGAAGCAAATCTTCTGGCATTGCATGAAAGCAGCATAGACAAATAGATTGAAAGAGTCCTAGGGAGGTTGCGTAGACCACCCACTTCCCTGCAGATATTACTCATCCTTGACAGAGAGCCTAATGTGTACTTAAAGATCTTTGCGGCTGAAATCTAAACAAMGCTCCTAATCAATCTGCTGCAGTTTTTCACAGATTTTCTGAACATCTGAAKTAAACTCTCCTTCTCCAATTCACACTTATTAGTTCTTGTCTTACCTACCAGAGACATGAAATACTACCATTTATTTCTCCTCCTTTTGACATATATGAAATTCATTATGTYTCACCTCCAGCTTTCTTCACAAATCATGTTTCAGGAGTCTGATMATTTCCTTTGCTCCCTTCCAGACTTTCAGTAGTTGGTTTCACCTCTTTCCTGAGGGCAGCACCCAAAACTGGAAATATATTTCAGATAAGGTCTTCAGTTATCGGTACAATATATGGATTCATTTGTGTGATCTATACACAAAGTCAGAAAAGTTATGTTTTTATGGCTCTTCCTTAATAACAGCAATAGAAATAAAGGAAACCAGTGCAGCTTTCAAAACATTTCACAGAAACACCACTGCTGAGCTGTATCAATAAGRTATTGATATGCTTTTCCAATAGTATATTAGATCTACAATGCTTCTTGGATTTTATAGTTCCCCATGCTACAASTAACTGCACAAGCAACTTTCTTGTCTTTCACTTCCAGTAAGGATTCACCTGCACAGAGTCAGTAGTGACTAAATGTCCTCATTTTTCTCACTCTTTCTTTCTTCACGTTTTATTTGTTTAATTTTTTAATTAGAAATTAGTCTCTCTGATTGTATCCCACAAATGTCTGTCCTTCAAGTTTTTGTGTGTGTGAAGAACATTACAAAGTTTTAAKATTTCACATTGTGTTTTCACAGCACATGTATTTTCAGTCATTTGAAATGAAGTTGCATTTACTTCAATGAAAATGAAAAGGATGCATTTGTAAAGTAMAGGAGTTTGGGGTTGTTGACATTTGTACTTGTAATAAGAAGGGAGATCTGTGGTTACTTAACTGAATTGTGTGTGTATAACTGTAGCCTTTCAGCTTGCAGCTACATTTTAGGTACCTAATGAAATAAAGTAAATGCGCATATTTCCTGTGTACTSAAGAATACAGGTAAGGTAACTGTGAAAAAGCCACAGGGAGGTTTTGGGGTTTTTTTTCTGGAGATCAGACCCTAAGCTTAGCAGATTCCACTCAGATTTTGTCTGTTTATARGAAATTCAGAACACTGATTTCTTCATAACATCATTCATAGGGTCATTACCACATAAATTCTAGGGGCCACCCAATATATTTTGTATTTTTGTATTTATTCTGCTTGTTGACTAATTGTATACGAGTATTCACTGACTGTGTGTCTAGATTAGGTCTGAGTCAGACTGAGGGACAGAAAGGAGGAAAGATCTACTGTATTGGCCACAGCAATTTGTTCCATGGAAACAAGAAGCCGGCATTCAATAGAAATGCTGTTTTTATTAAAAGCAACCTGCATATTTGCCCTGAAAGAACCAAACAATTTGAAGGCTCTGAAGGATATTACCAAATTCAAAGTCGTATAACACCTTTTCCTCCTTCAYGTTCAAGCTGTACAGCAAGCACTTCCCAGGTCTATAAAATAAAAATGTCTAATCACTCTGAACCAAATTATATATGCTGCAGATTCAATGTTGTTAGTTTACTAAATTATGCACATTTCCAAAATAAAAGTCATATGGAATCTATTCAAACATAGGGATTGATTCAAGTGAGAAAGTGCATCTTCTTGTGGCAGGTTCTTAGCTGGTCACTTTTTCTTCGTTTTTTCCTCCATGCAATGTCTAAAGTCACCACCTTCTCAGAAAATATTTCCTGCTTCATGCTTTCATCCTCCAAGATACCAACTCTCTTTGCAAGCTTCCCGATGGACACAAATCTCTGTATTGCATGTTAGGTCTGATATTTGTATTCACCTGTCTTTCTCCTTGACCAGTCCATGAAGGATGACCTTAYTGATACTTTTGCACCTCAGCTGAGAGTGCTTCTGGCCCTCAATGCATTTGTTACCTGGCTGTGACCAACCACCARATTTGAAGACAAAGCTCTCTTTCAGTAAAATTCTGTCTAAAGGAGAAATGGGAGGTAAGTGGACGTCATTAAAGCAATATATTTAACCAACCATCTTTATAGCAAGTTTTCTTCCAAGTGAAGTTTTAACGAATATATATATTTCTTGAGTACCCTGGCATACAAACATATTCACGTAGTAAAGAGGCCATTCTCACACAATAACAGACATTTTTCTATTTTTTTCTTAGTTCTCTTTATTAAGGAAGGACAATACCTTTTACTGACATAGCAGGCTCCTCATCCATAATCAAAATCTTTGTTAATCACAGTCCTACCCACCTGCCATGCCACCTGCAGTGTCGCTCCCAAAGATTTCTGACTTGTGGTGCCATTCTTCACGTTAGATTTACCCCTTCAGAATTTATTCCACCTCTGCTATCTCTTCATATTAATTTCCTTTTCATATTAAACTTTCCAGCTKTCCCAATAAATAATTTTTTTAAAAACTTTTTTTAATTCCTCACCTCCTCCTATCCTTGCTTCTCCCCTACAGTGTTTTGAACTGCACAGATGTCACTTCTGGCTCCAGATGTGCGGCCACAGGTCTCTGGAGATTGCAAGAGCTCACTGAGGAATAATCACAATACATTTGGCTTATTTGTATAGTCTTCTCTAACCATCTTCTGTTGGCTCCTGTCAGGAACAAAATGGGTTAGACAGTACTTTGAACAGACAGGAACAGTCAAATCATATACAACTTCTTCAGTAGCACTCAAAGTTTTACAGATAATAACATATCCCACTGCATTTGTTTCTTTTTCARATTGGAGAGTCCTGGACTACTCGGCCATTGCATGAAAAGGAACATTTAGTCATTCTTGTTGCCATTTTTTAGAGCTTTCCAGGTTCTTCTATATCCTTTTTGAGACAGGAGACTAAAAGTTAATGTATATTGAAGTTGTAGGCCAACCACAGATTTCTATAATGTGAAGTGATGCTGGTTTGTTCTCTATTCCKCTTCTAATAATTCTTAGCACTAGATTTCTTTTTCTTCTTGTTATTCACTATTGCTGCAGTTTTCACAGTGCTACCTATCATAATCCCAAAATATTGCTACTGAATGATAACAGCTATCTTTTTATATGTGAAATTAGGTGTCTTTTTCACCATTCATACTGCTTTATATTTACCTACATTGAATTACCAGACATATTACTACCAGTCACACTGTTTCATAAAGTCTTCCTATAATGTTTCATACTCTGCCCTTGTCTTTACTGTTCTGACTAACTTAGTACCATCACAAAATTTTGTTTCCTCACTGCTCATCTCCCTTTGCAGGTAATATATGAAAAGATTAAAAATATTCCAGTGTAGAGCTCTGCAGAACTCAGATGGCCTCTCTCTCCCAAAAGAACTGGCTATTTCCTCCTACAYTTTGTTTCTTACCTTTTTAGCATTTACCTAGCTATTCAGGGACGTTCTTTCTTACATTGAGGCTGCTTAGTTTCCCTAAAGTCTTTGATCAGGGACTTTGTGTAATGTCTTTTGGAAATCCAAATACACTGTATCAACCAGATAATTTCTGTGCCATTTCAATTACCATCTCATTTCCTTTTGCTTTTAAGTTGATTGAATATGCTCTATTGCTGTTTGGAATTTCAGKTTTAATCTTCAATTCAGTTTCTACCAGTGAAGCTGCTACCCCTGTCTAAATCAGTATCTTTTATATTCAAGGGTCTTTACTGCTTATTTTCTTATGAGATACTGATTATTGCCTACCATCTACTCTTGATAACAGATTTCAATGYCCAAGTGAGGTTGTTTGTTTTAAAATTTCCTCTTCACTTTCCTCCTTAGTGTTCCTTCTGCATATTCCAGGAAAMATCGAGCTCCTTTAAATTAAAACTCCTTTTCTGTGAGTGTTAAAACACTGGCAGTGGCWAGGCTGTTGCTAAAACCATCAACCCTAATTCTCACAAATGCTATCTCATTGAGTTTTTGTGGTTCTCCACCTGTCTGTTTACAGCTATTTGCCAGCTCTTGTCCTTGAATGGGATGAAAATTTATTGAGACAGAATTTCTCTTTTGTACATCCTAGTATCATGTCTTTACAGACCCCTAGCATGCTGTGAGCTTTCGATCCATGACTAGGTCCACAAAAATAAGCAAATAGTTTTAATACTTATTAACACCAATACCTCTCTCAAATCTGGGTAGTGAGGCTCAGGTAGGACTCCTGCATGCAATACCCACTTTTTCTGCCTCTTGACATACCCTGGCCAGCATGCCTTACTCTGTTTGGCTCCTGCAAGAGCAAAGTGAATGTAGTATATTCTGTACAGACTGAAGTAATTCTGGAGGCACTGCAGATGCCTTTGGCGTAGCTCCTGAGCTCACAAAATCTGCCASCAGGTATTCAAGCTCTCCTGAATCTGTGTTACACCTAACTCACACATCAGACAATCTGCTTACAGGTAATTGAGGCTTAATTGTAACAACAGTGTATTTTTATGTATTTATCGTAGACCCTGTCACCTCAGAACCATAGCTGAYCAGCAGGAAAGATGATAACTTACTGCTAGAAAAGCAGAGTCCTGATTACCGCCATACTACAGTTCAGAAAATCGACCACTAGTGGAGAAAAATATCTCCTTCCTACACCAAGCGGTTGAATAAGCTCTCCCCAAAGCGCTGGGTAAACAGAGAAGTGCAATATTCAAGGATCTTATAGASTCAATAAAGTAAGAGCTATGTATCATTGCTAACACTTCACAGCAGAGCTTCTCAGGACTTAAGGAAAGGATGAAGCACGGGAACTATTAGGAACACAAGAGTAGTAATAAGATTTTTTTGCTGCGTTTTCCATATTGATTCTTAGCTGAAAGTCTCCTTTCCCTTCGCTTCCCATTTTATCCATCTGAACCCAACTGCCGGGTTTTCAATACAAACGTACATCATGACCTATCAGACCACACTACCTTCTCCTGCTAAGCACCTGGCAGAGCCAGGCAGACATCACAGCCCCTGAKAAATCTTCGTGTGTGAGCGTAAGGAAATACAGCATGAGGAAGAATGTAAGAAAGGATAAAAACAAACTTTGCCACAAGTTAACCATTCTCARTTAAAACTAGATTATTGCTGGAATTAAAGTGCTTTTCTGGCTCATTTCAGCTGAAATTAAGAGAAAGGAATTGAATAGATGTGCTGCTCTGTCATATGGCTAATCAATCTATGCGATTGTGAAGCCCTGTCTGATAGCTGCACTGGCACAGGTAAAACTGCTAATCTGGGGAAAAAAAAAGAAAAAAAAAAGGAAAAAACAAAACCAAACACATCTTATAATAAATATAGTCTATCAAATGCACATTCTCCTGTCAGATTCTACTACAGAGAATGAATTTTTAACATGAATTGCTTTCAAGAAAGCAGGTTTTGGTACTCACACACATTGTCATCTACTGGAGCTGGGGCGTGGGGAAGGGAGACAGAAAAGAAATATAATTCATTCTCTAGCTTATTGAGGAAAGTTACTGTGCTCACATGCTAGTAAGTAATACCGTTATTACTGCTGCAATTTCATATTCTGACTAATATTGTACACAGCCTGACTGCCATTAGCCTGTCTTTGAAGCATTTCCTTCCCTTGTAAATCGCTAAAGGGTTGCTCTCGATAATATACATTTGACAGCACAACATTAGGCATGTAAGATATTGCACCTCTGTGCCTCCTACTCATGTATTTTTTCAGACTTAGCTATCATAAGGCAATTTTTAAGATTCAGGGAGCTTTCTTCAAATATAAATAATCAAAGGGAGATTTTGCTGACTGAAAGCTTAAGGCTTTTTTTTTTTGAATCGTCAAAGAAAGTTACAAAATATTTGTAACAGATAAGACCTAGGCTTAGGAGTATTAAAATTCTGCTCAAATTTAACTTCAGCCTTCGTTGCATCAGTGTTTCTGTACTTGTTCTTGACTTACTCTGCGGAAGCTCCGAGTATGTTATAACCCAGTTTTGAACATTTTCCCCTTGCACTCTCTCTTCTCTGAGATAGCCAGGGCTCTGGCTGCACAGCACGTGCTGAACATCAATGTTTACCAGGACTCTTCCCTGGGGAGGAATGAATTTGTCAGATATACTTAGTCAAAGATATCAATCAACAAAAACAGTCTCCTGTATAAATTGTAAATCAGAATTTTTATGGAATGCTATAATTTTATCAAATAAAAAGCAAATTGGCACATTTAGTCAAGTGAAGAGAGACAAAAATAGGCCAGGACTTATTTACATAAAAAGACCTGAGCTGAGAACAGAGTGAAATTAATACAGGGACCAATTGATAAGTATTGATAGCTTCATATTAAAATCTTTACAAGTCAGATTTACTTTGCAAAAATCAGAAGAAAACATTCTTAGATTCCTATACATTTGCTTTTTCTTATTCATTTAACAATGTTGTTTTGCTAAGCAAGCTAGCAGAAGTGTGAGGGCTGGTGTTCAGAAACACCACACCCAGGAGATTCTCCATGACACAAAAACCTTTTACATTTTATTTTACCTACTTTGCCTACTTACTTGCTAAGCAGTTCTTTGCCAGATTAATTAGTGCATTAAAATTTAATCCTTATTAGCTACTGAAATCAGTTGGTGAAACCTATGTCAGCAAGTATCCCATTAGTGTCTGTATTGTTGAAATTTAACATTGAGTGGTATAGTTAGCCAAGAACAATACAATGTAACAAAATACTGTTTATTTATTTTTCCTCCTAACCAACAAACAAGGTCATGGAAACCTTTTCGGGTAGTAAGACAGCTATCAATGTACCTACAACACAGTTCACTTCTGTCCAGAAGTATTTTAAACCCAGATTTGGCGAGCCTGTGTTTCTGCCAAGCTGAAACACTTCAGTAGGGCCACTACGGTCCAAACAAGCTCGCTGGTGTCAAAGACCTTTCCGAGGCTAGACATCCCAGCAGGGCTGGTAGGTAGGTAAGGCTCCCCGATTTTGTAGGAAATGTCGCACATGTGGCACCTGGCTCGCRTGAGCTCCCAGCCTTGCTGGACCTAGGGGACTACCTTAACCCCAGGCTAAGTCTCCAGCTCATACCATTAAAACCAAATGCCTTACCTCACCTTCCATAACACATTACGGCTTTTGGGAATGCATAGCTATATTTTGTAAAACTTAAAAATTTTGGAAAGAAGATTTATATGTTAGCCTTATTTTTAATGGAAGCTGCCGTGTTCCAGGTAACCCTTTTGTGTAATTCGTTGTTTCCTTTTTCCCTAATTTCTTATTAGCATACATATCAGATTTGCTAAATGGCTTTGCTAKGTTCAAGAAAGAGCACCGTTGCAATGGAGTAAGTGTCTTATCACAACATGTATTTAAATCAGCCAAATCACACCTACATAGACTAAAACAGCTCTCAGCAATACTTTAGGAATAGCTATATGATAACAATGTGATCTTTTTTATTTCTCTAGACTTAATGCAGATTACCAAATAACTGCAATACTAATTTTCTGTGCTGACTTTCATTTATGGACTACCAGATACTAACAAAGATTTGTTTCAGTCATGATGTCCAACCATCATTCTAGCGAAAGGTTGTTTTCTCCGGTTAGCTCTCAAGTGCTTTGTCCTTGTGTTTGACAAGTGGAGAACCTGCCACATTACAACAATCCAAAAACTTGTTTTTGAAGACTGAGACCTCAATTTAAAAAAAAAAAAAAAAAAAAAAAAAAAAAAAAGAGAAAAAAAGAGAGTTAAAGAACACTTTTGGAACAAAAGAAATATGAAAATAATCCAAATTCTATTCCTCTCAAAGCTGAATTATTGTAAACATTTAAGTATCACAAATTTTTCCCTTATACTGCAGTATAAGGTTTCAAGTACTGATGTAAATGTTTAAGAAAATCACTATGAGAGGACAACAAGAAGTTTCCCTGACTTCTAAGGAGTTCTGAAATAGACCAGCTTTAAACAAAATTGACATACATGGGAAACTTCTTTTTAATCCCTCTTTGTTTCTTTTTTTGGTTTTGAAACCATCATGCAAAGAAAGGCACAGAAAGCAGAAATTATCTAAGGGTTACTATTGCTCAGTGCAGAAATCACTCTTAAGCTAATTAAACCCAATCATTGTTGTGAACTGTGTCTTCTCTTGATAAGAATTTGGAAAATGAAATATTGTTTAATTAGAACTATGTGCATTTCTTGAAAAATCAGTGGAGGTTAATAACTTTTCTGTGGTTATTAAAGCCATAGGAGAATAATTGGGGCAACAATTTAATGACTGATTTGATCACTATATTATATATCTGGTGTGTTGGGKTTTTTTGCAGGTGGGTGGAAGGGTTTGCATTATTGCTTCCTGAAGTAGCCCATTTTTTCTTTTCTTACAATTTAACAAAGTTTCAGTTAAAACTATAAATTTAGTCTTAACTAGAAGCTAATGACCTTCTCTTTCAAAAAGGGGTGTACYGTGATATTGTCATGTAAGGATATTTTGAGCAGTAAAGATGCACAAAAAGAGCAGACCGGAGTGTGCCACATGAGAGAAGTGGTTTGATCCAAACATCGTCTGATAAGAAAAACTGGATATTTAATATGGTATTAAATTATTAAATTGTGGTCTCAGATACTACTAATCTTCTGTCATTTGCCTGCATTATTTTGATGATAAGCTAACATAAAATTTAAGAAGAAAAGTGCATCAATCTGAATGTGGTGATTTTCTGATCTGAGCAAATGGCAAGATTAAGAATCTATAAAAATAATTTATGAGGTTTATTCTTAAGCAACTGTAGGGAATTATGATTACTTTTGTGGGTAGTCACTCCTTCAGGTTCATTTCCAATTGTTCCACGTATAATTTAGTTCCTATATATTAACCAGCATGTTTCAGGAAGGTCTAGAGTGATACCTGCTAAAAGAGATAAGCTTTACTGCAGGCTTTTATTCCTGGGTAGAATTTGGTTCCTCCTTTTCCCAGTAAGGTTTTATGTTCTTTTCATATAGGAAGATACTTTTTCCTTACTTGACACTAAAAATTCTGAAGCTCAGTACTCACAGACCACACTGCTGCAGTACTACTAATAGTAATGAACATGCTGTTGCATTCAGCCACAGAACTCACACCTCGAGCAGTATGAATCTGATAAAGTAAATGCAGTGTCAAACAACCMCCAGAATTTATTGTCTGTGGTGAACACAAATGCATTCAGTCTCAAGAGCTCACAAAAGAAACCCACAATAAGTGAAAAGTGTCCCAGGGTCCTGTAAGCTGATGTAGTCCCACAGAGTTAGCTGAATTACATGGAAATGTTTAATTTTTAGTAATATTGACCTCTTACTTAGCATCCAATGACGTGAGCTCTGCAGCCAAAGAGCATGCAGAAGAATGTGAGGAAGCAGAGACAATATCAAAATCAAAACTCTAGGGAACAAAGACTACTTTTGTATTTTATATCTAGCTTGCTTGTAGTAGAACTTAGACTTTTTAAAAGTACACTGAAAGTGCATATGCACTTCTTTGCTTTGCAGSAAAAGGAACAAATATTCTCTAACTTAAAAGTTCTAAGGGAAAGGATTCCTTTTGACTCTGCAGCTACCTGATACGATGGAAAAAGAGAGGAAGGTGAATCATTCTTCTGACAAAGGTACCAGAATTTGGATACTGCTATAAATCATACAGGAGGCATATATTCCTAAAAGATTATGAGCTTCACATTGAGATAAATTAAGAATATCTGCAGGCTGTAAAGAACATCTTGGCAAACCCATTAAAGTATTTGAATGGCCACATACAGGTAGCATATCTGATTTTCTAGTACAGGAAATTATAACTTGGATAGCTTTCAAGCCATGTCTCAGATGCTGTGCTGATAGTTTAAGATTAAGTTCCTGAGTCAGACATCAAGTATGCTGATGCTCTGTATGATCACATTCCTTTATATTTCATTGCTCACAAAGAGATAATAGTACCACACATAGGAAATAAGTTTTCTTGAGGGTTTATTTTGGGTTGTTGGTTTTGTTGGGGGTTTTTTGGKKTTTTTTTTTTTGCAGCRGGGGAGATGCTGGGGGTGTACAGCATAAGCATTTCAAACCAGATTTAGAAAAAAATCTGCCATTCCAAAAACCTTCATGACTACAAGGACCAGAAGATCATGCCACATCCCGTTTCTTTACCAGAATGGCTGGTATGTTATTGAATACCTCAGAATCATTAGTTATTCATGATCTCTCCATAGATATYATTCAGTAGACTAGCCACACTTTTAACCATTTAATGGGACAAGCTCTGTCAGCTGACTTGTTTCTTAAATCTTGGATTCCTGGGGAAAATCTGGAATACAATAACTTGTGCCAGCTTTTCAAAAGAGGAAGTAGATAAGCAGAATAGCAATAGGACATTTAATTGGATGTCATCCCTGTAAACATGGCAGAAAAGGCTACAAGTAACAACTGAAATAGCAATTACAAAAGGGAAACAATCTTACAATTTACGTGTTTCTAGAAAGTTGTTTCAGGAACTGGTGTTCAGTTCAGTGCCGGACACTGAATACTGTCTCCTCTTCCAGATGCCCTCAGTTCAAAACTTAATGCCTCCTGAGAGGTTCACTTTATCCAAAGGTGCGATATCCTGGGTTCAACACAGAGAAAAACAAGTGAGATGCAATGGTCTGTGRTATACACAAAAGCTGAGAATACATGAGTTAATGATGTCTTCAGGCCCCAGACTTTCTGAATCCATTATATTTTAAGATACAACATTACCTAGAGCAGACAGGATRTTTGATTTGAAAAGGAGGAAGTAAGCATAATTGATATACAGTACAGAGGAAAAGTTAGGCAAATATCTTACAAGCTCTGCAACCTTTAAACAAATGAACACAATAATTCATGTCAATTGTTTTCTTACACGTGTTTGTTCATTTTGCATAAACATTCCAACAAATGCATTTCCTACTCTACCATGTAGAGACAAAAATGGCAAATAGTTAGTTTTAAACAGATTATATTCATGGGAATGAATTCCAAATTCTGTAAAGATCACTGCCTCAATAGAAATTTGATTCTAACAGTTATATTTGTCTGGTGGGTTAATGAAAGCAAATGATCTCTGCTGTGAGCGGGATTCTCAAAAGGGCTGAGTGTTGATCTAACTTTGAAATTACACACCGAAATTAACTTCAACAGCATGCATTTTCTCATTGAATCTAATCAAAAACTGCCAACACAAATTCAGTTTTTATGAACAAGTGCTGATAACTACTTACAGATATTCAACAGACAAGCAAYAGTTTGTAACTATTCTACAGTATGTAATTTAAAATAATCAAATGTGAAAAACTATAATGGCTTATTGATAACTAGGGAACAGAAAAGTCTTAGTTTGATCTTTTAAAAATTATCTTCTCAATTCAGAAACAAGTAAGCAAATAAAGCAGGGCTACTCCAAGTAGCCTACTCCAACTTTCAAGTTGTTTAACATTCAGAACAAAGAGAAACCAAAAAAAATGCATTCACCCTGTATACTTTCATCTCCAACTTGCCAAAATAAGCACAAGAAAAGACATCCTAGTCTTCCTGAATTAAGTTTAGTTTACTCATTTTTCAACCTTTTAGAGATAAGCCACATGTGCTTTTTCTGGGGAAATGACCTTACTTACTTATATATATATATATAAATATATATATATAAAAATTCATCAACTAAAGTTCATCAATGAAATAAGAAAAGTTTCTATTGTTTTCAGTGGACCAGGAGCTGGAACAACTGCCTTCTATGCAGTCTATAAAATGGAACTGGGGGGGGGGGTGCAGGCATATTTTATTAGTAAAAAGCTATCATAATTTTTATTTTTTACCTTTTTAATCTTCTTTACAGTTTAGGAGTGGTAAATCATTGAAAGCACTTCATTCAGTGAATTCAAAGCTATAAGAATTGTGTCATAAATATCAGCCTAGACTCAGGGAACACCAGATTATTAAGAAAGCAATTTGCCGATTTTTTTTTTTTGTCAAGAATTTAAAAAGACACGTTTTTAATTATATTATCAGAAAGGTGTGAAAATTAACTTCAAAGGAAAGAAGAAATTATATTGTGTTTTCCCTTTTCTTTAATTAAAGTAGCAAGGAGACTATGTTTCTTCTTTTTAAGGAAGAAAGGAATTTGGTCTATACCTGATGCTATTTCTACGCTCGTATAAAATATAACATTAGAATAACAGATGTGAGTTCAAGGATACTTTTCCAGAAATAAGTCTTTMGAACTGTCAACTACTCTCCAAAAGTCAGGATAAAGCTATAGAAAAAGGAATTGATTCCCTCCTACATTTGAGTATCTCTGAGCCTGTAAACATGCAAGAAGATGGAGAACTAAGTGAGTGAGATGATTAATTAGCAATTTCCAAACAGTTACTCAGAGCGATGCTCCATGATTTGCAACACTTAAGCAATTAATAGCAGCAGATCTTTTAGGGTTATTACATTACTGAAATATAGGATTAGGGCTGAAATTAGGGCTGAAAACTATAGGAAGACACAAAGAAAATAGTGCACTGTCAAGTCAAGATGGAAGCATATACTGAGGGTCTCCCAGATTTACAGACTACCTACCTGTGCTTCTTTTCCTCTGGTTTTGCTACATCTGTATTAGTCAATCTGCCCAGGAGACAGTTTACGTGAGGCCATCCTGTTTTAGAGACTAAAACAATTTGTTAGTAATGATGTGAGCAATTCCATGACTTTTGCCCTCAGAACAAGGACATTTTCCAGGGTACATTTAATTTACTTGCACAGACATGGCATTCTTCATGTTTTGCCTTCAGGTTCCTATTGAAATCTGCAGCACCGTCTGTCCTTTCACTAAGCAGCTCTTCCATAACTGTCTCTTGTGTAAGCACTCATACACACACAAGGTATTTACCAGGTTCTTCTAACTTTCTTCTTATGGAAAATGTTTTTCCTCCACCCTACTATTCCACTGAGACAGGCAGGAAGCTGCTGGCAAGATGCTTCCCATTCCAGATGGATGCTGGTGAGGCAGGCGATCCCTGGATAGCCGAAGAATATGTATACATTGTCACATAGCACAGCACACTATAAGTAGGTCTGTAGAGAGGATTAGATGGTGCTGAGGCATCCACTCTGTGTCCACATGTGTTTCATGTTTCAGACAAAGCCCCAGTCTTCTTACATTTCACAAAATTACAGGTTTGCACCTTTGCTCCAAATGTGGACAATCCAGGTGTGTTGACTATGGTTACGTGTCAGAGGGAAATGGTAACAATCAGACCATAAAACAGAACAGCACTGAAAAGCCAGCCACTCTGRAAGTGGTAGGGAAAGAGCAAGTAATGGTGTGTTCAGATTATCATTTTAGTTCAGAAAGACCAGCAGTGCAATTTTGAAGCCAATCTCCCATTTAGTCCAACTTCCCATGCCTTGGTTTTCATCTTGCATTTGTGTCACATTAAAGCTGTCTTCCTTTCAGATGAAAGGAAACCAAAGTACGATGTTCAGGAATGCACTAAAGTTGCTTCAGCTGCTAAYGGGCATCCAGTCCAAGAAGCAAGGCTGGGCTTTGTCTGAAGAAAGGCTCATGAAACACATGTGGACACAGAGTGGATGCCTCAGCACCATCTAATCCTCTCTACAGACCTACTTATAGTGTGCTGTGCTATGTGACAATGTATACATAGCCGATATAATAAATTACTTCAAATTTCTCTTAAAAAAAAAAAAAAAAAAAAAGACAGAGAGAACCAAGCAACCAGAACTTTTTCTGGCAAACTTCTTAGGACTGAAATTGCTTTCTTTGCCTTCAGCTTCCATAAACCAATAACGTAACGATAAGTTAACAACAAATATCCCTTCGGAAAAAGGGCAAATTAACTTAGAGAGTTTGAAAGATAATTTTTCACAGAATCACGGAATTGCTGAGGTTGAAAGGGACTCTGGGGATTGCCTTCTCCAAGTTTCCTGCTCAAAGCAGTCTGAACTAGAGCAGCTTTCCCAGGACCTTGTCCACATAGATTATGAATATCTCCAAGCATGAGGACCTTACAACCTCTCTGGGCAACCCATTGCAGTGTTCAATTGCCCTCAAARTATCAAAGTTTTATTATGTTTAGGTGGAATTCCGTGCATTTCAATTTGTGTCCATTCTTTCTTGTCCTGTTACTGGAACCATTTGAAACAGTCTTGCTCCACCGCCCATCGGGTATTTAGACACATGACTAAGATCCYCCTGAACCTTCTCTTCCCCAGGTTGAGAAGTCCCAGCTCTCTCAGCCTTTCCTYGTAGGAGGGATGCTCCAGTTCCTTCATCATCTTAGTGTCCCTGGGCTGGACTAACGCCAGTAGCTCCATGTCTCTYTTGCACTGGGGACCCCAGAYCTGGACGTAGCACTCCAGATGTTGCAGTACTGGCCCTCAATCTTCTAGTGACTGGCCTCCAGCTGACCTTTGTGCTGCTGATCCCAACTCTTTAAGTCTAGCAGTTCAGCCAGTTTTCAATCCACCCGACTGTCCATTTACCTAGCCTGCACTTCATCAGTTTGTCTAGGAGGGTGTTGTAGGAGACAGCTTCAGAGCCTTACTAAAGGTAAGCAACGTTCACCACTCTCCTCTCATCCACTAAGCCAGCCATCTCATTGTAGAGGGCTACCAGGTCTTCTTATGCATTGGGCTAGTTCAGTGACTGAGCTTGAATTCCAAAACTGGAAGTTCACCTAAGTCTATGGTTTTATTTTTAATAGGTCTTCAAGATTACTTTCCTGAAAATCAGTCTTCAAATGATACTCCCTATTTTTCTTAAAACTGTACAGYAGACCTAGACAACTAAATATCTTCACATTACTTTAAAACCCATTATGTTTTTTAATGAAATTTTTAAAAATTACTGAATATTGAATAACAGTTTTATGCTAAGATATTAATACATTTTTATTACCTCTAAACATGATCATGATGAAATGATAGAAATAATGTATATAACATGTCATATATTTTATGAATATATATACCTATGAAACACTGAGAAGTGTTCTGTTTCAGATGTTAATCTTGTTTTTTTCATCATAAGCCAAGATTTTTTTTCTGACTTCATGATTGTGGAAGGTGGGAGAAATAAGTGATAAATACTACATTTAATTACTTTGGCACTAGTGCCAAAGAGCTTTTAACAGCTCTTGTAGAAACATGCTTCTGTGTAGAAGGCACACTTAAGATAACTGTATGACACTTTTACAGTTAAGTAAAAGATGTTAGCACTGTTTTTTCTCAGGAGGACAAAAGAAATCAGGGAAGTGGCATTTTTATATTGATTCTTTGAAACTGTATTTTTCTGTATTTGCTTTTGGAAAGTCACACAATGTTGTGTACCAGAAGAAAATGTGATGCATAAAGGGGAAAAACAAACTCTTAGGTCTTTGTAGCATTTGAGTACAGATACTAAATACAACTTCTGAATCTAYCCCAGACACAATGTATTATTCTCCTTTCTTTCAGAGGAGAACCCAACAACCAGCAGTGCATGATCTCAAAACAATAACAGGTTTGTCAGGATATATAGCAGTACAGCTGCACCAATACTTCAGGAAATGTTTCCCCTCTCTCTCTGAATAGGTGAAAGAAGGAATATCAATACCACTCGTACGTATCAGCAGTGCAAAGTATAATAGTAAATAACCTGTTTCAGACTGTTTCTTACCATTTTATTAAAGATCAAATCAAACTTGTCTATTCTTAGTACATCCGCTTTATCCTAATACAAGACACACAAAATCATATTTTAAAGCATAGGAGAGTACCCACCTGTTGCATGATGATTGACAGAAACCCCATTTCCGAAAACTGAAAWGGCAGATGGCCTTTTTGATCTTCATCAGATGGATTTGTCATAATATGAAATGTGTCTTTTTGTTTGACATGCTCTTTCTCATTGATTTCCAAATGAGAAATAAACAAGYAATGGCCTTGGACCTTGTTTCATAAAGACTGGAGATCTTCTTGAATTTTAATTTAATTTTCAATTAAATGAAGATACACTGTAAGAAAGTCAGCTTCATARGGGTTTTGAAATGGCTCCTTTAATTGCCCTATATAAGAAACGCTTCTAAAAGCTAATCTTTTGCAAAACGCTGATGCAGTTATTGCTGTAGAGTTCAGGTTGCAGGCAACTTTTCTAGAAGATGTAGACATATACTCCAGTAAATGTATTTACCTTATTTCAGTGAAATTATTCAGAATGTGGCTTTTGTATCTGTTTCTTTCTATATACTTCTATTTCTGAATACAATTATCTATTTACAATAGTCAGATTTCAGTTTTTACTTATATTCTAAAGTAGGGGAAAAAAACTTGCCGAACACAAGAACACGGAAATTTCTTAAAGAAAAAAAAACATAGTCCATGACTACGGTTAATCTGATACCATAAAAGACGAGTTACTATCCAATCCTGCTAGTAGGAAAAACAGGTTCCTCTACACCCAGTCTTGGCACTGGAGTTTACTTTGTAGGGCTTTAGAATACTAAAGAAAATGGGAAAAAATCGCTCTCCTTTTTTTCCACAATCATTGCATCATCTCAATATGGACCAGAAGGGRTCTGATTTTGATTCATAACAGGAAGTCTCCTTGAAAGACTGCTGAAGGTATAYATGCTCAGCTTACTTTTTGTCACCTACTTACAGTCAACATGATGGAAATGACTCAGAACAATGCCTTTAYACACCAAGATGTCATACAGTTATCTTAAGTGTGCCTTCTACAYAGAAGCATGTTTCTACAAGAGCTGTTAAAACATTGGTAATAATAAATTACTTTTTAAAATGATCCTGCTAGCAAATAATGTAGGAACGATGTCAGGTATTCCTTGCTAACTGCTCTTGTTGCTGGCAAGGCATATCTAAAAAGGRACTGTCTTCTTTTGAGGTTCCTTTTCTGCCTCCTCCTCCATGGCAACTGATGGAAATAAACATGAGCAACATATGTAGAAAAGCCTCTATAGCCAAGGGTGCAGCATAAAAAGACAGTCTTTCTTTCCATAGCACTGTTAATAAGTGAGCAGAGAATCAGTGCAGAAGAACAGAAAGACCATAGCAGTGGATGTGGTGAGAAGGCAAGGAAAAAGACAGATTAAGCAAGGAAAAAGACGGATTTGCCATACACTAGAGTAATGAGAGGTTGGAATTAAACTGCAATGCCCTAGGAGTTGGGGCACACACCAACAGGAGCGAGTCCTACATCATTTACAGTGGACCGAAGACTGTGGCTGGGAATGCAGTGCTGCCCACTTGGCAGATCCCCCTCAGATACACTGGAGAGAGACAAGGGGAAGAAAAACCTAAAAAACARAGCAGAATTCTTTCCACAATGAATCTCTGTGCTGTACGTGATCTGAGATCAATTTCAGGCACAACGGCTAGGAAAGGAGTATGCCTTCGTTTCAAAGGAAGGTAATAATTTTACAAGTCTTGATCTTTTCAGTATTACAGCGCTGCAGAACCTGAAAGACTACATTAAACAACATGCACCAATGCAAAAATGTGTGCAGACATTTCTCTCTTTTCATYAATCTCTTGTGCTGTGTTTATTGTATCACTTGATCTTACGACAATTTCTACTCCTAGGCTTAGAGGCATCCTCCTCAACATTCTCCTTCTTCCAAACACACAACCTCCTGAAAACACACAGTAAGCAAATCTCCAAGCTAGAAGGCCAAGCTTTCACTGCACACAGTCAGTGAACTGTATTCACCCACTGGTAAATTCAGCTGGTAAATTGGAAAATGCGAGCGCTGCAAGAGCTAGCTCCTCATTCTACGCAAAATATCATGCTCTACAGTAGTACGTGCCTTTGTATTTGCAAAATCGTTGTACCTGTGCTTTTGACCATTCAGTGGAACARATATTCCAGTTCATTTCCCTAGGACTCGATAAGGTCACTGTATTAAGCGTCCTGGTTTCTTGAGCCTTTTACCGCTCCATGGTATGCTGGAGTTAYAGTCAGATTGTTTCTAAAGGAGACTTAATAAAATGAAAACCAAATCTTCATTCCGGAGTCAAGTTCAAGATCCATCACAGACTCCATTAACACCCACACAACATGTTTGCCCTGATGWGTAGTCAATAACAGATGGGAAGGCCTAGAAGAAGACCTGAAAATGTCAGATTCAGATGTTTATGACTTCTACTACATTTCTGGTAAGCATTTGTTTTTGAGCACAGCATGCTGAAGAATCCAAGAAAATAGAGTAAAAAAAAAAAAAATCACCAAAGCAGAAAATGAAATAAAATCTCACTCAGGGTTTTCTCCTTACTAWTGATTGATATTATTCATCTTTTCATAATATTAAATGCAACTAACTACCCAGTTTCCTAGCGCTAGAATAATAAATACATATAAAAGAATAATTAAATATACWATTAAATTGCAGTAGTTGAAAAGGACAATAGAAGGTCTTTACTATAAAAATAAATTAAATCTCCTCACTGATTTGAATTTTGAGATCATGTGATTCCAAGAACTTCTATTGATTAGTTAAGGCTTTATAGTTCTTGGAAACACTTTATAACACAAGTACTGAACGYCCATTAAAATAAATTATTAGAATGAGTTTTAGACCAACATTAAGGTTCCATYTTGAATTTGTCCAATCTTTAAACCCACTTTATTTATCACATCTTCTGAACATGGGTCCTACAGACCCAATAGAACTGTGTCATTATCAAAATATAATTTCTTTTGAAGACTGCAAAACAATGTTGATCTATGAGTTCATTTTTTAAAAAGTTTTTTAAGTGAATACAAGGCATGTCAAAGGTATTAGKCTGAAAGCCTTGATAACAAAGGACAACATGCTTCCTGGAAAGTGACAGTGAAAAATYTGCCTATTAATCCCATCTGTTTCAACTAACCAGATGAGACCACCAGAACTTTACTAATGGAAAGGATACAGAATCTAAGYTGTAATTATGACTTGTTTATATCCAAACTAGTTTTAACTCTCTGAATTGAATCCAGCATTGTAGCTGTAGAAGTACAGAACTCCTAAGACCTGCAAAGGACCTTGGATAAATGCAGCTAGGCTGTGTTAAACAACACCACAGAAACTCTGTTATCAGTAGCCAAGCAGATCAGGGAGCTGCAATTTCAATTCTGGGCAAAACCAAAGTAATTCTTCTGCATGCAGCACTTACGGAAAATATCATTTTCAGGAAAAGGCTGCCAAGAAGCACTTCAACCAGCAAAAATATCCAAGACTGAGAGGGGTATAAAGATATGATAAAAATCTTCAAGTATTTAAGAAGCCGAAGAAAAAAGAAAGAAACCAGTCTTTCTTCCACATCTGCAGCAAATGGGCTGAAAATTATTGGCCCAATGTTGTAGCATAGAAGTTTCTGGATTATAGTAAAAAGAAAAGCACTGGAATAAATGGGAATAAACTACTCCATCACTGGAGACCTCTAAAAGTGGGTCACAAAAAACCTCACTGAAGTCTGATTGACATCGGAACAGAGGGTTGGACTACATCTCCTCAAAGACACTCCCAGCCCCATGATTTACTTCTAGACAAAATACTGGAAAAAAAAAAAAAAAAAAAAAAAAAAGGAGAAGTATATAAACATGCTAGTTTGTTTCAATCCACACAGCTTCACTGCTAGATATCTTTTCTCTCATGCTACAGCCTATGACAGGCAAGGTGGTGAGTTATTGATGGGAAAATCTGTTTCTGGTAACTATCTGCAAGATTTTGAATGACCTGGAATTTAAAAAAGAATGGATTTGAGCCAGGACAAGAAAGGCCTTAATCCTAGCATAACCTAACTAGAGAGATACATGATCTTCCTGTGACAGAAAGTTCATATTTTGCTCCCCAAATGGAGAGAGTTTAACACAATTCCATTTTAGTGACAGCCAGGGACCATTTGTTGGCAGGAGTRGGAGAGCAAACCACATCTCATATGCTGGAAGGACAGTTATAGAGAAAATCTGCTGTATTCAAGCTCCCTGAAAAAAAAAATGGAACTGATTTGTTGCAGGGAGCAGTGGTAATACCTCACTAAAAACTGAAAAAAGAGAAGGTCCTTTGAAAGAGGACTGTGCTGTGACCAGCCTTSTTGCTAAAAGCCAGCATGATATGCTCCCCAGCAGGATTAATTTTGCTTTACGCTAACATGTCTAAGTGCCTTTGGAAAGCACTGACTTGCAACACACGAGCTCGTAGCACGGGTRCATCTAGCACGCAGCTGTCTGCATCTCATCCAGCAGGCATGTGTTGCATTACTGCAGAATACCGCCGGGCAGAGTTATGTCCAGAACACTCTATTTTGCTATTGTAGTAGAATCAAGTTATACAAGGGTCCCTGCATCAGCTTCAACTTTCCATTTTATAACTCTTACTTTTTGAACYAGCTTCAAAAAAGGCACAAAGCAAAGCTTAATCTTCACATCACTGAATAAGAAGAAAGCCATAATGAGCCTTAACGCCAGAAAATGTGATGAAACCTGCTTAAATGATAGGTCCTTTTGAAAAAAGTTTCATTTCTCATGTGAGTTTAACTTGGGTAGAAGAGGTCACACAGCTTCTTACAGGAAACCTCAAAAGCAGCACTACAGGCTCCTGCTACCAATGGAAGAGTGACTGAAAGACAGCAGCATCCCTACTGACGTGGTGGAAACACCTACGGTTTAGATGAGTGTGTGTACCACAAGGTGGTATGATTAGAGACTTTTTTCATATATCTCATCACACAATGAAACATACAGCTTATATGAGGAAAAGTCTGTATTATGTAAATCCAGCCACAGAAAAGGAAGTATTACACTCATGGTCTTGTTTATGTGTAGATATGTATACATATTATATATATTTGTGTATACATGCATATACATATACACATATATAAGTATAAAGCCATGAAGGTATCATAAGAATAATTGAAATCTAACGACTCTAGTAATTACTAGTCCAGGTATAACTGTTACAGAGAAAGAAATAATAATGTAGTTTAAATTGTTACACTCACTTCTTGATTCCTCCCCTTTTCCTGGAGTTGTTCTCACCCTTCCACGGCTCCTCTGGTTCCTAAGGCTAGCAGTCTCATTTCAGTGGGGGCATTACAGCAAGCTGTCAGCTTCTGAAGTCCTTTGCCAGAAGAAATATGTTTGTGTTGGTGGTTTCTTCTTCACTCTGTGATCCACCTGATGTCTTCATACATTTTCCACAATGCTTATAGACCTTTTGCTTTCTTCGTTGGTCTGCAACTTCATGCTACATCCCAATTTACTACAAATTGTGACTTTAAGGTGTGTTGGCTACTACTCCTTTGTTTGCTTTATTACTATTATTATTATTGTTTTATCAAGCTCCAGATCTGCATTTCTTTAACTGACCGTGGGTGAGTTTCTCACAGCTGTGAGGTCTCCAGTGCCAAGCCTATGCCCCATCCTTTATAACCCCATCCCTGTACTCCTCTATGTCCTGTGCCTCCACTTCTCCATCTGCTCTCAAACTAGGCCTGTGTTTTTCAATGCTACATCACTGTGTTAGATTTGTGAAAACCTTACTCTACATAGAAAACTTACTTGCCGCTCTTATCTATATGAAGCTACAGTTGCACCACAAAAAAAAAAAAAACAAAAAACAAAACCAAGCACACAAACAAGAAAAAAAATCCCCAAACAAATTAGCCACAGATACCTGCCCAATTAGAGAAATTGGTGTCACAGTTAAGCCAAGTAAAACAGAGCTGCAGACAAAGCTCAGACAAAGCCGAAGTRCTGAGTCCTTGCTAACATAATAGGAAGCTTATGGTCCGCTACCAGCAATGGCAATATTGCCTTATAGGGCTATATGGTTACAGACCTGAGAGATGTGGTGTTGGGCTCTTCGGTGCTTCTTAGTGGCATGGGGCTCAGTCTGACCAAAAGACAAGGCACTGTTTCCTTATGACATTTGTTTCTTACTTTTTCACTTCTCTCACCTAAGCAGAAGCATTTCTTCGCAAGTTACTTGCAAATTTTTGCAAAATTTTCAAGATCAAAACACTTTTTAGGAGTTGAARTCAAATTTGGAAATACTCTTACCAGAAGCAGAATGCATTACTTTGAAGAGCTAGAGTTAAGAAATTTGTTTTAATTTATTTGTTTTAATTTATAAGTTTTTTTCCTTTTTCTTTCTTTCTTTGCTTTTGTGGTTTTTTTGTTGTTGTTTTTTTTTTTCTTTCTGGTAAAATCGTTGGCAGTTTCTTGTATTTATTCTCAGGCTTAAACAAGCTGACATCAGAAAATGCCCTCTCGTAACAGCCTACTGACTGACAGAGTACCCGTCTGTCAGCTTCAGACATACTCGTCTCTTGCAGCACCTTGCTGTGAAAGCCTCATGGTCCCTTTACTACCAAAGTCTTTGTACTCCTTTCCACACATTTTCCCCTTCTCCTTCCCCAACAGTAATTAATGAAAGCAAAGTGACACAGACCAGCTGAATTCTGCCTACTTTTCTTTGTATGTTGCCCCCTCCTTTAGGTTCCAGCTATCAAATCCATTACTAATACAATTGTCTGCCTTTGGATCKCTCACTCATCCTCATGAACTATTCTCAATCCATGGCTTATTGTTTCTATTCATGATTTTCTGGACAAATAGGTGTGAACATGTGCAGTGGAGTAACTCCTTGGAGAATGCATCAGATTTATTGTTCATGCAGAAGTTGCCTGCACAGCACGTCTGATGTGCAGCTGTGCAGGGCTCATGCAATGAACTGTAGAGCTGATCTGCAAAATATCAGTGCTCAGGAATTCAGGATGCGGGTGGTGCCAAGCAGGTTGCTGGATTCCTGCAAATCCTAGATTTTATCAAATAAATCCAGATTTGAGACAAATACTCACATGTCCCAGGGTAAGGCAAGGAAAAGGACATGTCCATGGACGCTAGGRTATGTGGTCACTTTCTGAGTTACATCTGTTTCTTTTCACTCTCCAATTCCTCCACACTTTTTGCTAGCTGTGCTTCTCCCACAATGCGACTCCTCTGGATCTGCAGATGGGTGTCCTTGTCCAACACACACAATGATGCGTCTCAGTTCTCTACCATTCTCTAAAACCTCCTCCAGACTCRTCCTTATTTTCTGTTTTACACAAAACTTTCTCTCTCCTTTCTCCAYTCCATAGTCTTTCTATAAGCCCTCCCTGTAAAGCTTGCTTCATTCCTGTTGGGGTCCAAGCTACAGTGAAGCTGCTGTCTCTGATGTGTTAGCAGCAGAAGGTAGCAGAGATTCTCGACCCYAAAATCCAGGAGGTTTGCCCTCTCCCTGCTGACTTTCCTTCTAATCACATTATTCTGGTATCCTGTTTGCAATAGGGAAAAAAAAAAAATCAATTAGGTTGTATTCTCCAGCTCCTTGAACTTTCACTGAAGTTACAAAATTGATCAGTTGTAAAGTCATTGTGTTACAAACAAAAAAAAATGCCATTGAGAYAAGGTAGACTCCTCCACCTCTGCTTTTAACTCAGCCAATTCTTTGCTTCATTTACCCAATGATTATTACACAACACGGTAATAGCTAAGCAGCTCAGATGGTCTGGGAGTCCCTTTTTTTATGGACTTAAAAACAACAATCCCTCCCTCTGGGAACTCAAAAATCTATGTTTTAAATAAAGCGAAGTAAGTGACTAAACAGACCACCAAGAAAAGGGAGAGCAAAATATGATAAATGAGTAGGTTTGAATTAAGAGTTAGCATTGTTTACTTACATAGCTAACTAACCAATGTGAACATGTAAATAAAGTTTTAAGTATTTACACAGTCATCAGCTTCTACTTATTAGAGAGTTTCACCCAGCAATGSATAAAATAATTGCACACTGTTCTATCAATTTGCAACTGTATGTTTGGCTTGGCAGTTCATTAGTCACATTAAGTTCAAGTGCTACAATTCTGCATATTTACAGTATCCTACTTTTTGTATTGTTAGCAGTGAAATACTCAGGTACTGAAAAAACAAGGGGACAGATAAAGCATTAGCTTTTTAATAATGTAAATATATAATCAGTCACATAGATCTCTCATTGCATAGTTTACTTTGCAGATAGCTTTACAATTGCATCTCTTCGTTATCTGGTGTCCCCCACCTCATTACTGACATGACCCATTAGACAGTCAGTCAAATATCATATGCCAATAGCACCAAGGAGGTTTCTGTGTCGTAAGGAGGAAATGAGATGAAAACCAAAATACTYTTCCTGACTGGTAGTTTCAAATACATATATTAATTATGAAACACTAATTTATGGATGGTAATCTCTTCTGCCTTCCAGTAATTGAGATTAAATCACATTACTAGAGATTAGTTTTTCAGAGAATGTACATTCTTTTAAAATGTGCAAGATTTGGCAAAGGATGGTGGTCCTGCATCTTTTAATGTGACCACAGCCACACGTTAGGAAACATACTGCTATAAGCTAGTGACACCAGTTTTCAAATCCTGAGATTTTAAACAACCAGCTGGCATTCAGTGAAGTCCCCTTTTGGCTAGTACTCTTGACAAACATACAATCCCAACACCAGAATGAATGATGGAGGTCTGACTACTGCTCTGCCAAAAGGGAAAATTATGCCCATCAATTCCAGGGGGATGTTTGTGTTGCACTCATTTAACCTGTGAAAAGTATGCAACTTGGAAGAGKTCTCAAACTGTAAGCACTACTGATTGTGAAAAAACACTTTTATTTAAGCTGCTGATAAAAAAAGCATGACCTTGTACATCAGTCTAAAACCAAAAGCTTTTTTTCATTCATCTGCATCAGCTACCAAGTGAGGGAAAAGCTCTGCAAAAAGGTGGTATGTTCTTCGATGATGGCTCACTGAGGAGAGGTTCCCGTAACAAATGAAATTTCCATATCTGTTCCTCAGCAGCAATTTCCCCTTAGAAGGGGAAGGACACAAGTCTCTTCTAAAATTTCACCTCATGCGCATTGATACTAATTCATGCCTCAAAAGCAACATAGCTATATTTACACATGGTTGTGATATCACCAATAAGCCATACCTTCTCAATTTTGCTTAGTCAAAGCAACAAGGTTTTGTTCCTTCTAGTGCATGAATATGGATCAAATAGTGGATCAAAAACCATCCTTCATTGTGTAGTGTAGAGATGACTTAATTTCCAGGAACTACTGGGACACTGCCAAGCGTACAGCACATATTTTAGACYCATTATTATATTGTATTTAAACTAGAGGCCAAATAAAGAGGGCTGGACCAAACGTTCTGCTTACAATAATTTTTTGGAAAATATCCTTTTCATGTATAACCAATGACAATTGTGGAGAGTAATGTGGTGATCTGATTATACACAACTTAGTTCATTATATGAACGAATAACGAAGCACAACTAAATCCTTACTATTATGAACTATTTACATGCACAACATAGTTTTGAATATAGATGTTTSGGAATTTTTTTTAAATTCCAGTTTTGTTTTTTGTTCTGCATATTATGTACAATTTACAAGATTTGTACTACACTTTCTCAAGGTAATAATTTAAAATGTTACCTTATTTAATATTCTGTAAAATACAGAAGTAGTGGAGAATGATTATCATTCTCAGTAGATTTCCTCCCTCCCACGAATGACATAGTGGAGTACCCCAAAGCCAAAACAAGTATTAACAAGATTCATTGGAAGAAAAGATAGAAAATGCACGGCCCAAAAATATATTTGTTTTTAAAAAGAAAATCTCTTTCTCTCTGTGTATRATATAAAACTATTCTGGAAAATTCCATGTTTGCAGAGTTAAAGTTCTTCAAGCTTTATAACACTGTAAATGTTACCAGCTCCATGAAATGTCATGGGAATGTAATTTTAGATGGATTTGAAAGATGCAGTGGCATTTCCAAAAGCACCTAACAGACTTAACAATAAATCCATAAATGGGCTTCAAAATTAGTTATTGCAGTGACTAAATGGTCTGACACTGTCTTGAGTTTGAGTTATGCATCCTGATCTCAACAAAGCACAGACAAAAAGTTAAGGGCTCCATCTAAACTGCAGATGCCCTATATCAGTGAGGCCCACAATCTTGGTCCCCAAATCCTTGATGCCAAACAGTTTGAGCGCATAATGGCTTCCATGCACTCCCTCTCTCATTAGACAGGTATCTAGACTTCCTTACATTAAAAGAGTGGAAGAAGATGAATGGCAAGTATCAAATGTCCAAATGGACATCAAATGGAGAGTTTGTACAGTTAGACCTAGGAGAGGAGAAATTCTCCCACATCTGGCTACTTACAAAAATGTCAGCCATAGAGAAGCCTAACTGAACAGTCAAATTAGGAATGCAAAGGAGAATTCTACCCTCCACAATATTTTAATTCCTATCTCTTTCTATTTATGAATTTTCTTCTGTGTATAAATCCCACAAGAAAATGAGCATTCCCCAGTTAACAAAAAACAGACTATACTGTGGCAGAAATCAGCAAGGTAGAACATCTGTTTTCAAGTCACCACTTTTGCTTAAATRGAAAAAGAGATTGCATGCCTTTAAACTTGGAAAGTCTCCTGTGAGCTGTTCTGGGAGCAGCTCTTCAATCTGCTCTGCTGAAGTGGTCCTGCTTTCATAAGGGGTTAAACAGTCTTCAGTCYGAGCTGGACCCTGGCTTTCACAGAACCTAGTAAGTGTCCTCAGCAGCCCAGAACCGTCACTAGAGTGGCAGGCGGTGTTCAGGGCTAAATTCACATTAAATCTGGCTCAGAATTATTAATGTTAGTATTAGCATCAGGACTAAAATCACCATTTTAGAGTTAATGACTGTTTAGAAACTTTCGTGGTCGAAGAGCTCCATCAGGAGACAAAGCCTGAGCCTTCAGCTCAGCAGTAAGGCGACGAAGTTTCAGGAAGCTGTTATTCAGTCCTTGCTGGGCATCAAACAGAGCACTACAATGAAWGCAAGTTTCCTATGTCTCAGCAGACAGACCTAATCACTAGGCTACGGGCAGCACAAATTTCTGAAATGAACCTTTCTGTCTTTCCAGTCCTGAAAGACCTTCCCAGCAAGCTTCATTGAAGGCATTTGCATTTTCAGGAAATATATGGCTTCACAACTCTCTGTTTCTTGCTGGTAGCACATACCTAAAAAATTCCTGACTGGGTCTAAATTCTCTGTGTAAGCAACACATATTAAAAATATGTTTTCCTAACACGTGTAGATGCATTCAGGACACTAAGTACACATTCATAGGGGCATGACTGCATAYCGTACAAGCATATGCAAAGAAAGTTAGTTTAGGGTTGCTTAAAACAACAGACTCAGCTCTGACAGTTATTGCAGGTGAAACCAAGGATCAAGAGATGTTGGAAAAGGTTCAAATTTCTGTTAGCAAGTCGCTGTCTTCTTTAAACATACTGCTTCAAATAATGAAAGAAATATTCCATAATATTCATAAAGGCTTGGATTTTCAGAGAAACCTAAGGGAGRTTTCTCCCTAAGAAAATACCAGCCAAAGATACTAACATTTAACTGCAGTTGAATGGCAAATATTGTGCATTGGAGTTTTGCCATTTGCCTCAGAAGGTTCAGCAGTACGCTGAAAATCCACTAGAAAACTACCAGCCCCTGCCAATCACTGCATTAAGAATGTATATATTCAGTATGAAGAGCAAAATACATAACCCTAGATATTCTAATATCTCCATTTCAAATATTAAGTCAAACAGACTTTTTACAAATAAGGACAAAAAGGAAAATAAGTCTCACCCAAACAGCCTACTGTGAAAAATATGAGCCGACCTCAAAAGAGTAAGTGCATCACGAGAAGGACATCAGTTTGAGCACTGCAATAACACAGTCCTCATTCTGCAGTTCCTCCGTGATGGTGGCCTTCTCGGCTGACATGAGATACTGCGTCACAAACATCCAGCCATCAATAATTCCATCACAAGCTTTTAGTTTTGGTAACCTGAGCCCCTAAAAAGCTTTCCAGAGTACCTTAAATTGGTGGGCACATGTTTAAGTTGCTAAATAGTTCCCTTGCCTTCCGAGAGAGTTTGCATACTTGCACATGTACATAATATATAGTGGGGATCCTGCTTAACACTCAACYTTTCTGTGACATTAGTGTCCACAGTCATCAACCATCGAATAAGTTGCAAGTAATTTATCTCTTAATATGATGCAATACATCGTAGAAGATGGGTTGAACAAAGGTCAAATAAATAGTCTGGCAACTATTGACGGGTCTCACTGAAGTGGCAGCAAAGGTCCCCTATACTGAGATCACATCCCAATMAAAAACCATACATGTCTAAGAAAACCAAGTAAATTTTGCTGTATGTTTTCTTTCCAATCTTTTTTTTCTTCTTCAAAGAAAGCAAACAAGGGTTACACAGAGGGAGATAAGTTGAAAATGATTGTGTGTCTGCCAGCAAATATCTAGATGCCAGTCTAGCTAGAAACGACACTTTGAACATACAGAAAAGGAACAGTTTCCTTAGCAACCAGGGCGAAAGCTCTAAGAACATCTCTTCTGCTCTGTGCTGCTTCGCCCTTCCCCAACTCAGTCTGCCACCTGTCACTCACRGATCTAATTTAGTTTAACATTTCATAAGGTTCAGATGGGAGAATTCCTGCTAGTGGAAGAACCACTAATGCTAAAGAAATTTGGAGAGGGGGCTGAAATCCATCCTCACAATAAGGAGCACATGTGGTTTGCACACCAAATGGGGTGTAGATGAGGCACTGTGCATGGAACAGTTCTCTGGTTTATCAGACTGACGCTGGCCTTTTCAAATACCAGATCACCTCTCCACACAGCCTTTGCTCTGCCCCAGGTTTTAAACCTCTTCTACTCACCTGTCTTTGCCCAAGGCTTTGCAAAGCGGCTTAGGGGCTCAGCTGCTGTTTCTTCCCTTTTTATGCAACTGTTACCAGAAGGTATAGGAAATAATGTCTACATCTTTTTATATTTTCAAATGTATGGCCAAATGTTAATCCATGCATGTGATTTTTAGATACCAATACATTCTAAACTATCCTAGAAAATTAACCACCTTGGTTTGTGTTGCAAGGAGAGGCGAGGGGATGGAGAGGAGACAACAGATCAATTTTATCATCAACACCTTCYCATCTTCTTGAATAAAAAGAACACCATTTTTATATTATAGTTCCTATTTTTTGCTATATGCAGACTTCTTAACTCTTTGTACACTTTCTCTGTGTCAACTTGAATGTGTGAATTCAGGTTGCTTCATAGGTTTACAAAACCTTCAGTTAATATATACAAAGAYTCCATTTTCTCCGCTAAAAACTTAGTGAAAAGCCTCTGCAGTATAAGCTGTTTCACTTTATCAGATACACATGACATTTTGATTTGGGATTGTACATCAGGCAGCATACAGACTAGTAGTAGCGCTAATACATGCTAAGGCTGCACTTCTATGCCAGTTTGATCCCTTTTATCAAGGAACACAAAGAAACTGAAATTGCCTGCACACAATCAGCAAGGAATTCCTCTTCTCTTCCTCCCTGCTACTGGGTATGCAAAATTTGCTGCATCCTTCCTAAGACACCTTACAAGGGAAGCACCCTGTGTAAGGAAGGTATCATTTTAGAGATRCAAGGACTTATAGTATGAGAAACTACGTCTGCTTTCCAGGCCTCTAGAAATTATCAGCTTCTGTAATTACTGCCAGGAATAACCTATGAGAAYGAGATGGAAATGACCTTGCTCACTCTGCTTTCACACCTGACATATAAAAGTCTTACATAGAGAAGCAATCTCCATTTCATAACCTAAACTCAGCTTCCCCTTTGAACAGATTAGGAGTTTTAAAAGTGAAGCAGCATCTCATATGTGTGGTAACTTCATTGAATTTCATAGAAAAAAAAAAAACCACAACACTGAAATTTGTTTTTTTAATTACTCAATGTTTTTTTGCTAAAATATCCTAACGCTTCTGAGAGATATCTGAATAAGACATGCATAGAAAGAGACAAGATAGGAATCCCTCTTGACTTTAAACCATCTGTGATAAATTTCTGAAACTTGGTTAGGTGATGATATCCCTGGATGCTTTAATCACAGCAGTATTCTATCACACACATTTTTGAAACATCCATTCGGAAAGACTGATCTCATCTGTTCCCAATTGATCAAYCTGTGTAGCCCCTTAGAAATACATATACTGTGTCAGTTTGGTTTTCAGAAGTTAAACGATTGGAGTGTTTCCAAATCCATGTTCCAAATTGAATTTGCCCATTTGCTGAAGCATGCTGCAGGATCACGGCTCTCAGTCTGAGAATCCATCCCTCTACTGTTGTAAGGTAATCAAATATAATGTCAGGTAAGAATTATTTATAATAGTTTATTACTTATAGAAATTTATCTCTTGCTGGTTTGATTGATAGTACTGAAACGACTATTTGCTTCAGAAAGTTCTTCTTTCTATGTGTGCTTGCAATGCTATATACGCTGTTTTTCTGAAAAATAATTTCTTTCTGTCCTGGATGAGAAGACTCCCCTGATCTTCCAAACCAACCATAGCCTTACAAGCCAGYTGACAGAATGGTTCAAATAGCAGGGAAAAGGAAACATCCTTCACTGTGTCCTTTCCTCTTCTTTTCCACAGCCTTTCTTTTACTCCACCTTCCCCTATCTCATGCACAGAACAGTGATAACGTTGAGAAAGTGAAAGGGGCAAAGCTGAGTTTGTGAACCAAGTAAAATTCACGTTGACTGAGGTAAATCAATCAATTGAGGGGAGGAAAGGAGGTCAACTATCTGAAAGGAAGAAAAAATAGAATGAAGAATGTGTCAGAGTAGGAAGAGAGTGCACGGGAAGAGATGTGCATATAGAGCAACAGCTTTTCTGGTCCCATACTAGTTAATGGGAATTTTGATTTCGAGAGTCAGGATATTACCCGCGTCATTTAAATAGCAGTTGGCAGACATTTAATCTGCAGATGGAAAGAAAATTAGAAGAAAGATGAGAAAATGATGTCCCTATAGCTGTTTAACAGTGAAAAGCTGTTCTTCATTCACAGGCTTTCAGAAGCTAACACTGCTATTTTCAGTTTATTGTTTAGATTGCATTTAGTCTGTTCCAAAGGCAGCGACCTGATGATTAACAACAGATTTAAACAGGGAAAGAGCAGATTCACATGAGGTGGCCAGCTAGCCCTACCACTCTCACAGCCGTATCTTCCAGCTCAGTCCCATCCACGCTCAGACCTTACAGCACTGGCAGCGCAAATAGGGAAAAACAGCGTAAGTGAACGACACTTTTCAAKCTGGTAGACAAAGGCTTCATTACTCCCCATGTGTTGCTGAAACGTGAGAGCAGGAAGCCAAGAGGAGATATGTCAGTTCATAAGTTCAGTAAGGAGCTGCAGGGGAAAATGTTTGGAAAATGAAGGAAAGTAACATAGGGTGGAAGGAAAAGGTAACAGCTCAGCTGAGAGGAGTTGTTCAGACTATAAAAGGGAAACAGCCAAAGAAGAAATTGATGTGCCAGTAATAACGTGGTTATGTTCTTCAGGGTAGGAAGCAGAGTTTTCYCTCTAGTTCCACTCCCTTTTAGGTCCTGAGTCTCTGTTAGTGTTACTATCACCTATGATATTACAGGATACCTGACAGACCTACTTAGAGAAGAAAGCTAGGCACTTGGGAAATTCTTTGGTTTAGTCTAGATTTATATCCAAAGAGAAAGAGCGAAACAAGTGGTCATATTTGTGCGATTCTCCATGTAAGTTCTGTCCCGACTATACAAATCAATATTCAAAGACTGTGAAAATGACAAGGGATGTAGGTAAACCCTTTTATCCAAAATGAAAGTGAATTGGAAGAACAAGTGCACTTTCAAGAACGTAGGTACCATCACAGGTACCAGAAAACTTAATAAAACATAAATACATACATGAAACTGAATAACATTGAATAAAGGTGAAAAAAACAGCAGCATAATGGTCGGTTCAGAGGAAATATTTCCATGTCATTATTCACAGCCTTCTGAAAACCCATGGATTACTCTCCACTAAAGTTTACTAGTATTGCAATATTTATACCAATTCCTTGAACAGTGTACCACAAATATTGTGAAAAATTCATATGCTATTGCTGATCACTAATTCATTTCCCCCTTCTTGTCYTTCCCATTTTGGATGAATTGTTAAGGTTTTCCTTTGGAAAAAAAGTAGTTAAAAGACAACAGAAACTATAAATCTCAGATTGACTTGAGCACCTCACCTYGAGATACATTTCTGTCCTCCAGTTACAAACTTGTCATCACTTTATCTCCCCAAATTCTTTAAGATTCCTGTTCTTCCACAAACAGAGTAAGATCACTAATTGTGAAGTAAGGGCGATGTCAGTAACTCAAAAATCATCTCACACCCCCATGCCTGCCTTGATCTAATATCTTCTTATTTTGGTGCTTTACTGAATTAACAGATAATCACGCTAGGCAACCAAAGGTGACACAAATCTGTGTGAACACCCTTATTAAAAAAACAACTTCACTGTGTTGGCAAATGCATCCCAGAAGCAGGAATGACCCTAAAAGAGGCATAACAAAGTAAATAAAATCTTCTGAGTAATGGAAAGCCTGAACAAAACCAGAATTTAGGCAACTACAATCCAGATGCAGCACAGGGGAGAAAAAACCAAACACCATAGTCCAAACTTACTGCAGCACTTATTGGCAAAGAGTAAGTGCTCCTCTATGAAAAAGCAAGGGCCCTCAGCAAGGAAAAAAAACCCTAACATTAACACCATTAGCTGAAATCATTAGTTGAACCAAAGTGTCTAGAATAGCACYACTTCACAGTCAAGATTTTCCTGGCGTGAGAAACAGCTCTAGAGAAATACCATAACATCACTGGCAAGAGCTTTCTTTAGTACTCTGYTTAACAAGACCATTCTTTGGATTAAACTTTAATAAGTCCTCTGAAAGACTTGCACTGTTCTTCTCTGCAGATACAAGCAAATGTCAAAAGGAATTGGAGAAAGAACAAATCTCAAAAGTTGCAGAGCCTCAGTTCAGTTGAGATAAGCAACAACAAAATCTTCTTTTTTTTTCTTTTTTTCCACACCACTTAAATATCTACAGCCATGCTTGACACTTCCTCAAGAGGTTTGCAGAGCTTCCTGCTCCAAGACAGAATGGARTACTACCAAAATAGCCTCCTTTGTAGTTAATCAATATCACCGCTCTGAGCCTTCACAAGAACACTACACTCCAGGAGGAAAAATACATTGAACCAAAAATCTTGAAGAATAACATGAGTTTCCCACTTTTAGGTGATTCCCYCCCTATGTTCTGAAATAAAGGGAATGTTTGTAGATGCCTGCAAAGCCAAGCATCAAAATGTAAAGGAATATAAATGATTAAAGACATGAAGAAATTAAAAAATAAAACTACGTGGGAAAATTGTCCTTTCCTCTAAATCTAACATGTACAGATCAGAAGGGCATACTAAATTCCATCCCTATCTCTCTTTATAGCATGCAGAGTTTTGCTGTACCCATTATTTCAGTCAGTTGCATTGTTAGCTGGCAATCTCAAGCCTCGTTAATAATTTACGTATGCCATATTTAAGTCTTTTAATTAGACTTGTAATTATAATAGCCAGTAAAGCATCATTACAAATTATTCCCCTAATCAGAGMGCTCCAATCAATTCTATCATCTCCTCTTATAATATCCTAAGCATGTAAGAAATTAAAGGGGGTTTTTAGCATTTTTTTTGCCACATCATTAGGCACGAATCTAAAATTTAGAGCCTTATGTTCTCCACGCTGGTACCACCAACATTCCGCAGTCACCCAAATTCTCCCAGGTTCCTCCACAGCACTTCTTAATGCTCGGTGCAGATCTCAACCACTCTGACCGGATTCTTCTCTCACTTATAAAATACCAAGTCTAGATTACATGACTATATACAAGCCTGTAAGAAATATATGGATAAATACATCATAATTTATATTCAGGCTGCTCCTACTCCCTTCAGCATTTGGGGTGCAGTCAGTTATCTAAAACCCATCACATTCACAGTCTCCCTTTGAATGAACCTCATGCTCACAATACTACACTTACTCCAGCATAAATCTGGATTTAAACTGTGGTCTTGAATTTTTCCTTCTTTGCATTTTGTCACATTGAGGTAGAATAGTGCAAAGTGATCAGTTTATTACAAGAGCAAAACAAGAACGATCTTGTTCTGTTAGATGTCAGGGAAAAAACATCACTTATAACTTTATCATTCCCTTCGCAAGTTGTCATAAGGAATAGTTAGCCAACAGATTGTACTTGGAAATCTTATTAAGAGTACTCAAATTGTGTGAATGGTGACATTTATTGGTTTTGCCACCTTGCTGGAGGACCTGAACTTTTTTAACAGGGAAAGAGAGACACTTCTCCATAATATTCAGAATTTAAGATTTTTGAGGATAATTTTAAAATGGTTATAAACATCTTTCTTGTCACTTATCTGTATTTACAGTGATGATCACTGTTCTTTTATTTCTGAATAAGCATTCACAATAAATAATTAAATATTCACAAAAATGAAAATAAAATGTTTGAATGTTTAAGAAGTAATAGTATACAATTAATTTACCTAGTATTTTTAAGTAATTCTGCTGCTGACATCTTTCAACTTCATTCAGAATTGATAATTTTACTTAAAACTAGAGATTCTTATATCAATAATTTGATATATACAACCAGTAACACTGGAACTCCATAACCCATATAAACTTTTAAGTTTAACTTGTAAGTAAAGTACCAATAAAAGTTCTTTAGGCAACAAGAAAACCTTGARGTTTGAGATTACTGAGTCTGAGATTACCTGAGAGGACAAACTGTTAAGGCAAGACCCAAAGGGCACTTTCCTTTTATTGGGTATAATAGGTAGTGAAGAGGACCTTGGRAAACAAATCAGCTTCTTTTTCAGTGTAGTATGAGGCCCTGGTAATTGCCGACATCAAACAGGTTAGCTCATACGGAGAGGTACTCTACACAGAAAGAAATGCAATACTTTTCCTGAGAGTCAGAAGTAGTATAAAGTACACAAAAAATGATAACTGTGTATATATTTAGGGTGAAGACCACTCTTTGAGAAGAGCAAGAAAGAACTGGATTCCTCGGTGAGGCTGCAAGCCCTTTCTTTAATTACTTATGGCTTTGGGATTTCTTTTCGTTTGTCTTTTCTCTTTCAGCCCGAGCTGATTAAATGGAAAATCAAGTATGACCCACCATCACGGCTGTCTCTAAATCTCTGTTCAGCTTCTGCCGAATGGCCTTCTTGACGACTTACATGCTGCTTGTGGAAAACTCATCAAGCATCCGTACAGAGTTTCTAACTGTTATATTGATTTCGTAACATACTAGACAGAGTCCTCTCTAATTTCACCAATATCAGAGTGAGTTAGGAATTATATAACCTCAGAGAAATAAGCACTAAAAATCGACCGCTGTTTTTTCCTTCACCCACCCATCCAGATATCAGGGTGCTTTGGCTCCCTTTATTTCTCCTTGAGGGTGTGCTTCAACCGCTCAGGCYATCCTTCTGCATCTTTTTATGGAATTAACTCTGCATCCATGTGCTCTAAAATCAGTTCTCTGAACTATCCGCTTCTGCTTACCAGCCACATATTTCAAATATGATCCCTCTTCCATTCAGTTAAAAATATTTTTCTAAATGAAAACATTTTTCATCTTTACAACAGCTACCTGCACACCAAAGGCTAAAAATAATTAAAGACTGAGAAATATGGTTATAATGCATCTATGCTGATTTCTCATCGCTCATTTTTGCAAATGAGCGATGCAAAAACCTCCTCTAAGCATGAGGAAAAATAAACTTGGCTTTTCACAGACTGATTTCTCTATACGCTCCCTTGCCAGCCTCTTCTTTTTCCTTCAGTCTCCATGATCCTGTGACGATTAGGGACCCAGGTCCCTATGATATTTGAATCCTCCCTTTGAGTTCGGTCCTCTCATGTCTGGAAAAGCTAGAGTTATGGAAGGAAGGAAATTGTGTATTTCACTGTTCTCTTTCTGAAAGATGACTGATTTTAAGTCTTCTCAGTATGAACAGAATATACTGCCTGCACCTGAACTGAACACTAATGGAGATTTTTTTCACTGGTGTCATTGGTCTTTGGGTATGCCAATAGTGTTTTATTGAAAAATTATTCTGGCTACCTACAATAAATACATTAACTTATATCTCAAATACGGAGGCGATAAATATGTGTTACATGAAAAACATATGCTTAATGGAGAAGTCTTTGTGGACTCTTCTTATTGTTCACTATCAGAAAAAATAGTAAACATCTCTGAGCTCCAAATAACCAAATATGTCTCTTTTGATAAGGGTATCACAAAGATATCAATAAAATGTGCCATAAATTTACTATTATTTTTAAGGGATATCCACGTAAGCTATATGACAGCAGAAGCTTGGTCTGACCTTTGTGATCATTTTAATAAAAACCAGTGGTACCACCATTCAGAGTTCTGCTGCTTGTCTGGCACATAGAAATTTATCTACTTTTTCCCCTGAAGCAGACATTTTCCTGATTTGGTACAGGTAAAATCCTCATATATCAGTGTGGGTTTCTTCTCATGTTGCATTTTATTTTTCTATAACTTACAGCACCAGGAGATGTCAACTGATTTTTCTATTCAGCAGTCTGAAGTTTTAAATCTAACATCTTGGAAACAAAACAAAAGGCAAGTGGCACTATTACCATAAATAACTGACGTAAGTATTAAAGTACAACCGGCCTTTGGGGCAATTCTGCATTAGTTCTATATTCCTCATAAGAATTGTAGGTATTACAAAGCCAAAACATAAGGAAAAATTGAAGCTACAGCAATGCACTTTATCTCAGGTGTCTTGCTAAATACAGTCTTTTAGGTCAAGAATAAACTGCAAATAAAGTAGTCAAAATCTTAGTACGGTAGGCAAAGTCACTGGCCCAGCAAAGGAAGCAGTGCAGAAAGCATGATCTAATTTAAGAAACTAAAAATGTATTCTCCATTCAAATTGTAACCCCAGCCAGAAATTCAGTTAATGAACTGTATCAAGAGACTGCATTTCATAGACAGGGGCRTAGGGTCAGACTGAGTCAACTCCTCACTCTTACACAGGAAGATTAGCAACTAGCCGGCTCTGGGCCCTTTCACTTTTTTAACCTTATGCAGCATATTTACCTTATCTGTATGCTGTGCAAGCTTCATCTGCGATCCTTCAGACTCTGAGCGGGGTCAGTAAGCAAAGCAAAAAACTCTTCTCTTGCTGAATGGAAAATGTGGAAATCACAAATCAGGCAGGCACACGAGTGCATCTGTGATTTTCGCCAAGTTATTACACAAACAGGGATGAGCTTCAGAATAAGGTTTACACAGCTGTACTGTAATTTTTATATAGGCTTAGTTCAGAGGTATATGCTAATGGGGAAATCACTGTGGTTCTCAAAWCAGTAGCAGCCTGATGGATGGCCTTGATGCCTATCCATGCTGCTSTTGCCACTGAATGCACTACTCTACAACAGCTAAGTTTATTTTGATTTTTGTAAACACTTCTCACCTTCTGAAAAAAAAAAAAAATATATATATATATATTCTAGGAGACCCTCAAATTGCCATTTCTCAATGCTTGTAACTTCTTACCCCTGGAGTTAATATCAGGAGGCAGATGATGATGAGCAACTATCTYACCTCAGAAGAGTATTAGCAGAGTATTTAGGACTGCATGCTATCCAGAAACTACGCTAATAAGGGGTTAAGTAACGTAGATATTGTCAGAAAGGAAATATAATGACCTACAAGGTCAATCTATCACTGTTTCTGTGAACAACATTGAAATTATTTCTTCACAGTAAAAAAAAAAAATAAAAAATGGTTCGATATTTTGGCACAACGTTGTGTTATTTTAATTATGGGTGAAATGACAATCTTTTCATTTCCATACTAAGTTTTCAGAAGTAATACACAACCATTTTAGTAAAGTGAATATATTAATATGAGAAATGACCCTCTTTCTCATGTATCCTATCTATGAAAACATTATTTTTGGCAAATGTTAGCAGAAAATTGTTTGTCAAAATACATCATGTAAGTAATTTGTTAACAACAACATAACATAAACTTGGATTCATGATAGTGTAAATGCTAGCTCCTGAAACAATAAAAAAGGGCATTTAATTCAATGTATCTGATCCAGAAAAAATGATAGACAGTGTACTGCTCATGTTCCTTATTTTCATTAGCCTTACACTGTAATTCTCAAAAAAAAAATATTTGATTTTTATGCACTGTTGAGATATTAATGTAAATCACAAGCAAAATATTCATTGTTTTTCAGATTTAGTTTTTCATGGAAGAAAAAAAAAAATGAAAACTTTGGTTGTAAATGTTGTATTGGAAAAATAAATACAGTATGGAGTCTGTGCCATTATTTCCTTACCACTGTGTTTTATTGTAGTTTATGTTTTATGCCTGATCCAAAATCTAATGAAGTAATAATATTATTTTAATAACTTTCAGATCTGTTCCAGAACGGCTTATTTATACTGTAAATGAAGACACCAACAGTTATGGACATAGAGCTAGAAAACCAAAGAGCAGTCACAGAAGCAGAAATAGTATGGTGACATAGTTTCCCATGTTCACCTACTGTCAGACCCCACACTGCACAGACTTTGTTCTTCACAGTTTTTTGCTAGTTTCCCCAACTTTTCATACATAATGATCCTAATTCACACAARTAATCCCACTGGAGTGAAACTGGGCAGCCTTCTGAGAAATTAGATGTGTATTTCTTAAACATGAATGTTCTGCCATTACTTTTTACAGAAAAGTCAGTGTTAACAAAAGACAAGACTATTTAAATAATTTATATTAAGGGAATTTGGTTCAATAACTGGATTGCAGTGGGAAATACTGAAGTCAAAGAAAAGAAAAAATCACTATAGTCCTATAACTGAATTTGAAATGTATCGAAAGGAGCAAAAACACAGCTAATGCCATTTTCACATTAAAATTAAGAACATGAAGAAGTGTCATATGCAAAATTCATAAAGAGAAAAATCAATTTTTTTTTCATTCTTAATTGTCTGTTTGTAGTTTCCAATACAGTCACTTACAGCACCTACTGTAATTATAATTATCAAATCTGGGAAACTGTTATTGAGGGTCAAAAGTTCACACACCCTCCATACTCTTCAGAAATTTGACAGAATTAGGCAATGTTACAGTTGGTTAACCTACTTTCTTCTGCAGTCACTTTTCTTATTGTACTTATCAACTTGCTCACTGTGCCAAGAGAAATCAGCAGTACCATTGATTCTGTTCCTTATTGTTACTCAGTCTTTACATTCCAGTTTCTTAATGATTTTTTGAAAAATTAATTTGAAAAAACTTCATGTTACAGAAAAAGCATGCAAGTACATGAAAAAAAAATTTAGTGACAGGATAAAAAAAAATCTAAGCCAATCAAAAAACTTAAAAGTCATTTGATCCTAACAGCTCTAACCTTCTGCATATCACCTTGGCGTGACACTGCTCCCACTGCCTGTCAAAGCAGAGTCATGCTCTTAGATTATGCAGTTAATGCAGTTTGTGATGGTGAAAGAAAAAGCTTGCTGTATAGTTGCTCTTGTTAACATCTATCTCACCAGCAGGAAATGCCTTATCCATTAAATACCTCTTTAGCTCTCTTTTGTCCAAGACAAGGAACAAAGTATCTCTGACAGCAAGCTCATTTGGCCTTAAACAAGTGACATCTCCCTGATCTTAAGCAGCCTGACCCTGCAAAATTTGGTGAAGAAAATGAGGAAGGAAAGGTTGGGGATGGAGGCTGGGTGGGTAGAGAGACAATGGAAAGGAAAGATAGCTTCAGAGTTGTCACCGATAATCTCTAAGAATGTTAGCCATCACTTTTGAATACAGGCACCTAAAATTAAGCAGCTAGATAAAAAGTGTGATTGTGTGAATTAGGAAACTCATAAAATGGCTTGGAAGTATCTCTGTGGCATAGACAAGATAAAAGAGGGGTCCACATAATCCACAAGGCTGTAGGAAGTTGGAGGCATAAAGGAAAATAAGGACAACAGAGGGGACATGCACTTCAAGAGTGCTATTTTTCTCCACTGAAGAAATTCTGGACAACTAGCTCAGATGCAGATATGCAGACAGTAAACGTACAGAGAAGCACAACAGATCAACTATCTGTGCAGATACTTTTGCTCTGTTTAGCAAAAGTGCTAACGGCACTGTAGTCAATGTACGTTGAAAAACACAAGAGATGATCTGGAGACTTTTCTTACACACTAAGGCACAAATGATAGGATTTACTCCTGTGATTAATAACAGCACTGGGTGTATTTAGCTCTTAAGTCACACTCACAATTAGACTCAAGCAGCAAGCAAACCTTCCACTAACAGTTTAAAAGTCTTTGCAGAGTCTTGCGTCTGTATGACTTGCACAGAAGAAGATGAAGAGTCTTGCTATGTATTGTTCACAGTGTGATATTGAGAGATAAAGGTATCAATATCACAATGTAATATTGATGAGAGAAAGCAAGCTAAAACTCCTGGAAACAACAACTTGATTTAAAAGGTCTTAATTTTAGACCTTACCAGCAAGGAAGACCAAAAAAAGCAAGACTCATCTACCACACCCAGATCAGTCACACTGTTTCCAGAAGGTCTTCAGCTTGGTCAGTTGGGAAAAAAGGAGAATGGGAACAAAGTCAAAAATCATATGCATTTATTTTACAAGGTATCTTTGGCTCCTTTGGCTACAGTGGTCTAAGCAAAGCTATTTTGCTCAGGTACACAAGCAGGAATCGTGAAAKCATTTTTCTCTACTGGCTGGAAAAAAGGGAATCCTCTTATACTGAAGATTGCCTCCACAGCCATGCATTTCTGCAACTACCCCTGCCTCTCTCTGAYGACCTACATAAGCATGATCTTCCACAGACAGCCTTCTAAACTGATCCTTGCCCTTGCAGCTGTTGCTTCACCTTCATCTTCCCAGTCAGAGCATTAGCTACTTTCAGGAGAGTCTCAGACAAAATCTGAAATTCTTTGTGCCAYGCTTCAAACTATCCAATCATTTGTTACCAGTCACATGGCTAATCCCCGTAGGTTATCTTTGTTAATGCATTCTATATATTGAAAATACCATGTTGGGTTTTTTTCAGCTGAATTCAATGCACACGTGGAGACTAATTTCAAGCTTTACTGGGAGACTTAAAATAAAGACTGTACACTGAAAGGTTTTTTTTTCTCTTTCGGAAATATTTCTTAAATATTCTTTAAAAAGAGATAGTGAGAAACATCATTCTGTAAAATGAAAGTAGCTTGCTTATTAACCAGGAAAATGTATAGTTTAAATTACCTTGCAATTTGCTTGTTGGAAGCTGACATGCAAATTGTCATAATTTTTAAATGATCTGATAAAAAAATCATTCTCAAAGAAATGCTATAGGAGAGCTTTTTCTGCATCACTGACACTACTGATCCCAACGGAATAAAAACCTGGGAAAAATATCAAAATACAATAGAGATTTAACATATTTTTCAAAACTGATCTTTGTTTTTATAAGATGGATGGGCCTTAARAGAGAAATTTCACTTCAGGCAAATACGTCTTTGTGGTGGATTGACCCGAGCCAACAACCAAGCACCCACAGAGCTGCTCACTCACTGCCCTCTCCTGCATGACAGGCAGAAAATAGAAGGTGAGGAGAATTGTGGGTTGAGATAAGGACAGTTTAATAGGCAAAGCAAAAACCTTGCATGGAAGGAAAGCAAAGRAGGAATTTATTTACTATATCCCATCAGCASGCAGATGTCCAGGMACTTCTCGGAAGCAGAACATCAGTACGCGTAGTGGTTGCTGCAGAAAAACTCCATAATCACAAATGCATCGTGTCMCTCCCTTCCCCGTAGCTTTTATTGCTGAGCATGACATAATGTGGTATGGGATATCCCTTTGGTCAGTCAGGGTCAGCTGTCCCAGCTGTGTCCCCTCCCAGCGTCTTGCCCACCCCAGCCACCTTGCTGGGGCAGGTAGAGTGGGAAACGGAGAAGTCCTTGACTCTGTGCAAGCACTGATCAGCAACAGCCAAAACACTGGTGTGTTACCAACACTGTCTTAGTCACAAATGCAAAGCACAGCACCAKAGGGGCTGCTGTGAAGAATGTTGCCTCCAACCCAGCCAGATCCAGTACAGACTGAAAAGAAACACGTATCCGTGTATCACAACATAAAGAGGAGTCCATRCCTCTAGAAGTTTCCAAATCACAGATTGATTTGTCTTGTGGCCTCATTTTGCAGTGAATTTCTTTGTCATTATACAAATTGATACGACGGACAGAATTTTGTACCTCTAATTAGGGATTTCAGCAGTGTCAAGGACCCTTTATTACACCAAAGTGATTACAGCACTTTGATAAAACATGCCTTTGACATAATAAGTGTTATGATGTATTACAGATGATGCAGTAAAACCTACAAAAAATTCAAGCATAATCACAATAACCATGATCATCACAAAGCACAGCATAATAGTTGTTCTACCAAATAACTGGGAAGTACACCATGGGAGCTCTGTGCCATAACACACATTGGTCGACATTTGCAAAACAAATAAGCCTTTTAAATATAAATGATGCCTCTTGACTTTTCTCAAACACACTAGCTCTAAGGCTGTGCAAAAACAGTTTGTGACTAATCCAGTTACAAGGAACCCAATTTGAACTAGTCAAGCAGTGAAAAAGATTTCTTGAAATCAACTTTAGGTATGATAAAAAACCAAATCCCYATTTATATTAAGTATTTGCCACGCACTTTGGAATTTTTCCAAAGCTAGTCAAATACCATAATTATTCACTAATTATTTGTGAGAAGAAAAGCAAAATGCCCAAGAGAAATTATTCATAATAAACAATTCAGTCAGCTCTAAATATGACTCAAAGAAGGTTTTAAAGTGCTGCAGGGCAAGTTTCTTGTAMAAGACTTGAAGTGTTATATGAACAACTAATGTGTGTTTGTTACTTACATTTGAGCTAATCAGCCTGATCTCCTGTATTCAGAAGGAAAGTATTTCTAGCATGTGGTATATTTCATTTTAAGCAGACTATTTAGAAATAGGTCAAGTGCCTTTTTCTCTCCTGTGACTACAGACAGACTCAGGTGGCTAACCTGACATAGACATCTATGCTGCAAACTTCTAATGCCAAAGGAGATGAACACCCTGTGAAGGGTTCAGATTTTTTTATTCACTTTTCCTGGGCATTCTGTACTAGTCCAATAGAACAATTCTAACTGCAAGCCAAATATATATTTATATCAGCCATAGACAAATATGACCCACAAAAATTATTTTCATGGAAAAATTCTCTAGTGAGAAATTGAGGTCTGTGTGTCCTTCTTTAAACTTTCTAGAAAGACCACCTTGTTGGAATATTTCTCTTATTAAAATTGTAATAGCTAGTGAACTGTCTCTCCAGCATCTTCCCATAGGCTAGAACAGAAGGTAATATAATGGCTAGACAGAAAAAAAGAAAGACTGAATTTGGAACAGTCCCAGTAAAAGAAAAAAAAGTTGTCTAAAAGTTAAACATGTGACTAGAGCTTATCCTATGCAAATCTTAATGCTGTGCTTTTACAAGTCACATCCCCAAAGCCTTGCAAAACACTTCTCCTTTTAAGGGGGAAGAAAAGCATAAAAGGTGCATTTTGGCATTTATTCTGTGTAAGAAAGTAAGCAACTTTTTATTTCCCTTGCCTTCTTTTCCTCTGCTTATTTACCTTCAGTATGATATAATTCTATTGTAAAATGGAAAAACATTATACAGCCAAAAAGTAAGCATATKATAAAAGAGGTATTCTGCTTATATAAATCACTTAACACAGATCATTTACCTGACGCAGATTTACTGTGCAAATATACCTKTATGTATAAAGAGGACAAGATATATTTAAACAATCCACTTTATTTAAATATATTTAGTTTGCTTTTGTTTTAAACATTTGAAGTCGTCTTAGTTTTATCAAGACTGGTATGTACTATTTATTTTCCATAATGTTTTGTACTACTTCTTTCCTTCTTCCCTGAAACTTTAAATCTTCCAGCATCCAAGGAAATCCATAAAAATAAGCATTTCAAGTTGACTCYTTCCATTCTGAATTATCCATTTCTGCCTCCTCCAGATTCCAATTTACATTTCAAGAGTCTTGGTGGCTGGTGTGAGATTAAGTACTTTTTTTAATTTAAATGTTGTGTGTTCTATTCCAAACACTACTATTTCTAGGACAGATTCATGCATCAAAAATTCACAACAACAAGAATATAAAATTGCCTTGGGATGACTATTTCTAGGGCACATTCAAGCGTTAAATTTGTTCATTACAATAAGAAAATGAAATTGCCTTGGAACCTAGCATTTAACTATTTTTAAAACTGTCCTGTTGAGGTGACGTGCAGTAATCCCCTTTTGTCTACTATAAAGTGAACTGCATTAAMTAAATAATTGTCAGTTCCCTAATTAGCTATATTTCACTCCTGGCAACATCAACACAGTGTTGTTTTTTTTCTTAAAGGAATGCTTTTAAAGTATAAATCTACACATCTGTGGATTTCCAGACTTCTCTAAGCCACATACATTTCTTGCATGTCTACTGAATAAATATACTACAATCCAAAGCCCTTTAGAGTCAACAGAAATCTTTCCACTGACTGTAGCGAGCTTCAGGTCAGCTCAAACTTACTAAGTTTGCCCTGGAAGATTCCTGAGAATTCTAGGAAAAAGTACAGCAAAACGATTAGCGAGTTCCTGGACATATTTTTTTTTAACCTACAAGTAAAAAATGCCTCTCTTCACAGTCATCTGCAAATTACAATATTCACAAAGCAATTTCAGAACAGAAAAGTTTTAGAGCTACAGAAAATGTAAGAACACTCATGAAACATCATGCTGTATCAAAAGGCTTAGAAAACTAAAAGCTACATGCAGACTGCCTGTTGCAGACTAAAGGTAGTCTGAGAAACTACAAAAAAAGAGAGTCCAAAGAAGAAGGAAAGTAATGCAGTATAATAAGCTTTTACTGCTTTAAGTAGTTTAGGAAAATACTGACCAGAAGAGGTCAAAATATTGAAATTGCTTCAAAAATTTTATTACATATTAGCACAAAGGAAACAGATTCTGTTAGATCTTAMTGTTGCAACTAGAACTGAGAATAAAATAATGAAAATGATGCATGAGACCACCAATGCCAGAGATTCAAATCCTGTATTTCCTCTCACTTGGTGATGAATATTCATGTATGGTAAAGTAAATATGTAAATATGATTTTGAAAATAGTAAATGGAACTAGAACTTGTAATTTCCCTGGTAATAAAAGAAGTGTCCTGGTTTCAGTATCCTTCTGCTCCTGGACCAAATTTGCTAAGAGATATTAACATACTCAACTTCAGTTTTGGGGGATTTGTTTGTTTGTTTGTTTTTTGATCACTTGCAAAATTAAGGACCTCTTAGGAAATGAAGAAAATAAAGGAACCTTTTTATGCTAGTTAGATAGGACTACAGCATCTGTTCACTTATTCAGAATGTCTTCAACTTATCCAATATGGGAACTCTGAACAGAGAAACCCCAGCTCCACACACATCAACACAAGACACACAAAAGCACCCRGAGCCCTGAGAGCTTACTCAGAAGATTAGCCTCCCACTGAAATCCACATTTATGTGGTCTTGCTGCTACGTAGCTAGTTTCAACCTAGCATGTGTATACYATGTGATTGAACTTACAAATATGAATACAAATGTTTAAAAGTTATTCTTGTTGTGGAAGAAGGCAATGGCAACATTTTAGCCAGCTGTGCTATTACTGGACCAAATATATACATACTACTAAAATGAGATAATTTATAAACTTTTATAGTAAAAAATTAGATAATTTTAAAAGCATGACAGCTGAAAAAAGTGTTTTTCTAAAAGGTGTAGGAGCATAAGTTAAAGTTTGAAGAATAGTTCAGGAATCTTTTACTTTAAATGACCGCAGAAGTGTGTTTGTAGAGTGCCACTAAACCCTGAAATTCAGAGTCTTCAAAAGATGAAGTCTCTTTCGCTGTTCTTTACGTTTTGAGTACTTACAGCGCTCTGCTTTCAACTGTTTAAACTTCAAACTCCCTTTCTTTGTCACTCACAGTCTGTCCAGGCTCCTCAGTGGTGTTTTTAAAAATGCCAGATAGATTCAGTCTTTAAAAATACTGTCTAGCTAGTGCTCCCCTTAATAGCAGTGCAGGGAAACAGGGTCCTTCAGGCTCTTTCAGAACCGCAGGTGTGCAGAGCTGTGCCTCCGCCTCCCCCACCTCTGCTCTGCCCATCACTGCTTTTGAGATCGCTGCGTGGCTCACATCAGTCCCCCTCTAATTACCTTGTCCAGAAACGGGTATGTATTGTGACCATCAGCTAGACAGGTGGTATCCGGCAGCCCATCATCTCAGCTATGTGGTGGATGCCCGGTGACCTCCATTTGCAGTAGACTCAAAGGGAAGAACTCTTCCTTGTCAAAAGGAATCCTCAAGCTTTTCAGCCATCCCTGTTGCCTTCTCGGCTCTTCTTACTTTCCCTGTGTAGTGAGGTGTAGTTAAGACACATCTACATGCTCTTGTACCTTCACCTTTCAGCTTCAGCTACTGGAACGATATGGGTTGCCCAGTATGAAATAAAACAGCTCTGGGGGGTTGTAATTTGCCTCTTGGACTGCCCAAATATTTTGTAATTCACTGAGTCCACGGAAGCGTTGCACCAAATGTAAGCCACTGACCACTTAGGAGAACTTAAGATGGCCAAGATACAGTTATTGAACTTATTCCCAATGAGAGAATTTTCATCTTCTCAAAATATAAACAGTTTTACTCTGCAGTATTAGCACGAATCAGCCCAGATCCCCAGATGAAGACTGATATCCTGATATCCAGCCCAGCGACAATTCCCAGTAGCCTGCCATGGGCTGGCAAAAAAAATGCAAAACCTTGTAACTAGACGATAAATGGTTACTAGTTTCTAAAATAAAACACAGTGCAAGTCCTGTAATACACAGCTAACACAAGCTTCTCATCTCAGTTTATTAACACATTATACAAAAATACAGGCTAATCAACTGTAACTCCCTCTTCTCCCCCCCCAAAAATGCTTAATATTGTGCTAAATGTTAGGTTATCATCCCCTTTATATAAAAGCTGAGTCAGAAAACTGATGACAGCAACACAGAAACACAACCCTACTTCTGGCAGGAAATAACATTTCTGCAGGTATTTTTTAATTCTCATGGTACATGAGCACCGGCAAAGGGAATGGCTTTGCTGCCTGTCAACTTGTCTCTTGCACTACCAGAAATATTCCTCTAGAGTTAGAATGAGCTTTGGAAGCAGACTAGTAGCTCAGCTCTGGCTATCCCTAAATGATACATGAACTGAAGAACCAGACTCGCTGTGACCCACTGCGTGCTCCCTTTGAAGGGCGAAACAGGATTCTTGGTGAAAGGAAGAGGGAATAATTATTTTCTTTCCATCAGCAAGTCTCTGTTCCTTGTTGCCAGGAACATTACTAAAACTGAAACTATAATGTAAATATAAACTCTGTCGTACAGAATTTTAAGCAGCACCTGAGCAGAATAAATTACTGTCAAAAATACTGGAATTGCTGTTTCCACCTGTGTGTGGGTGTTCTCAAAACTAGAAAAAGAAACTGAAGTTTGACAATAAAAGCTGATCAGGTACCCACTGGGAATGGTCCCAAAGCCTACTGTCAAAGCAACAGTGGCCCCGAGAGAAGTCCACAAGGAAGCAAAYGGCATTGCTGGGCTGTCCACTCAGAGGTGTGGGGAAGATGCAAAGAGCAAAGGTAAAAAAGGGACCTCAGGTGTCACCTAGGACTAGGAGACTTGACTCACCTAAACTAGAACCTTGAAAATCCCTGCTTAACTGCTGGTTAACACTGGAAAAGCATCAAAGTCAACTTTTGACCTGAACATTCCCAGCAGTTTTGTTTCTAATTCCCAGTGCTCCTTCCTTGATAGCGCTGAGCTTTGCTTGTATGTGATCCTTACTGGGATTCAGAAATAACATCATCTCCTGCATAAAACTCCCAAGGAGTTCAAGTGTTCTGAGACTAAATTTAACACAGCAAAACTGGGGAACTCATAAAACAGTACCAGCCACCTCCTTCCTTTCAAGCACAGCCAGAGGACAGCCATTCCTGGTGCTTGTTCAGAAACCCAGCCGTCAGGGTACTCGCCCAGCGGCAATCACACAATGAAAAGCAATCCCTGAGGCGCAGTTATCTTTCACTAACTTTATGGCTCACGTGTACTTTACCTGCCTAGCCCGATGAAAGTTTCCTAGAGGCCAGCACAACACAGACTACAGAATAGACTCAGAATTAGTAAGTCCCTTCTTTCCTTCTCTTGCCATTTGCCATGGAGCTCTGTCCCAGCTGGCAAGAAATGGAGGGGTGCTTTTGTCAGAAAGAAACACACAAAAAGCAGGTAGCACTCTTCTGTCAGATTTAAGACCTGTTTCATTTGCTTTCAAAATGAGGATGATCTGTCCCTGTTTCTAGGAGAGCAGCCACGAGCTGAGGAAGAGGAAGGCATCCTTCTGATGTCACGCGTAAGAAAGGAGACACATCTAACACACAGGAGAGAGCTCAGCCCTGCCGACTAGCCAGCAGTAACAGTTTTAACCGCGTGCTAATGAAGCACACCGGCTGGTTTTGTCCCATTTTGAGATACGCAAGAACTGTTATAAAGAGCCCTGACAGACTTGGTACCTAACACTGGTTTTATTTTTTATATATATAAAGACACTGGTGAGGCCGCACCTCGAATACTGTGTTCAGTTTTGGGCCCCTCACTACAAGAAGGACATTGAGGTGCTGGAGCGTGTCCAGAGACGGGCGACAAGGCTGGTGAAGGGTCTGGAGAACAGGTCTKATGAGGAGCGGCTGAGGGAGCTGGGGTTGTTTAGCCTGGAGAAGAGGAGGCTGAGGGGAGACCTTATCACTCTCTACAACTACCTGAAAGGAGGCTGTAGAGAGRTGGGTGTTGGTCTCTTCTCCCAAGTAACAAGYGATAGGACGAGAGGAAATGGCCTCAAGTTGYGCCAGGGGAGGTTTAGATTGGATATTAGGAAAAATTTCTCCACCGAAAGGGTAGTCAGGCATTGGAACAGGCTGCCCAGGGAAGTGGTGGAGTCACCATCCCTGGCGGTGTTCAAAAAACGTGTGGATGAGGTGCTTCGGGACATGGTTTAGTGSGCATGGGTACTGGGTTGATGGTTGGACTCGATGATCTTAGAGGTCTTTTCCAACCTTAATGATTCTATGATTCTATGATTCTATATATTATTGGGTGGGTTTTTTTGAGCAACCTGGTCTAGTGAAAGATGTCCCTGCCCACAGCAGGGAGGCTGGACTAGGTGCTCTTCAAAAGAACCTTCCAACCTAAACTGTTCTATGACTCTACACTGTTTTTTGGACAAAAAGYCTTAAAAACAGCCACTGCAGTTTCACATTGTTGTCTTTGATCTGGTTCTTTCCCTGTCATAAAATATAAGACAAGATGCCCTAATCAGAAACCAGTCTCTTGCAGAATGCAGTTTTCACCAACAAAAAGAGGACAATAAAAGTTAATATTATCAATTATCTGTATTCCTGTGGTGATTAGCTGATACAAAGTTAAAGCCTATAGATCCATGCCTATGGATTTTCTTCATTCACATCAGTAGAAGTGGCTTTGAAGTGTGAGTAAGCAACGTTATGGAAGTACAGGAGTAACTGGGAGCTTTGTAGCTTTTTAAGTTTCCACTCTCAGTCTAATCCTTTTAGAAACAGTACTAGAATGTTGCCTTCAAAGATATAYGTGATAAAAAAGGTTAATGAAAACWCATATTAACTGGATATGCATACTTGCCAGATCTTTACAGACTTTCAAATCTGCTACTGAATGCACTCAGAAATAACCATTACAAATTGCTATGGTTTTGTTTATACTGTTTTTATGTTGGGAAAAAATTTAATTTCACATGCACTACATCAAAATTGTATATATAAATTTAGGAACTAGCTATACTAGAGTATCAACATTAAATTCATTTCAATAAAAGCAATAAAACTGATGTTGGTGAGTATTTTTCATTTTAACTGTGATTGTCAGCAGTGTAAGAACTTGTATAGATTTCCTGGTTTGCTCTTTATTAAAGCACAAGTGATACTAATTTAATGAATGCAGAAATACTGACTACAGCTTTCAGCGAACTAACCTTAGTTAGGAATAGACAAATACAAAAAGCATGCCACCACTGCATGACAGCCTTTGTGTACAGCTTCCTTCCCTTTACATTTAGTACATCAGAATGAGACAAATATGAACACAAGTGTTGACAAACTAGAATTTGGAAAGTCAGAAATTCTGACCTGACAAATTAATTTAAGTTATTTCATCTGCTGGCATTTGCTTTTCTCTCTATTTACTAAATTCTCCTGTGCAGGTACCCAAATCCTTCTGGAACATAAGCATTTGTATCTAYTATTTTTCCTATAGACTTTTTTAAATAGAATCAATTACATGAGGAGATCACAGAACTCGGGGAGGTTATCTCAAAAGAAACTTCAGACAGGGGAGACAAGATTTGGGCTTCCTGGTATATGCCTTGAAAGATGTGAACAAACAGATCAGTCATGAGCTGCATTATTCAAAGATATCCACACAGATGTTCCTTTCTGTTCATGATTGTGGGTGTTCATGATTCAGCTGCCAAAGAAATTAGACTTTTCAGAGAAATTAAGTGTCAGATTTTTATTTTTTTTTAATTTTGCTGTCTGATTTCAGTGTTCCTAGAAGGAAAGGCTATACCACYAAGGATATAGGAGACCCAAGATCGATTTCCTCATATCATGCATAACATTCAGTGACAGGTCAGGTAGCCACTCCATACCTTATGCCCCAGGCACAGAAGTACTACATGTTCTTCCAGAAGTGTTATTAAAACTAAAATGATAAAAACTTTTCAGGTTGTTCCATAACTGGTAGCAGTGAACACACTGGCACAATAGATGAAGCATCCTCAGGTCACACTCAGGTTCCTCTCTAGAGCAATTTGGCTTGGAAACTTTTTATATAATAGGCTGCAGATACTGCTCTTACCCTTCCCTCTGCTACGTGAGGCTCGTCACACAGTCGCGATATGACGCAACAAGGTGCTCGGTGCAAGAGCAACGGTGGCTCTATCTTCTTTTCAACCTTGTTTGAGCTGTTAAAGAAGGGACGCATATAGCTTATGCTTGTAAGTGATTACTTAGCAATCCAGACAATTTCCAAGTTTTTTGCATTCATCTATGTTTATTCCTGAAATAACAAATTATACATAAGATAGCTGTGTTCTGTAGAGTTTACCTAGAAACACAGGGTGGAAAAACAAACATAAGAAAAAATGCTTAATTATTTAACAGCATTCAAATAACTAAGTTATTCAGGCTCATTAGAAGTGGGACTGTGGTATAGCTGGCGCTTTGAGAGGTTTTAGCTTTCTTTGATTTTTTATTCCATATAAATTGAAAGACACGATAGGCATATTTTAGCTCATACTTTCAATTACTTTTCAGCAGATAATACAGCTAAAGCTCAGCAGCCAGCTTAGAAGAAAAGGAAATGGTGTCTCTGTGAAGTTAATTTGCTAGAAAGCAAAGGGCACAGTCCCATAGTCGCTCATTACCCTTAGCTGTCACTGACTTCCCAGGAAGTTGGAAAAGCTTACTGTGGAGGACGGCTAGCACTTTGCAATACTGGGTCCATGATGTGCACATCTGCTTAATTTTCAGTGAAATTATGGGCTAAATATTTTTATCCCTAGCCGGAAAACTTCAGACATTCCCTCCATAGAGAACACTACTAATATTCACAAATATAAATGCATGCATTTCTATTTGACTGAACCTGTCATCCACACAGGCATACAGGAACCAACCACTACTAGGGAYCAAACCCAGAAATGTCAACAATAAAAGATCAGACATCTGTCATATCAACTGAAAGATCAATCTTCAAGATGGAATAATCAGACTGTTCAGTTGCTGGAAACAGGTGCTGCAGATGCCAGCTGAGATGACAATTTCTGTTTTGTTTTTCAGATGAACATATGTCTAAAGAACAAAGTTAAGYATAAAGGAAGTCCCATGACCTTTTTGTATTTTGACTATTCCCAATTCTGCTGGAATGTCATAAATAGAAACCAAGGAGTTTATCCTTTTGAAATCATTACCAAATTCATTGGCTCATTAGGCACAGGATAGATCTCTTACATGGAAACTCTGAAATACTCCATTCTGTGCATAAGACAGTTGTGTTAGGACCACAATTTCTGAAATAGGTGTTATGCTAGCACTGAGCAGGAAATGGCTTTTTTCCTCTCATGACAATAGTTGAGATGAAATTTCCAGAACTGAGAAAATAAGTGCATTTTCAGTGTGAATTAATCAGAATGTTCAACTGACATCAAAATAATACTGTTTAATTTCACGGATTTTTGTGAGGATTACAGTTTCACTTCTCATTAAATTTCTAAGTATCATGCACTTAAATTCCATTTCAGATAACACAATCAAAGCTTTCACTGAAACAAGGCAAGTGCATGATATTATAAAAATAACTGCTTTCAAAAACATTTGCTGAGAAGTTAACTGTAACAAGCACTTTCTCATGAAAGGTTTCTATTTTGCTAAATTACCGTTTTCAACAACAGAAATGTCTCACAACATTGAGATGCCTTGCTTTTTATGAAACTGATCTTTTCACTTTGTGCTAATACATCTCTAAAACAAACCAATAAACAAATAAACAAAGAAAAAAACTCTTTTCCRCATAGTAATGTTTCCCACATTTTAAGACCTATATCTGAAATTACTACATATACTAAGGCTCCCTGTATTGCAGTTTCTGGCTGTGAAGGGTTCTGGGACATTGCTGCCYTATAAAACACTCCATGTGAATGACTAGGAAAGCAGACTGGTCTTGTAGTTTTAGATGTTTTACACGTCTGTAAGATAAAGACAGGACAGTTCACAGATATACCACCTCTGTTGGTAGATCATGTCTTAAATCCACTTCACAGGCCCGTCTCTTGTCATCTGTTCCTTATTTCCTCTGTCCCTTCTAATCCACTGTCTTCCTTAATTTGTTTTGCAAAAGATTAAATATGTCTGGGTAGAGCAGAATGCCCCACGGGGCATCTAAAAAGTGCTGCCATGTTGCCTATGACTAATAAGCAATAAAACCTCCAAATCCCTCTTCTCTTCCYATCACACTGACAAAAGTTTGTCATCCGTGTTTCTCTTCATTGCTGTCCATTGTTTTCCACACTCGGAATACCTATCTTAGCCAATATGAAAAAATCTTCTCACCGATACRTCAGATGTGCTTTGGTCAAACTTTTTGGCCATGTTACAAATGAATAGGGAAAGGTAACTTTTCAAGCTTAAAAATACTAACATTTTCCAACATCATCTTCATTTAACTTACACACATGTATTCACCATTTCCTCAAAACATTGGACCAAAAAGTGCAGATATACAAGCCAGAACAACCAGCCACACTTCACTCATACGACGTATACCCTTCACAGAGGCAAACCACAGAGTTTATCTGGGCATTTAAAACTGAAGAAATGACTGGCAGAACTAATGGAGACGTACATATGTTATGTACATMATTGCTAGGTCTTTGTTTGCTATACCCTCTGACAATTTCATCTAAGGAGTCAAGTCAATATTTGCCTAAGGATTATCTGACAAAGAGGAAGAAATACCAGAGGCAGGCTTCAAATGTTTTTGTACAGAAGATTCAGTATGGGTAGCTTGAATGAAAACCATGTTATCTTTCCTGGAAATATGGAAGGAGAGGGAAAAGAAGCTTTGGGACAGAGGAGTAGAGTTGAGGAAGCTTCAGACCTCCAATAGCACACACGCTGTGGAGTGATGTGATATAGCCATGACTCTGCAGCATCATTTAACGTCTTTTACTTGAAAGTACGATAAATGTTACTAATACATGGARAGTCTTTTGTAGGTCAGAGAGAAGGTTCTGTGTGTTTATTGGAATGACTAAGTCAAGCAGTGCTGGGAAAGCTAATGGCATTTGTGCCCATGTTTGGCTGACCTGAGTGCTCCAGATTCCACTCCAGAATAGCTGTTTTTCAGTGTGATTCATATGGTACGTTTTTTTCTCTGAAATAYTGAGGATGCCTTTGTCAGAGCGGTGGGGTAGGATTGTAATCCTCTGTGTGATTAGATGAGTAAAAATCACTGAGAAACTGACTCTTGTTCACCTCTCTTGCCCTCTCTCTTAAGAAATCAAACATGATTAAAGACTCGTTTTTATTCTCTTTGGAGTTAAGATAAATTATTACAATGAAAGATCAATGTGCTTTAYAAAATATAAAGAGTAACGACTCTACAGAGCTCATAGACAATCTTATGTGGCTGATTTCCTCCTTGAAGGCACATTTCATTAATTAAATTTCTAAAAGTTGGTTAATGTAAGATTGGATCTATATGTAATGTATCAGCCACTAGCTCTATTATAAAAAAMCACAAAATTTACACGTAAAAATAATAAACTAAATATTTGTAGGATTTCTTCATGCCTATTTCTTGTACCAATCTGATGAATCACCATTTCTTTTTCATTTGATAGCACTATATTTTATTGTTAAGAATCATTTAAAACCAAAATGAAGCCTCTTCCATGCCAGAGAAAGAAAAAAGTCATTCCCTAATATTGAAGTTAAATCATTCTTACACATTTGGGAAGTTGATCCAAGTCCAAAAATCTGTGGGAATTTTTAATAACTGTGTTCCTAAACTCCTTCAACATTTCTGAATGTGCTAATTCCATATGCTGCAACGGTTAAACTGCCTTTAGTCAAATTATCCCAAATAAAGTAAAATGTGTGCAAGTCTTTGCAGGACTAGGTCCTACACCCCCTRAACAGTACGTTTATTTTCTGTGATTGTGGTCTGTTTTCTATACCTCCAAGTACAGAAGGGTTTGAAGGCCTGAAGGGCATAGAGATAAAACACAGAAAAGAATAAAAATTAAAAAAAAACCAAAATTTCAAAAATTTTACTCAGCAGCTCAAGTCTTCACACAAATGCAACTATTGTCAAATTACAGACATATTACAAGAAAGGAGTTACCAGGCTTTCATCAACAAGGTACTAAGTCTTCTGGCTGGAGGAGAGCTACATGCATAGAAGGCAAGAGAATGTTTTGCTTACAACTGAGTTTACACACAGAGCAAGTCACTTCAGTGGCTTTCTGTCTAGTAAGAAATGAGCACACCTTATAAATTTAAGCAGCAGTTTCTAGACAATCATTAAAGACTCAACTGCCAGTCTTTACCTGGCTGTAAATGAGGTGATCTTCCCTTTCCAAAGTGCTGAGCTTCTGGCATGGAAAACAGACCACATCCACTTAGCAATTTCTCTGCAGGTCTTCTGATATGAAGACTGAGAAGATGATGAGGAAAAATAACTCTTTGATTTTATTCTCCTACACAGAATGGGGAGAAGTATTCTATTTTTTATAAAGTGGTAATGTAAATATTCCCTTCACCACTGTAAAGAAGGAAAAGTTACAGGAATGGTAAAATATTTACCTTACATAGAACAGATAACAGATAGGAGATTTCTGTGCTTGCTGCTCCAGACAAAAACATATATGATTGTGATTAAGTACATACAGCAGATATTATGCGGTAGGATCCTAGTCCCTAATTCCAAAGCACAAGCTAAAAAAAAAGTTCAGGTAGAAATCATATGAAATGATCCTTTGAACTCTGATAGCACTTCATAGCATGTTCTAATGGCTCTGTATAGAAGTGTTCTGCTAAAATTTGTTGCCACTTACACACTTAGGAAATTTCAACAGAAAAACTGTAGCAARTAGAAATTCCAGACCTGGCACTTTTCATTAACATACCAGCTATCAAGGCAGACTTGCTAGCATTGTGCATTGTTTCCAGTTAGCTTTCCACCTGCACATTTTCGAAATAGTAGAGACAAGCAAGGTTAACACTCTGAAATTCTGTCTAGCTAAATCAGCATTTGGAAATGAAGATGCAAGTATTAGTATGTCCTGGTGCTCCATACTCTCAGTTACAACTACTAAGACTATGCCGCATCAGTTCTGYAGCTGCTGCTGCTAAAGACATAGCCATTCAAACTTTGGACTAGACACCTCTGCAAGCAGCAGAGAATTCATCACGGACTGCCACATCCACCCACGAAGGTGAGTTAGCACGCATCAGATGATAGTCTGCACTGAGCTGTCTGATCCTGCAGCCATGTTTGCAGCAATACCTGAGATAGTTGTTTTGAAAGGTGGTTGAATTATGGCAACCCAGGCTTCAGTCATAATTGCAGTATAATCATTTTAAGATAGAAAAAAAAAAAAAAAAAAAATTGTTGCTGTGTACTTAGCAATAGGAATATGGACACAATTAACTTGCTGTGCATCTACTCAGTGTGTCTGGAAAAACGTACTGCACTGTGACATAAAGGGGAATAACAACTTGCAAAGCATAAATATGGGAATTATAAGATAAAAAACAAAAGCCTTTTTCCAACAAAATCCCATTCTAACAAAAAGTTGTCAGGAAGGACAAAAAATGCATCCAAACTTAGAAAAATCATTAAAGGCTTGAGCAAAGAAAATAACACAAAGAGGTAGAAYCATCAAAAGTTATGATTGCCATCTTTCAGGTCAGCATCAGGGAATTTACCAGCCTCAGATACCAAGTAGTCTAACGGTTTTCTAAATAAACGATGAATTACAGAAGTTTGACACTGCCTTTGGCCCATCATCAAGATCTTCAGAACTGCAACAGGTTCACTTCATGTTCATCTGACAGTAACATTTCTTGTGAAGAGACAAAATAGTTAAAGGAAGCAGACGGCTTAGGTACATTCTTCTTCACCTCTGAACGTCTGGTTCTCAACGCGATTTCTAAAGTTTTTGCTCTGTAAAAGCCAAGTGCGTGTGCAAACATTTTTCCAATGGAAAAGAGCCAAAATATATCCATGTAGATAGTATGTATTCATTTGCTGTAAACACTGTACTCATTCTTCAACTCTTTGAATCATATGTGCTTGTGAGGGGAAGGTGTAGGTTTTACCCAGCATATATTAATAGATTTTCATAATTAATACTATATTTGAATTCCTAATCCTGTATGCTTTGCTTGCTCAAAAAATTCTTAAGGCATTTATAAAGAATAGTCTTATGAGACTTTCAGAGATAGGTAAAAGCCACATTTCTAAGAAATTTATAGCGCAGACAGTAACACGCACTTTTCCAGATTTTTTTCTTCCAAATTATTTTTATTGTGCAAAKACTTTATATGTGTTTAGTGAGTGGTTCTTTTAGAGGTGACTAGAAGTATAAACTGAGAAGTTCTCACTCCAGTTAAGATGAGCTAAACACACATATCAGGCAAACCAACTCTTCAAAGCTTGACCCACTATCATGATCTTATCTGCACYGTAGAAACAGAAAATTGGATATAGATTATACCTGAATGTTAAAAAAACTCTCTCAGTTCTAAACATTTTGCATTATAAAATTTGTGGCTATAGTTAATGATTTAGATTTGATGAGTGATTAGGATTACCAGATAGTCAAAATTTAAAGGGTTTCATTAAGTACTATATCAAAACAAAGGAGAAACATAATTTCTGAACATTGCATTATAGTAGTATTCCTAGTGGTGTTCAAGATACTAGATGCAGGTGTCTGTTTTCTCTCCCCTAAAAATGATAGACTTAGAGGATGCCGTATGCTTTTATGTAATGCTTTTCAGCTTTAACACATACTTATTTCTAATAATTACAGGGTTTTCTCAAACTGCTAATGACTCAAGTGAGGWATTGACTGACAGCTGGTCTAACTGAGGAATTTACCTCAAAGTAAGAGGCCTTTTTGCAATTGCTTTTTTCATTTGTTAGTAAGCACGRCCCAGTAAGTATTCAGCTTTTACTTTAAAACAAGTCATTTCCTCCATTTAGTTGGGAAAGAGTAGCCTTCCTTTGAAATACACTCTATTATAACTGTGTATTTCAATTTTTGTGCTGTCCTATGACTCCAAATTTTATTAAATTTGTTTTGGAGGGTTATTCTCTTCTCAGCTTAGAGTGAAATATCTAAGAATGTGATTTATTATAAAAGTCCAGTGATTTCTCTCTCACAATCCACAGTTYGCACCTTTTTAGGCAACAACTGCTAATTGAAGCAGCCAACTGTGCAGCTGAAAGGGCTGCAGCTGGATTAACCAACCACTGTGCTAATGAGCAATTCAGCTGCAAGAACACTTTATCTAAAACAACTTCTCCTTCAGCTATGCCAAAAAATAAGAATAGAACTGAGAGCACAAATAAGCATATAAGTCGTAATATTGATATGCTGCATTGAGAAGGATGTCTAATAGGAAACTCCATCCAACAGTGTTCAGGATTAGCCAACCACACATGGAGTTTTACTGATGCTCTGAAAGCTCCCATCTCTCTTCTGAAGTCCATGCTGAAAACCATCTGAAAAATCTGCATGTCCTGTTTACTACATTAAGTCATTACCCTGCCCTGTGTTCAACACATTAGCTATAGATACTACTATGGCCGAGGGTTGTATATCTATTAGATATTCCTTAAAAAAATGCTCTATGTTTTGTAAAAAAGAGGGTCTTCAACTGTCTTGAAACATTTGACAGTCATATTGTTTCTGCATGAGACCTAGCACAACAGGTAACAAATTTCACAAACTGGAAGGGACCTTTCACTACTTTACTCCAACAACTAGCTGAATATCACAGAATATATAGATCTGTGCACAATGTTGTGGGATAATCGTGCAAGAAGGAATCTGACTGTTGAAAATAGCGCACTAGGACAGGTAAGAATATAAACGTTAATGCTGCTAATGCTTTGCACCAGATTAATGCTTTGTCTGACTAAATATTTCATTGAATATTTGGTTTTCAGGACATCAAAAATTTCAAGATGACAGTGTGCATTTTTCTGGGGGATTACAGAGTAGGTAATTGTGAACGAGACAGCTTAAGGCAACTGAACAAGAACTGTGTGCTCTGCTCTGTGCCAAAACCGTGACAGCAAAGGGAACCTCTACAGAGGCTGGAAAAAAAGAGTTTGGAGACTTTCAGAATGGACTGATCCTTCCCCAAGATGTTCCCAAGCAAACAGGACGCACAGGTGGTCCTACCACAGGGGACATGTATTGGATACACGCTTTACCTACTAGTCTGAGTGTCCTGCAGCATATGACAGTTCCAGATTTGTCCAAGGCCTACTGGATTGTGGGGATGTGTTCATTTATTTACAGATATTATGTGATTTTTTTTTTCAGTAAGCTCTGTACACCTTTATCAATTCCAAGCAAAATGTTGGATGCCAAGTCACCACAGGGTATGTGTCAGCATTTGTTAAACACGCTCTGTACACTCTTATTAATTTTACATTGCTGTGGTTTCACTGTTGGGGAAATGCAAATGGCAGCACATGGCATTGCCCTGTGGGGAAACAAGGGAAACACTGCATATTTTAGTAATGTAGGGTTCATTTTTCCTGCCTTCATAGACTTCTTTGCATTTTTTGCTGTGTGGACAATTTCAGTGCCATATCTTACCTGCCTAAGGCACTCCTTCTCTGTAGGCAGGATTTTTCACACATCACTTATAAATGTCTGGATTTTAAAAAGAATGAAAAGTGGGCTTTCATGGCAGGAGAATACTTTCGACAAAATTAAAACCCCTTAATATTTAAAAAAACAACAGCAAAATCCTTCTTCCCTACGTATCAGTCCATGGAGTTTGGAGGAAGGCTCACACAGCATTTCAGTTCTAAAGCTTGTGTACTTTCAGTTCACAAGCCCTATTATAGGGCTTGAGAAACAGGATTAGATTGGTATTGGATGGACCTCCTACTTGATTTGGAAAGATAAAAAGGAGCCTGACTCCCACAGGCAACTGTTTTTACTGTAATGTGGGAAGAAGTTGCAGCTGAGGAGTTCTGTGGCAAATTGATGTTCACAGAGACTAAAAGCAATCAGGGATGGTGAAGCACAAGGTTAATGTGGTTGCAGGGGAACATCAAGAGGAGAGGATGAGGTAAACCTGCTCTTCTGATGGAGCACATTTCTAGCAATATTAGTTTGTTACAGCCACCATCTGCCCCTGCATTTTTCTACTCTTTTCCACAGTATCCACTTAGGATTCCTTTACCAGCAAAAACCCTGAGCATGAAGACTCCATCCTTTGCGGAGTCCCTTGGCCATAGAAAGTTGCCCTAAAAGATATCTCCGACAGTTTGACTTCCACTTGATCCCTTAGTCTCAAGACCAATGGCTTGGCACCATTTATTTAGAGCAAAATAGTATGCAGCTGCTGTATTTTCCATGTGCAACAGTTCACGTATGTTTTCTTGCCTGATGTCAGCCAGTAACAATGGAACGTGAGAAACACATTATGTATAAAGAAGATGACCGTATCAGTACAGGGAGAAGCAAAGAAACAGGTAAAATAGGAAGAAACCCCAGCCGGACTGATTCTGGGCTGACACGGCCTCTGTACCTCCTGTGCTCCTGGAGCATCATCAGGATGCGTACCGAGGCTCTGCCACACGGCTTGGCAGGTTACACCGCCAGCTGGGTGGAGGCTCAGCAGGATCTGAGCAAAGGAAAGGCACAAGTTATAGATGATAACTCCTCCTTAGATTGCTTAAAGTGTGCTTTTCTTCTACGACAAGCCCCGTCTATCGGAACTAGTCTATCTTGCAGCAGAGAGGCCCTATTTCTTGCCTTTCTCTTGCATTTTGCCCCCGAAGAAGAACTTTTACCTCTACCACTTCACATCAGCTTCCACTGAGGACCAAATATTTTCCTTTCTCTAACTCACTGGTTTCCAGATATTAAGCAGCAGCCAGCTTCTTTCCCAGTATCCTAGTTTTCAGAGGGTTTCATCAGTTTTGTGGGKTTTTTTTAATAACATTCTGCTTTTCTTCTTGTAAGTTTTAAACTTGTTATATACAATACATCTATCACTTCCAGATRCGAACAAAACTAGGTTAGACACACATGATATGAAGGACTGCACTTTTCACTTCACTGAAAAAAAAAACACAGCAAGAGACCAGAGATTATCAATAATCTTTTCAGAACACGATGTGGGTGAGCAGAGAAGCTTAACTAACCAACTGCATTTCTATAGGCAGTCCTAACTTAAAACAAACAAACAACAAAAAAACAAAAAAAAAACGTCCCTAGACTAGGTGGTCAAACAACATAAAGACTRTGTGATTTATGACAGCTGAGAGAAGCCAGTGCCATAGATGCTGCTTCTGGAATAGCTGAAAAGATAGCATATATTGTACTAGCAGGAATAAAAGTCAAGCTGAATATATTTTATATATTTCCAACCCTCTGGACAAAAATAATGCCCAGTATTGGATAYATGGCTTTTGCCACAAATGCAGCATTGATCTATTTTGCCAATCCACACCTCCTGTTAAAGAGCTATGTTGAATAAAGAGAGAAGAAACCATGTTCAGATGTTCCCCTCTCTTTAGGGTAAGATGTTCATCAGTGCTCCCCAGGTATTCCTACTGGAAGACAGTCTTGACTATAACTCAAGGTATACTCATGAATTCCATACACTTTACCCTAAAGAGCTGTCCTGTACCTCTCTCTCCGCACTGGATCCAGGCGTTAGAGCCCAAAGCTGTGACAGATGATGAAGAACAGCTTTCTGCTTCASTCTGCTGTTATAGAGGACAAAAGGGCACAGTTCCCTGTTTTGGATGCAGGAAGACAACTTCTGATTTTTGAATTCCATTGCACGTCCCTTGAGGATCTGCTCGAAGGTCACAGTACCTTAAGGATGCTTTGCAACTAACTAGGATGCTATGAGCTACTGTGTTGGTATTAATAGGAAGGAGTACATTCTGGATTTTGCTTATTGCTACAATGTACTTCTAATAGATTTGTACTGATTAAAAAAAACCCTAAATTTTGTACTGATTACTCAGTAACCACTACTGTACCATGCATTATTTATACAGCACAAGATATTTACTGTAGTAACAGCTGGAAAAGTATGCACGTGTATCTGTGGTCAATCTCTTCGGGGAAGCATTGTCTATACTTGACTCAGAGATACAGTCTGGATCCAGAAGACTTGTTTTTGTGCAGAACAAAATGCATTCATGGCAAGTTCAGAGAAGCAAAGAAGGTACAAAAAGCCTAGAAGCTGCTGTTTTGTGGGAACTAAAATGGGAACATATTTCAGTTAATCTGCGGTGTGATCACACCCACTAAGTCAGTAAGAAAAGTGGTAGCTTATGCTGTGCCTCTCTGGCCTAATAAATCCTGAAATAATTTCTGGTCAGTGGAACATTCTTACTACCCTTCACATCAGTAGAGAAAAGAGTGTATTTAAGTGTCTTCAGCAAAGGAGGGCCTTAAGTCTGCCCCCCCCCGCGTGTGCATCAAAGTAGGTGTCACACCAGTACCTCCAACAAGTGCAAAGAAAAGTGTGTAACGCTCTTGTCTTGAAGATGTAGGGATGAAAGCATGGGCACATATCCCCGGGTTCGACTACTGGACTACACATTTCCAGTCAGCTCTGATTAAGGCAATTATGCTCTRAGGAGGAGTAAAGCATAACCCTGACTTCATTTACAACAGATTGTTCCCTAAGTAGCTTATCATTCAGCATACTGATTATTTCACGTCCCATTAGAAATGCCTGTAGCCCATGGGTACCAGACATTATCAGTTGCCATTAGGAGTCATATTGGCACAGTTCAGATTAAGAAATGGGGGGGGAAGTAGGATGGGAAAAAAAACCAAAAAGACCTAAACAGGCTACATTCTTTAGTATCTGAGGATGCTAGCTCATACTACAAATGCATTTTTTAAGATAATAACAAGTTAGCTAGCTAGCAAGGCAACTCCTAGGAGAAGGAACACATTAACATCCCTTTTCCACAGATAACAAAAGGTCACAGAGGAGTTCAGTACTAGTCAGAGGAACCAGCTCCTCAGTCCTGAAGCTGGAAACCATAACTGGAAGAGGTCTAGGACTAGCAGTCAAGGCATACAACTAATTCTGACCCAGAATTAATTGCATCACCAAGATACATCTCAAAGGCAAAGGCCTTTGCAGGGAAGGATGTCAGAGGGGAAGGACTTGGACAGGGGTGGTTTTGCTACTATCCATACTAAAAAAAATTTTTTTAACCCTTGGAGAAGGAATGCAGATTTAACTAAAAAACGATAATTAAAAAAAAGGCAATTTTGCTACCAACTTTACTGAGGTCAAAATTTATTTTAMATTTCTCTTTTCTGGGGATGTAGGTATTTCACTTTCTGCCATAACTCCTGACGGGTCAGATCTTTAGCACACATTTTTTAAAAAAAGGTTTTGGCAAATACACAAATTATCTCAATTTTAAAATTCCTTACAAGATTTTAAAAAAAAAAAAAAAGACCCAAGAAAATTAAATGCTTAAGAATACTGGCACCTGATGGCAACCTCATCTACTCAGAATGGCTGCCAGAGCTTTTTTATATTTTTAATTGAAATTATAAAGTAGAAATTAGTTCCAGCATGACACTGTAATGTTTCTTAAAACACCTTAAAAAAAACGTGGTCAGTTTGAATATTTCTCAGTTCTTTAACAAATCTAGACCCAGAATAATAAACGCTAATAGCACAACAAGGCTTTGGATAAAGTTAAAAGATACTGAATTTAAAAAGAATAGAGTATATTATTCTATTAACATAGCACAAAATTATCATGTCAGGTTTGCTGTCATAAGATATGGAGCCCAGGATCTTCAGTCATTTCAAAAAGAATAATGCATAAAAAATTCTAGTGTGTGAAAATTATTTGTGTTATTTTTGAAGAGTTTCATAACAAACATATTGGGCTTGAATAGTCACCACTCCTTTAAACAGAATCTTTTATTCATAGTCTATCTAACAGAGTTTTCTTTGAACTTGTAGTAAGCCACCATTTAAAAAAAAAAAAAAAAAAATTCATCATACTGTGTTTCCAGAGATATAACCCTAATTTCTTTAGAATTGCTGGGATCTTTCACCATGGGAGACAAAGCCAGGACTCATTCAGTTCAAGTTTCCTTATGCATTCCCATAGTAGAATATCACAAGATTTCCTCAGATATTGACTTTGAGTTTGTAGTCTTTTAGAAATACATATATGGTTTATCAATATCTGTTTATATTTATATATATACAATGAGTGGCAGAAAACRGGGTGACATGAGCATGCAGGAAACCAGCAAAATTAAAATTGCATAGCAAAACCACAATTTTGGGGCCCCAAAACAGGTGCTGAGAACAATTTTAAAACACTGGTTCCAGAATTGCTTGCCTTTTTCCCCTTAAAGATGCTATCGCCTACCCAGACAGTCAGTAGAAAGGGATAAACACCTACCATGCTAGTGAACAGGTCAGTGTATTTATGACTCTTCTTCAGGTATTTAAACTATTGTATTGGACTGAGTTGCAAATTTCCTTTTCTCACTCACATCAGTATTTTGGCGATTACGTGAATTATAGTCTCAGAAATTTTGAAGTGATTATTCTATTGCAGATTATATAAAATTGTTGACTATTTTAAATAAGTAAAATTACATATAGAGAGAATAAAATTTAATAATTCTTTAAAAAGGAAAGACATCAAAACTCATTTTACTTGTACAATAAACAATAAAAAGCTTCTGTTCTGCCAGTTCCAGAATCTTAACTACCAAAGAAAAAAAAGTTTAAACATTTATTTGGATATTTTCAACTGCTTTCATACATATGCATAATGTAATTGGTTTCCTGCTAGTTTGATTGTAGTAATTTATCTTGTATACCATGAAAATAAAAATAGCTCCTGGGCAGTTTAAATTGTCTAGCAATGAAGATTATATAGGAGCAAAAGTTTATTATCCTCCAATGCTGCAGAAATTAATTCTTAAATAAGGTCAGTATGTCTAAACATATTCAATCACCTAAAATTTTGCTACTAGAAATATTTCATCACCGTAAAAAACAACTGGCCAATGACCCATCCAAGAACCAAAAAGTGAAAGCATAAATTATTTGCATAGAAAGGGTTATTGAAGAAACTATCATAATATCATTTCAATAATAATAACAGTAACAGCAATAATAATAATGATGATGTTTCTATAATAATATTGAATGTGGTTTTGTATCACAAGTCAATGCAGAGTAGGTGTCATGCAGCAATTCTGATTTTAACTTCTCTTTAGAGGAGCACTAGTTTCTCCCACACTTCCTTCTGGAGTGGGGATTTGGGAATTTCCTACCTATATTGTGAAGCTTTACTGGCACTAGTCCACAAGGTGTAATATGATTGTTTACAGCATTGTGAACATTTTTTAGTATTAACACGATGAAAGGTTCAAACTGAACTGACCACATGGGTAACCCTACTGACATCAACAAGGCCATGTGAACAGATATACTTTTCTGTAATTCACTGAATTTGGTGAGTACAGCAAATTACACTTGACTAGGACCAACACTGCCTGCAGAAGTGCAAATGAGAACAGACCATCCATTATAAAGGCGTATCAAGTCAGAGTACTTATTCAGGCACTCAACATATTAGCATGTTTCTAACTTTCGTGAAACTGCTAGAGCAGAAGTAAGGAAGACCACTGGGGATTTGTCTCACATTAAAAGTGTTGGGTGTCTATCAAGTCAGTTTAATAAGGATTCTGTCTTCTGACAACTAAAATAGTCAAGTCTTCAGCTGTCAAGAAATCTCCCTGAAAGCAGTGACTCACTCACAGACAAACTGGAGGTTTTCATAATCACTGGGTAAACTAACACAAAATATACACTTGACAGGTAATTTTTCATCACTATGAAATTCACCAATTTCTTTGGGACCTCTGTCAGAAAAACCTTTGAAACACAAATACATTATTTTCTCATTTTCAGTTTCTTCTAGTACTCCAGCAGCACTTTATGCTTTTGGCTGGTGTTGTAAGGCTAAAACCAGTTGCCGCTGGTAGATAATAGATTGTATTTTCTACCTTAAGACATGGAGGTCTTGCATTCTTTTTTCTTGGGAGGAAGGGGGATAGTTGCCATTAGAAAGTCTAATTTGATCATTATTTCTGCAGGTTCAGTTTTYTATGGGTTTTATTGTATTATCAAATTATGTGAGTAGAGAATCCACTGTTTTTTAATAAATTCYAATTCGAGACATAGGGAGATAGAGCTACCCTGTCCTTCTAGAGAGCACTTACTAATTGATGATTAATTTAATTATAATTTCCCATACATTGTGACAGATACTCTTATCAGAACTGAAATACTCTTGGTGCTTCTTGCTTTTTAAACAYGGAGTGAGATGCATGCATGTACGGATGTATGCATGTATGTATATAGGGAAATGATATTTTGGATCAGTTTCATTTATTTGACTGTCTTCCTTGTGGYATCTAGTTCAATCTTGCCCTGCCTTCAGTCCCAACCTGTAATGCAAATGTCTTTCCCAAATATTCACCATTTCTTGGCATAAATTCCAACTCCAACTAATATCCTACACATTTTTCATATGTTTTTTTTTCACTTTACGCCTTCTTTTATGTTGGCACCAGTGCAAAGAATAATTTCCTTCACCCACTGCTATCTTCCACCCCCTTTTCAATCAAGTTCATACAAAACCCTGTTGCTCTATAAGGCTTYTGTTGGTTTTAATCAGTGAAAAGTTCAGGTAAGAAAAGCACCGGATTTCTAAAGAATCCAGAAGAATTTTGCAGTTTATTTGGCTGGGAGCGGGGAGAGGCAGTGATGTAACTCACAGACTGCAACAACAAAGCCAGCATCCTCTCTTGCCGCTGGCTAGCAGAGCAGAATAAGGACACTTTCCTGTGACAAGCGGGGATGCTCGTTTCAGTTTATGCTCAGTCCAATCTGGAGCTTGGATATCAACAGAGCTCCTGTACTTACCAGAGAAATTCACAGGTAAATGTGCTATAAGGAATTATAGTTTGGAGCCTCTCCCAATCCCTCCTCTCGGAGCAATTCCACATTGTATAAAAYACTTAGGTTTCCAATCAGAAAGATCAAGTGAACAAAAACGTGGAATAGTGCTAGAGATGGGTGACTACAGCGCTTATTTCAGGGGCAGACAGCSTGGTTATTATTGCAGTAACTTCTAAGTGTTTCATTCAAAGTGAACTGTCTTTAAATGACAAAATTATACCTTAAATATCTTTTAACCTGAAAGTTCTCCAGGAAAATGTGCATCAGGGTTCAAATCACCCTGAAGAGAATAGGGTATTGAACAAGTCTTCCTATTTGAGTGTCAGTCATTACAATGCTGAATCAAAAAGCACTGACTGATGCTATAGCCTTCTCACTTTGSAAACTCTTCTTAGAGTTCTCTTCAGCTGCTTCGCTTTCATTAAATATTTGTGAAATGAAAATTAAATATTTCCTTTCAGGCTGAAAGGAAAGAAAAGAGTTGTGAACAGATCTCTGTTTTGAACATAATTCTTTCCCCTAAATCCTTTGGTGGTGGCAGCAAGGGCTGGATACTGAAGCCTTTGTGTCTCTCCCTTTGTGCAATCTAGGACAAACTTTGTTTGCCATCCGCTTCATTCAACTTGGACCACATTGTCAGAAATACATTTAACACTAGTGACATTCACCTGTTACTGGCAGATTTTAGTTCAATAGTTCACTAATAATTCCTCCAACACTCAGCAGGCACACGTAAGAAAAATCACCATGATTCTCCTTGGGTCTGTATCCAGACAAAGACCCCATTGAACTTTTGCGGGACAAATAGCTACTAGCTCTTGACTGCAGCACATTCCCAGTTTGCTTCTTCTCTATTCTCACAATCCTCTGAGGTGAGAGCTGTCAATGCTTACAGCAACACAGGCAGTATGAGTGGAAGTTGGCACATCAGCATAGGTAACCTGGCACGCAGCCATGCTTAATTCTGCTCACCTGATCCCTCAGCCCAGCTGAGCACCAGAAGTACTTCATCTTCAAACACTAGCAGAATTTTCTACTGTAAAAGTTACCAGTGATGCTATTAATCAAATTATTCTAGTTTTTTATACAAAGCTTGAGAGGATTCAGTATAATCTGGGAGGAACATCTGCAGTGTCTCAAACACTTAAATTATTAGCTTCATGGTTTTAGCATCACAGCCCTCAGTTTACACCAAAGAGTCAGTCTTTATTAAACAGAGTAATTAAGCAATATCCAGCAGGAACAACACATTATTAATGGATATGGATAATGGACATGTAACAAGAATGGATGATGTCACATATTTTTGTATAGAATGCATATGCCTGGGGAGGGGGGAGCAGGGGCAGATAGCTATCCTAAGCTCTGAGTATAGAAGAAACCAATCTAAACCAGATACAGATATTAATCTACACCCCTTCAAAAAGTGGGGGGAAAAAAGAAAATGAAAAAAGAAAGGAAAAAAAAGCACCAAAATGCAGCAAGCATATTTTCTAGTAGTTTCATTGGACTTGGCTGGTCTGAAAGGTGTGCTTATTCATGGAGTAAATAATTTCCTTCAGAAACCACATAAATCCTATCTGTACATCCTTCACTGCTCTGGAAAAGAAGAAATTTTGGTCCTAGTCCTCAGGTCTTTGTGTACTATGTATTATATCTGAAGTATTCTTTCACCATCTCACTCTTAAAACTTCATTTCGGTCCTTTCAGGACAATCCTCTTCTGGTCGCTCTAAAACCTTATTAGGTATGACTAAGGCTGACTTTTCTATCTGCATTACAGAAAAATAACTGCTACAAAATTAAAAACTTCTAACAGTTCTTACATTTATTTCCTTAACTGAGTCTTATTGTTTTTATCCGTTTTCTATTTTTAAACAAATAGACTATATATAATTTGAAAACATCAAGCAAAACAACTTGATCTACAGTAACTTACTATATACTTCTAATTACTCTCCAATTTCTAAATAATTTCCTAACTGTAAYTTCAACTAGTGTTGGGAAAAAAAAAAAAGTTATTTATTTTCCTCTGTGCTAGTTTTGGCTGGGATACAGTTACTTTTCTTCATAGTAGCTAGTATGGGGCTATGTTTTGGATTTGTGCTGAAAACAGTGTTGATGACACAGGGRTGTTTTCGTTACTGCTGAGCAGTGCTGACACAGAGTCAAGCCCTTTGCTGCTCCTCACCCCACCCCACCAGCGAGYAGGCTGGGGGGGCACAAGGAGTTGGGAGGGGAYGCAGCCGGGACAGYTGACCCCAACTGACCAAAGGGATGTTCCATACCSTATGACGTCATGCTCAGCATATAAAACTGGGGGAAGAAGGAAGAGGGGACGTTCRGAGTGATGGCGTTTGTCTTCCCAAGTCACCGCTACGCATGATGGAGCCCTGCTKTCCTGGGGATGGCTGAACACCTGCCTGCCCATGGGAAGCAGTGAATGAATTCTCTGTTTTGCTTTGCCTGCATGCACTGCTTTTGCTTTACCTATTAAACTGTCTTTATCTCAACCCACGAGTTTTCTCACTTTTCCTCTCCTGATTCTCTCCCCCATCCCACTGGGGGGAGTGAGCGAGTGGCTGTATGCGGCTTAGTTGCCGGCCGGGGTTAAACCACGACATCCTCTAATTAAAATATAATTTTCACCCAAGTGAAATTTTGCACTGACACACCTCCTATCATCAAAAGTGAAATATAAATTTCCCTACGAAAAATAACTTAGGTAATTAATACTCCCAGGCGATTGCAGCCAACAAATACACAAAACATTAAATTCCAGATCGCTGAATTGAGAAAAAAAATACTTCAGTGCTCATGTTTTTGTTTCTGATAGCCAGAATTTTCCAGAGAAAAGAAGCCTTTGTGATCAGCCTTCAAATAGTTCAACATCTAGCTGACATCAACCATTATACAATTTTCCTCTGACTTTTTATAAATAAAAATTGCATATTTAATAAAACAGGAAAATCGTATACTTGTCTTGCAGGTCAGATGGTGGAAGGTATGGCGAACCTTCATGTTACAAATCCTGGTGATTTGGGGAAATCAAATCATATTCTGCAATCTTCAGCAAAAGCATAGCAAAACTGTCTATCCAGTCCTAAACTACTATCTTCTGGGATGGAATAAATTTACACTTGTGTTTCTTATGTCTCTACAGTAGTAGACAGTAGACAGTTTTCTCTGGAAATATTCTATGCTAACAGAGAAAGCATAAAACAGGCATAATTCTTTGGCAGATAAAACAATGATCAGGCACAGAATCTGTTTTGTAATCCTTGCCTTGTAAAGTACTTATATATTGGTACTTTAAAAAAACCCAGAGAAATAAAGAGCCATCACTTGTGGCACTTTATCTTATTTCCATTTCTTGGTACCAGCAGTTTTCAGGTATTTATGTTCCATCTGCGTGGAACTTCATTGCAAGTCTAATGCAATACTCCACTAATAACTACATCCTGGAATTAAAGCTACAGTAATGTCTTTCCATAAACCCCATCATACTATCACCTAATAAAGCATTCCCTGTACAGAAAGTACCTATTACATCCCTTTTTACAGTGCCGGGTCACTAACAAGTGATAGGACGAGAGGAAATGGCCTCAAGTTGCGCCAGGGAAGGTTTAGATTGGATATTAGGAAAAATTTCTCCACCGAAAGGGTAGTCAGGCATTGGAACAGGCTGCCCAGGGAAGTGGTGGAGTCACCATCCCTGGAGGTGTTCAAAAAACATGTGGATGTGGCGCTTCGGGACATGGTTTAGTGGGCATGGGTACTGGGTTGATGGTTGGACACGATGATCTTAGAGGTCTTTTCCAACCTTAATGATTCTATGATTCTATGATTTTTGGATTTCTTGATTTTCCACGAAACTATAAGATACCGTGGTATGTAGCATAGTGACAAATGTCTCGACTACACATTTTACCTGCTCCCTGAAATGGCCAGAGCATCCCTGCCACTTGCATAACTACACCAGTAACGCTGCATCCGCAAAATATCTAATAATGTTACTTGAAACCAAGCGAACAGTCCCGCTGTTTTCGCACCCAGGTGCACTCCGGATCAGCCTGATTAAAAGGGTATGCCCTTCAACAAGTAAATGCCACTAGTCCCAGGATGAAGGAATCTGTCRAGATGCTACATTTTGAAAAACATATCCAGGCAGTACAAATGCATCTCAGTGCGGTGGTTTCAATGTAATTCTGTTTAAATATAGAATCATAGAATCATTAAGGTTGGAAAAGAACTCTAAGATCATCAAGTCCAACTGTCGACCCAACACAACCATGCCCACTAAACCATGTCCCGAAGTGCCACATCTACAGGTCTTTTAAATCCCTCCAGGGATGGTGACTCCACCACTTCCCTGGGCAGCCTGTTCCAATGCCTGACTACCCTTTCAGTGGAGAAATTTTTCCTAATATCCAATCTAAACCTTCCCTGGCGCAACTTGAGGCCATTTCCTCTCATCCTATCGCTTGTTACCTGGGAGAAGAGACCAACACC
>JASVER010000072.1:2440171-2450699 GCA_030449065.1 Oceanodroma leucorhoa | reverse complement strand
GGTCCTTTTCCGCCCAGCAGCTTTCCAGCCACTCTTCGCCAAGCCTGTAGCGTTGCCTGGGGTTGTTGTGACCCAAGTGCAGGACCCAGCACTTGGCCTTCATGCAATTGGCCTCAGCCCATTGATCCAGCCTGTCCAGATCCCTCTGCAGAGCCTTCCTACCCTCAGGCAGATCAACACTCCCGCCCAGCTTGGTGTCGTCTGCGAACTTACTGAGGGTGCACTCGATCCCCTCGTCCAGATCATTGATAAAGATGTTAAACAAGACGGGCCCCAAAACTGAGCCCTGGGGAACACCGCTCTCRTGACCGGCCACCAACTGGATTTGACTCCATTCACCACAACTCTCCGGGCTCGGCCGTCCAGCCAGTTTTTTACCCAGCAAAGAGTACACCCGTCCAAGCCTTGAGCCGCCAGCTTCTCCAGGAGAATGCTGTGGGAGACGGTGTCAAAGGCTTTGCTGAAGTCCAGGTARACCACATCCACAGCCTTCCCCTCATCCACTAGGCGGGTCACCCGGTCGTAGAAGGAGAACAGGTTGGTCAAGCAGGACCTGCCCTTCATGAACCCATGCTGGCTGGGCCCAATCCCCCTGGTTGTCCCGCACCTGCCTTGTGAGTGTCCCCAAGATGAACCACTCCATGATCTTCCCCCGCACCGAGGTCAGGCTGACAGGCCTGTAGTTCCCTGGATCCTCCTTCTGGCCCTTCTTGTAGATGSGCATGTTAGACATGAAAGTAGAGTTTTTTGAAAGAGCGTAATCTTTTAATGATGTTTATTTCTGAAAGTACTGTGACATATACATCTCTTGGGCAATAGACTTTTACTTTTAATGAAGTATGAATCAGTTAAAAATTATACTGAATCACATTTCTGTAGATGGGTTATTCTCTAGCTTTAGGCAAAATATAACAAACATCTGCTTCAATGTATCTACTATATATCATCAGTCTACAGACGTTATAGTTTTTACTGTATTTTTAAATGGCTCTGATAGGATGAATATTCTGTGGTATTTAAAAACAGCTTATGTATACCCAGGGATTTGTTTCAAAGAATCATTACAGCTATGAGAATGTACTTATGTATCATATAGATATATATACTTCCAATTTTTATAGGTAAGAACTGTTTACTATTAAATGTTCAGGAACTATCTAGGACAGAACTGTTCAGATACCAGGCTGTATCTGTACTGTCCTCAGTAAAAATTTTAAGCTTTACCTTCATAAGCCAGTTGTTTGGGCAGAGAAACACACATTGTGCTGCAACACACCAGGTTATTCCTGGCGTGGACAGGACAACACACCCCTTTGAAAGTGACTCAAGACTTTCTATTTTCCACTTTCTTTCAATGCATCTAATGTTATATTTAACATTTCAATAATAAAAGCACAACTAAATCAGGAGTTCTTTATAAAGAAAAAGATAAAAGAAAAAATTCCACAGCTTTCATAACACATGTAAAAATAGCTTAATAATGCAGTACTTGGAATCAACATAGAAACAGACTATAGTCTGGGAGTTTTTCAGACACAAGGTTTAGGGATTGTGCCATAGCTCTCTGATTCTCAAGTCTCTAAATCAGTCATCCAGAAGTAGCCTCAGGAACACACCTTGGTAAGGAGGAGCCCAGAGGGGCTTGCGTTTTGGTGCACTCAAATAACAACATCAGGGAAACGGATTTGGTGTAACAGAAGGGCTAATGGAAGAAACAGGKGACTGCATGTGTGTATGTATATTTATTTATATGCATCCACAGGCAGTGCTTTATTTACAATCCTTTTGCAGACAGAGATATTTTTGCAGCCACCCTCCTTCCCTTCCTCATACATAAACCAAAACGAGAAATGTTGATTACTGCTTACCTTTTGCCAGGTGGATAAAAGGGGAATGTATCCAAATATGTATCTGGACATCACCTGGATCAATTTTACTAATGGTCCAAACTAAAAATGCTGTTTGGAAGAACAGCAAATTAGGGAAGAAAAGGTTTGCAAATGCCTACATAAACTTTGTGAGCCATGCATAATTCTACTACATAAATTTTAACTAGAAATAATTATGTGGAATACAAAGTTCCTGACAAATTACGTTTGTTTTTCATTCCCTCCTTATTTCCATTACAATCACTGCAAAGTAATAGATACTGTAGTACTAAGCCATTTAACTAATATTTTGGGGACTAGCATCACAACGTATTACACAGTGCATCAAAGTGCATGTGACAAGGCCTATAAAGCACACAGTAAAGCGCACACCAACTTCAGGAGCTGTTTTTCCCTTCACTGTTTCACAGTAGACCTGAGAAAGGACTGAAGAAAGGGACAGCCTTTATTCAGATTTTACATTCTCAGTCTCTTCACCATGCACCAGCACACACAGAAGTCACGTAGTACTTGGTTAAAGAACATAACACAAGAAGAAATCCYATTCTACTCCAGAAAAAAAGTACACTTAGGAACACATCTAAAGCTCAGGCATCTCTTTTTTATGTACACATTGTATACAAACCATGAAATGTTAGTAAACGCCCTGACAGTTGCTTAAATGAAATACACAGTTGTGTCCTTGTTTAAGAACCTTCGTGTTAAACCTTCAGACAGGTCTATGGTTTTTGGCCTGAACTGTATAGGATTCCTGTTCTAAAAAAAAAACAGTAACAGATGTTCTCTTGACAAGGTCGTGTAACTCACACTTTTATACAAAAGTACCAAATTTCCAGTAAAGCCTCCTGATAGATTCTCCTCAATGTACAATGAAGGCTTATAGTTAGTTCTCTATTCTTAATGTGCAATGCCCCCATCCTCCATTATTTTCAAACAACATACGGCATATTCCTAAACTGAGGGCCAAGAGGCACTTGTTTTATGGCACTCGGTCACAGAGCTCCAACAAAAATCAGCTAGTGGCATGCAGGCACATCTTCCCATTTGGGGTTCAGCCTCGCAGGGCAGGTAAGACAGTTTAAGAAGTGATTGTCTATCAGCAATAGACAATTCTCAGGTACCTTGCAAATACACAGGTGCCTCACCCAGTCCTCCACCCAAGCCAGTTAAGAGAGTCCAACAACCTTCCTAAGAAAACAGTTACTATTTGTTTCTGATGTCACTTGATAGTACAAGTCTCTGCTTATATATAAACACCTACTAATGCACCATACAACTGAGAGCTCTGTGACAGGTTTACCAAAATAATAATTATTATTGTGGTAATTCATTATAATCCATTCACACCCACACAAATTCACATGCTGTCTCTCACAGAGAAAAAAAAAAAAAGAAAGAAAAAAAGAGCATCGTATTCCACACAAAAAACCTGCCCCTAAGAGAAAAAGCAGTTTTTAAACACTTAAGAAGTTTTGCCATAAACATGTAAGTTCTTACTTCTTATAACTGTATATATTTATTCCACAGTATAACTTACTAACACTAGGATTTATGGGAAATACTTCACAACTTAGAATTCATTCTGGATGTTTCAATTTCTAGATGTCTCTGATGAGATAAGCCTTTTTAAAAGCCTTGCTGTGCGAGTGTGACTGCTCAGGATTTTCTGGAAATCCAGCTTCAGAATTGCAACTCTCTCCAAAAATCACTACTAAGAGCACTGCATTTGCATTACTTAAAATGTTATTTTTCCAGTACAGCAGAAGCTGAGTAAAATACATTTATCAAAATTGGTAGCTATTTGGTTTAAAAAACCCTACCAATTAATGTTGCTATGATGTATTGATTTTTTCCTCAGTGGTTAATAAGGACATGTTGAGCAGTAGGAGCTTGGGCTTAYTGTTGTAAAAGAGAGAAAAATGTTCTAATCGGGTAAAAAAATATAGACTTCTGCAGTGTCAAAGTATTATTTCCATTTAGCCTCACCATTCACTAACATATAACCTCAGAAAATTAAGACAAACTGCATACCTCTGCAGCAGAAACAGCTTCAAAGTAACAACTGTATTTGGGGGGAGGGGGAAAAAGCTTTGAATAAGCTTTTAGATAAGTAACAGGCTGAAAGTAGACAATAAGTTATATTCTTACAAATAGAAGTATCTTTTATTAGGTACCTGCTCAGCACATAGCACTGGTACGAGAGTCTTAATGAATGTTTACGGGAGCTTCTATGTTACAAATATTAAAAGTGATTAACATGCATGTTGAAAAGGTTTTAATAAGTGAAGAAATCATGTCTCTTGTTGTATACCCCCAAGATACCCAAATTTTCCAGATGAGTTTTGGATAAGCCCAGAATGAACAGAAATTCAGGCACAATGATGGACTTAAAGCACAAACCACTACTGCATTTAGTGCCTACATCACACCAAACTCCCAGTGTAGGCACTTCAGTCTCGTATGTCGTTTTTGAATATACTTATCCATCAGCTAACTATAAGCATATGAAAGTGCCTACGTTTTCCAAATATATTTTCTAAGGAAGTTTAAAATTCTGCTTCTGGTTGTGCTCAGAAACATTACAGTTTAAGCATAAGCATCTCAATAACTGTTTTACACAAGCCTTTCTTTATCCACATACATCATTTGAGGGCTCCAATCAGTTGACTAATCTTGACGAATACTTGAAGCGTGCAGAGAACAGCCAAAGGGGGTAGACCTTTCCCTTTAATTCAGTAGTGTATTCTCTAGGCCAGCTCCAGAAGATGCAAGTTCTCTTCTGCCTCAAGCAATTTACAACTACCAGCAGCCTCAGCCATCAGCCGATAGCACATTCTAGCCCTGAGATGCTGGAAAAAGTTGAAATATAGCTCCATCAGAAGAGTGAGACCTAGGACGCACTTTTCCAATGGGCAATTGGGGCAGCTGCTTCATCAGCCTCAGCTGTTGGGAATCTAGTGCTTAGGAACCGAGTTGTTCCATGCATTTCACACACAGCTCCATCAGCTAAATCTAAGCCATGAATTCTGTCATAGCACCTATGTGACACCCACCCTATGTGCTTTTGTGGATTTAGTCATCGCTGCCACCAGTTCAAAATCAAGTTTTTGTAATTGAGCAGTGTAAAGAACCAAACTGTGAGAAACTGGATATTCCTTATCTGGGTGGAGAATKCGATGAGCCAAACTGAGAAAAACTGGATTGCAGGACATTTGTCTCAAAGATTCCTTGTCTGGGTGGAGAATGTGATAAGGGMGACTACAAGGTCACAGAGACCTCTGGTTCGTGAGGGGCTTTGTGTTGMGTCATCCTGCCAAGCYGTGCCCTTGCCGCGTGACAGGGGGGCTGAAGCCCCGTGCAAGGTGTGCCCATACGCAGGAATGCAGAGATGGGCAAGTACGTGCCATCGTCACGGAAACTGCAGCCCCTGGATGGGAATAAAMGGGGCTGCAAAGACAAGACCGGGGAGAGGCGCTACCACCCACTATTGAAGACACCGAGAAGCCCTCCAGAGGCTCTACCACCCACCACCGAAGACACCGAGAAGCCCTCCAGAGGCTCTACCACCCACCACCGAAGACACTGAGAAGACCTCCAAAGGCGCTACCACCTACCGCCGAAGACACCGAGCGGCTCTCCCTCGTGCGCTGTCGCCCACCGCCGACAGCACCGAGAAGCCCTCCAGTGTGCGCTGTCGCCCACCACCGGACTCCGAGACTTGGATCCCTGGAACACCGCGGATTCCTGGTGGTGACTATTCTTGCAACTCTATCCCGAATGCTTGCTTGATTTCTGTCTTCTTATTCTATTCAATCCTATCGCTACTACCTCAGTTTTTACTAYTGATATGCTACTGCCTGTTTCATTTTTTACTTTTAATAATAAAAGCCGTTCCGGGCGTACGGCATTTGACCTCGTTTGTGTCTTCATCTCGCTCTGGAGAYCACATCGAAACCTCCCCCGACATTGGATCGGGACAAGCAGGTGCCACCTATTAAAAACATCCAGCAGGTAAATATGTTAAGCCTCTAAGTGAAGGTTTTCAATAGCACAGGTATTCTTTCATTCTCGTTTACCCTTTCTATTTTCCTCATTTGTCATTTTAATCTTAGTTTTCCTTCTAACCATCTCCTCCACTCATTTATTCACTGAATGGCTCATCTTCCATCATTCATCTTCCTTTTCAACCTTCCTTTCAAAACTCTTTCACCTCCTTTTTCAAGAAGACTATAACTGAAATAGAAAATGACAGAACATTGACACGTTGTTTCTGCAGTCTCTTAGAAAATGTACGAACTTCTGACTGCCCAGAAAAACAACTGGAAATTATGATGAACTCATGATTACAAAAAAAGTTCTGTAAGGCTAAAGATCAGTGAAATAGTCAGCATTTCTAGCCTTTTTTTAAAAAAAGACTGCATTTATGCTCTTTCTGATAGATTCTTTTGATGGAACACCAGCATGTTTAGAGTGATGCTGGTCAAACAAAAATATGAGGAAAAAAAAGCATATTTAAATAAATGTTAGAGATTCAATAGCTAAATACTGGGGAATAAAAGACAAATATAAAAGCTCAAATCCAGCATCAAGGGTAACTAGTAGAAAGGATGTTACAGCAATTGAGAGACCCTGGAAATTTCTTAGGGAATAATTTAATAAACCCTGTAAATTGCAAAAGGCACTAGGCAGAATGTTACAAAGCCCCACAGAGAATCTTCCAAGAATTCGTAAGGCAGAAATAATATGCATTAACCAAGATGAAGATTTGAAGAGCTGTTGATGAGAAAAGAACCTTAGTGCCTGAAAGCAAGTTAACATTCACTATAAAACTAATTAAAGGCCTGTCTCTTTGGTACCTTATTGTAGTGCCCTATGTAGTGGTAAGATCTTGCTCCTTAGGTCAGATATCACAGAAGATGCTGCATTCGTTAAGTTTCCTGACTTTGGTATGACAGGTAGAAACTAATCAAAGCCAAAGACAATTTGCTAACAGTATTCAGAAAGGATATTTCAACAATATACTTCTGAAATCCAGAAGGAAAAAAAAAAAGGAAAAAAGAGGACTGTTTAAATGAAAGATAAAGTTCAATATCAGCAAATGACAGACAGGTGAGTCAGACAACATTAATAGCACGTGACTGAATTCCCATCTAAGCAGACACCTCCTTTTTGTTAAATTCTGATATTGCTAATAATAAACTAAGCACTGCTGCCTTTCTTCAATTATTGAGTTTTGTTTATGGGGCACCAGCACTAGCAAAAAATCATCTCTCTGAAAGAAAGGAATCTAGAGAAAATATCCAGAGACAGAAAACACTCAGGGAAAAATTTAGATAGGTTAGATTCTGACAATAATTCAAAATAAATTTAATATATCTCCTTCTCGTCCCTAGGAAGGGTAAGTTAGATTTATTCAAATATTAGCAAGGTACTATATTTATATGAGTGTATATATGTATGTATACATTGTAATAATAAATATATATATAAACCCATACATAACATGTCTATGTTTCTATGAAGAAAAAAATACTGCTCAGATGTGTGAAAAACAGAAATCATAATATTATAGATTTCTCATAGCTTTAAGATGTATATGGATTTACTTGAGGTGTGCATGTATTTAGAAAAAAGGAAATTCAATCTCATTCAAAGTTSTTCTTGCTTCCAGCTTAAAAAATCCCTACATTTTGCTTTCATATTTTCTATCGTGTAAAATGCAGTTGCAGAACAAATTACAGAGCATTTGAGTTTATAGGGAATTTGCATTTCTTATACAACACCAAAATTTGGCATTCCCTAAGAACTGGATTTCATAACTACTAAATTTTGCTAATCACAGTGTATACATATACACCATGTGCATGGATTCGAACAAGTCCTGGGAGATCACCCCCTGTCCTCTCCTTACCCAYAGACTAAGGCCACCTGAATGCAATGGTAAAACCAGACAACAAACCTCGTATTACGGCTTGACTTTTCTCTGACATTATTCTGTTTACTGTAGTAAAGAAAAAAAGGCCAAGAATCGTTATAGTCACTCTGAAAATTTATATGAGGAATAAAGAAAGAAAGGCACCCTCTCACATGTCCTCCTTCCTACCTGTTACTTGATGTCGAATATGATTACTGTATGGGCTTAGGTTTCCATTAAATCTTGGTAAAGCTCTCTCAAATGAGGTACTACTACAGAAAATGCGGTCTTCACTCTAAAATTAGCAGGCTTTTTGATTCATATAACTAAGTGATAAAACATAACACATGATATATTGATATTCTCAAAAAAAATCAGCTCAGATTTAGAGATTATCCATTAGACAAAGCTTCAGCATCTAAAAAGATGTCCAAGAACCAATYATCTCCTCATATGGGTTAGCAGTAAAATGTAATACACAACTACAGACCTTTCCCTGAATATGCACACAAATCCTTACTTTTTCTCCTTGGACATCCCAAGTTTCAGCTTCTGAGGAAAAATATCTCACAGAGGCTCAGGGAGGTTTCAGAAGAAGACTAAGCTGCTGAATGACAATCATTAAACTCTATAAATACACAGGCTGATATTTGCTTCCTCGCTTAAGAAGTAGCAGAGATTAAAAAAAGGATATGATAGGTTATTACTTAAAGTCTTAACTATCACCTGYTTTTACACATCTCAAACCCACTGTAGAACTAGATGCACCAATCAGCCAGCGATGCATTCTACAAATATCCAGTAAGAAGTTTTCCTGGACAGGCAAAAATGGCAGAATTTTTGAAAATGGCCCTTTTGAACTATCTTGATCACATTTCTTCTGTCAGTATGTTTAAGTTATTGGCTGTCCCTGAATAAATTAGCTTAGTTCCAGAGATTAAGAAATACTCAGTAGACAAACGTTTTGCCCCTGGAGTGGATTAGCAGCATATATCTCCTATCTGTTGTAGAAGCAATTTGATATAATCCTCTCATTAAAAGTACAGTGTGGAGCTATGGATATTGTGTGCAATGAAAAATTATGCTCTTACACCTTGAGGGAAGGCTCAGTCCTCCAAAATGCTGAGATATTCTCAGAAGTGCAGAACTTGATCTCCCAGTTCTTTCCATGGGCATTAATGACACTCAGCACCTTGCAAGAGGAAGCTGTAATGACCTCCAAAATTTGCTACCAAGCTTCATGTCTTTCAAAGCCTTCATGCTTCAAAAGGGATCGTCTGCCTTATTGATAGACTTGGTTTTCTACAAATCAATAAGGTATTCAGCTGTAGGCCCACTTGGAAAGATATAGATCATTTTGGAGGCAGTGACTTTTCTGAGCATTTCCTAGTGCAGCCACAGGTTATCAAAAAACATTTCACAGCTGATAGAAAAAGGCCAWACAAAATATAAAGAAAAGTTATTATATGAGTAAAGCCACTATGAGCCATTTTGAAAGCCCATGAAGGAACAGTCAGTGACCAAGAATAACGTTGCTGGGAAAGTCTATATAGAGAAAGGTTAACAAAGAAACAAAAACTCAAAAAAACTTTTCAGTATTCATTCTTAGTGACGCTCATATGGATTTATCTTCGCTCAAATTCTCCAAAACAAAACACTGGAGGTGCTAAAACTGAAGTTCAAGGATATATTTGTTACTAAACATGCAAGGCTAGTACTATCAGCATTTGATCTGCCAGTATGATTTCTTCAGAAACTGAGAAAATAATCTCATCTTGTTCCAAACCTGGAGAAATYTGAACCCGAATCGGTTCCCATGCAAGAGCAGCTAAACAGGTCAGAACCGAGGCAAGCAAAACCCATTTACATGCCTTCTCTATACTTGGCTGAGACCTCCTCAGGATTAAGTGCAATAGCAAAGCACTCACCAAGCAGTTTAAGTGTGTCAATCCATAAAACATTATTGGGTTAAATTTGGGCTGCAGCATCTTATGGCAGCTTAAGCAGACCCAACACGGTCCTAGTGGAGAAGAGGATGAAGAGAAGCCCTAAGCACACAGTTACCCCTACAGAAGCTACCAAAATCTGAGCAAAAATATTGCAATCTCACAGCGTAAGGAGAAGGTACAGTGGAATAGTACAGACTCTGGAAGAATACAAATAACAATCTCCTGTTGCAAAAATGATTACACAAACAAGAGTAGGGTGGGCTGGAAGTAACATATGAACACATCCAAAAAAAAAAAAAAAAAGTTTGTCTGATGATGAAGACAAGCTGCCTCTTTTTCCCCTACAAATTTTGTGTTCCCTTGCTCAAGGAAAGTATTTTTTAGTTTCAATACAGAGCTGAACATTTTCATTTTCTCAGTCCCAAGTTATTAGCTGCCATCATTGTGATGAAGTTGCTGTCACTACTGTGGCCTCCCTTACTAAATAGTGAAGTGAAATTCTATTTCAGTAACATAAAAACTTTCTTGAAAGGCATGGTGCTTATTCAGGAGTATATTTACCAGAGGAGAGACTCAAAGTGCTATGGTCTCTTTGCTCTAAGCATTGAGTCATTCATTTTCACTTTTTCTTCAAAAAAACAAACAAAAAAAGAACACTGTTCAAAGGAATACTCATCACAGGTGACCTGAATGTGATGTTTCTGAATTATGTACATCCATTTTTTTTGCTGATTCTACTCTTTAATAACCATTCGTTTGTACACTGAACACATACA
>JASVER010000072.1:2229373-2440166 GCA_030449065.1 Oceanodroma leucorhoa | reverse complement strand
AAAAACACACACACATACACCAAACAAAACTGAAGTTATTTTATGATAAATTAAGTGCTATACTTCTTTCAAATCATGACTTGTTAAAGCACTAACAATATGAACCGGTGATGTTGTGGTTTAATCCATCAGGCAGCTAAACATCACACAGCCATTCRCTCACTCCCCCTGGGTGGGATGAGGAAGAGAATCGGGAAAAAAGGTAAAACTTCTGGGTTGAGATAAAGACAATTTAATAGGACAGAAAAGGAAGGGAAAATAATAACAATGATAAAAGAATATACAAAACAYGTGATGCATGATGCAWTTGCTCACCACCCGCTGAATGATGCCCAGCCAGTTCCCAAGCAGGGGCCGCACMCCCCCCGCCAACTCCCCCCAGTTTTTCTGTTGAGCATGATGTCATATGGTATGGAATATCCCATTGGACAGTTTKGGTCAGCTGTCCTGGCTGTGCCCCTCCCAGCTTCTTGTGCACCTCCAGCCTCCTCCCTGAAAGGGCAGTATGGGAAGCTGAAAAGTCCTTGACTTAGTATAAGCACTGCTCAGCAACAACTAAGACATCAGTGTGTTATCAACATTATTCTCATCCTAAATCTAAAACACGGTACTATACCAGCTACAAGGAAGAAAATTAACTCTCACCCCACCCGAAACCAGGACAGGTGATTAAAAGGAAATAATGAAAATTACCGCATGGTACTCAGATGATTTGATCTCAGGACTTTGGAATGGTATTTTAAGTTTCAGATTTTGTATACAAGAAAACCCCCAAATGCATGTATTTTAACAGTCCCTTTTCAATTCCTTTTGCTGCACAGAAGGACATCTGTTCTGTCAAAAAAATGGGAATTTAACCACACACACCCCAAGAAAACTGCAGAAAGGCTAGGAAATTAACTTTCACAAGCTTCAGAGCTTCAGATTAAAAACTACCATATGCCAGCTACAGGAAACATCTCTGTTTTCACCTTCCATAAGAACAACCTAAGTTTGATCTCTCCTGCCATCATCAGGTAAACCTACAAGAGGAACAGCATGCAATGCTACAATGAAATGCATTACTTCATTCTCTCAGCTTAGGTTATTTCACTTCTACCAGGAAAAAATAAAACAATGCAAGGTAAAATTAAAAGTCAAAGACCAGTAACTCTGTCAAAATCCATGCACTTATCAACCTCAGTTCATGATGAGGTCAGCTAATTAGAAATGTTTCATGGAGACATCAATAGTATTAGCCCKATTTCTTCATGGGCTTTTTTGCCAATTTGGCTAGCTGTTTGAAAATATAATCAACTGGCTAAACAGAATTTCAGCTAAGAAATATGCTTTGATTATACGAACTTCAAACAAGTTGCCAACTTGGCTCATATGACAAAAACCTTTTCCAAATTGAATTAGAATATTATGCCATCGCCTCATTAGTACTACAGTTAAAATGCATCACTTGGGTCAAAAGAAGCAAATGTATTGAAAGACTTCCACAAAAACTCAAAGAAGAACATTTTAATTAATGTAATGAATATCTCAAGAGTTCTAGCAAATTATCTGATACACAAAGGTGGTAAGTAGCAAAATGTTGGCAAGAGAATAATCCTAGGAGCAATTTTTTTCTTYGCTCTTACTGATTCATTCTTTTTTTTTTTAACAATAGGTGAGCTGCTCATTTTAAGTAGTCTTCTGGGGACAAAAAGCCACTTTCCTTCCATATTTCATTATTTCTGGTTATGATTTCCAGAATTGCCTCATGATTCTGAATGCCTACATTTAAGTGTCTACTTTGAAAGATATTAAAGGTATAAGATTTTCAGATCTGATAAGACAATTATGTTTGGGTATCCAAGAAACATGAAGGCACAAAATCATCAGCTTGCATATTGTGTGCCTAAAATTACTTAAATAGATTTGACTTACTCCCAAACAACTAATGATCTACAGAAAGCAGTTTGAAATTTTGAGAAAAATTCTAAAGAAATAAAAGCAGAAGTCTAAAACTGATATAGAACCAAAAAAAAAATCAGCAAGGTTTCAAAGAGTTATTTCTGTTCACCTGAGGCAGACTTTGCAGTCAATCTCAGGAACACTGATGCATCAGTGGTTCAAACCCTGATATTTCCTACAAGCTAATATACAGAAGTACCATTTCTAAAGTGTAATTGCATAAAGCATTTCTATAAGAGTAATAGAAGACTTTCAGGTTATCAATCAAAGGAAATCTAGTGAGAAATAAAATGTACTTGGTTAAAAATGAGGAGATTCTGTCACATTGGGCACCACTGCCCTCTTCAGTCAGGCAGGCAAGACATAGATTTCATATACTTTGTTTAGAGAACTCTGCCTGATGATTTGCCACCAAAATACTGACAAAAACAACTTTATTTTTATTTTAGGAAACATTTTTCTCATAACAGTAAGATGTGATATGGCATTTCATTCAAATACCAAAAATAAATACTTTGCTGTAAAGTCATTTGCTGATTTGACACATGGTTTAGATGCATGTACACTATGAAGACAACAAACAGTTCTTTRCATACTTAACATTTCCTCTTATTCATATATGGATTTGAAAAACATGCTCCTTTTATGTGGAAAGACTGCATCACAAAGAAAACAAGGCACTCGTGGTTTTCATTCACTTCATACCTGATAGGGCTACTAAAGAATACCTTAAGAGCAAGACTTAAATAAACTTGTAACAACTGGTTAATGAAGATAAACTCTTACATATATAAAATATTTTTTAAAAAGTCATCACATCTTTCATGGTATTTCCTAACTAGTATGCAATAATGCACAACTAACACTGGGAAATTTTTCTTAAGGTGAAAATATACACTTTGCAAGCAAAATCCTCACATCTGAGATTTGAGAGTTTCCAGGTACACCARGATGAAAAGGCAGCACTGAAAATCTAAACAGTCCAAATAGAGGTCTGGATGTCGGGAAACTCTTAATTCAGTCCTTGTTTTTTCTTACTCATATCACTTAAGAATCGAATCGTGATTTAAGATACAACCAATCTTTCAAGACAAGGCAGCATGGGAGTAAACAATAGGTAAAACCTTCATTTTTTTCCCAACAGAAAGAAAAGCCATTTTAATTCTCTGAGCTTCAGTTTCCTTTTTTTAATAAAATGGGAATATGCTGTATTAGTTATCATCATTTCGTCATTCATTTTTCACCTCTCCACTTTCAGAGATGGAGAAAATTCAGCTATTATCTGGAAGCATGTCATACTACGAAGGAAGTTCTACCTAAGATTCTGAGCAACCTTGAAATAAATCATTAGAGCAAAAATAAAATTGCACAGCCGCTCACCTCCAAGAGGCAGCAGAACACAAAATCCAACAAAACAYTCCCTCTCATGCAGATCTAATTCCCCAACATCTCCTTCTGCAGTAAGCTATCCAGATAGACACATCATTGTGCTTGGCACAGAAGTCAATAGGCTCTAGCTATATCAGATCCTATTTCAGAGATGCAGGAATTACAGAAGCAGTACACTTAACTGCACCAGGCTTTAGAAAACACAATATTCATCCTTATACACTTAAGGTTGCACATGGGAGAATAAAGGCTTCAAATCAGCTCATCACAGCCCATTATAGGAAGTTATAACCTCTACTGGCAAACTTTGGAGAATTCTTGCACTTTCCTTCCAAAAAATGCAGTCACATTTTCACTAGCCTTGGATGGCTTCCCTGATTTGCAGACTAAGGTCCAGCAACATTAAAGCWGTCCAGCTGTCCTCATTCTAAAGCATATTTTTCTCAATTCAACTACTTATCTTAAAAAGTTGGCTTGGACCTMGAAGCAATACAGAGGTATTTTGTGCTGTGCTAACTGCAAATTTCTTYACAGCAAATGACGAGCTCAGGTACTTCAGGAGCTCAGTACCATGATCGCTCAGACAATTTCAGCCAGGCCAGCTCAGATCCAGCAGCACAAGCTCATAGTCCAGTGCTGTAGGACGCAGCTACCCCTACAGGAAGCCCTTCAGGTACCTCCCAGCTCTGGTGAGGCTTTTAGCTTTTGTGCAACACTGTGTGAACACAGCAAACCCAAGCCGACTGACCTTACGTATGCACGACGCTCCTAAGCCAAAAAGTCATACAGACCCTAGGGAAAACAATGCACAGGTGCATTGGCTGSTTCCAGAATTACAGATACAGTATTATTTGTAGTATCTAGGATCAAAAATGATTTGTTGTGTAGCTTACTGAGGCAGTTTAAGTGTGAATGCCAATGAAGGGAACTGGTGACCATTCCTCAACCTTTTGCAGCTGTAGTCAGATGCACAAAAAGTTCAATTACAGTCTGGTGCAAATAATGGAAACACAAGTAGACTGTGAACCTTTAACGCTTTTAGTCCTGCGTACCCCTTTTTTTTCAGTATGGCATCTGTTTTGCAGCTTCCTTYTATATGCTTACTTCATTAAGATGCACTGCAGGCACATTTTTTCCATCTGTCAGGAATATTAGGCAACAAGCAAGTAGTTAATTAATGTTAAGATAACCCCCACATGAGAGAAATACTTTTTCTTTTGGTTTCATTACAGCTGCATCTGTATTTAATAGATTTTAAAATTGCATCTCTCTCTAGTTCATTTATCCCCCTCTCTCCCCCTCTTCTTTCCAATGACTTGTTCCACAGTTCTGACTACTCACTGAACACATTTCTCTCTCTACTCTCACTCCCACCATTTTTTATATGTAAAATATGGGTAGGACAAGGAAAAAGATCAATTAGGATATGATTCCAAGAGAACCAACATAGCGTTGACACAAGATGGTAAAAAAGAAAATGTTATTCGTTAATGGTTCAACTGAATATCCATTTGTGATTTCTATGACAGAAGAAAGTAACAGCTACAGAAAATAAAGCACATCTAATCTATTAAATGTTCTAGATCTAGAGTTATTATTTTAAATTCTAAAAAGACATTATGTGCATTTGCACTCCCCTGCATATATCTGTCTACACCCTAAGCCAAGCCTTCTATCTATTTTGGCTACTTTAGGCTGTAAAGTTTAGATTGGCCTTTGCATGATACAAACAGCTTTGTAAAAGAAAAAAGAAAAAAAAATCTACAAYGAAAATAAAAAAAAAATTGGAAACAATAGTACCTGTACCCTTTTTGTCTTTGTGGTCCATCACACTATACCCACCAGTAAAAATAGTCAATAAACACATTTCCAGAAAAACTTTCCAAACAACTTCACAACCCTGAAACCACCCATAAGTCTGAAGCGTCAGAATTCTGTAATTCATTTWWWAAAAAAAAAAAAAGAACACATGAGAAAAGCTTTTTAGCCATTATTCTGTCTCTAATAACATTTTAGAAACCAGCAATAAAGTCAGAACTGCTTCAAGTCATTCACTGAGAATTTGAAAGAGGGCTAAGTGAATTGTGTTCTGAATTATCATGTTTTACTTAGATCAATAAAGTTGATCTAGTTTGAATTTCAAACAATAGCTTATCTGTAGTTCAGCTTCCTCTTTTCCACTGAAACTAAATGCATAGAAGACATTGCTCATATTACTTGGTAATGCGCAGGGCTACATAAGACCACAGCAGATGACTTACAGGGTCAGACCAGTGGATAATCCAGCACCTTTCTTCTGTCTTCAACAGCGGCAAAAGGAGATGTCATTTAGGGAGCCAACACAAGCCTAGGTCACAATCCGCAGTCGCTCCCCTGCAGCAATCCACTACACAGAAATCCACAGCCCTTGTACTGCAAAAATTATTTGTCCCTATTCTTGAGGCTGCGAATTTAATTTTACAGCAGTCTATTTCTCTCACCGCTGCGACTGAGGAAGCATCCCTCTCCATAGCATTATTGCCAGCGTATCTGACTGCATCCTACATTTGCCTCCATATTTGCTTCTCTGTCATTTTTCTGTGYGAGTTGACACGGCCAATCTTCATCATGACTTCCCACCTCTCCTCTCCAGCTGCTGGGATTGCTTAATAGCTGCAGAGCTTTCTTCCTGAGCAGCACAGGAGGAGCTTGGTGGAGAGGAGGGCGGACAACACAAGCAGCAAGGCCAGGGCTAGCCGGGAGGGTGCTCAGCCTCCATGCTCTGTGCATCGGCAGACTGTCGCAGAAGCTGCCCTGTGGACCAGAAAGAATCCACAGCTACTTCCCACTGATTCTTCTCACTCTCACCTGTTGTCATCAGTTTGCCACCCCTCTCAGACTGGGACTTCACACCAATGTCATCTTCACTTGTTCCTAAAGCCAGTCTTGCTAAAATTRTCAGGAAGGGAAGGCAAGGAGCTATTAAAACTTTTCACTGTTTGCAAACTGCCTTAGGAGTAGATATTTCACCATGGCTAAGTAGAATTACAAAACTTTTGTGTTTTTAAAAAAACTATTTGATTCTAGCTTCAGACCAGATTTTCAAAGTGGTTAGGTGTATGAATGATTCAATGTGTGCCTAAGAGGATTATCAGACATATCTAGATAGAGTTTGAAATTAGCAAGAAAAAAGAACTAGATGCTTTTTTGAAAGCCTATGCTCATCCTTTATCTCATAAATAACTTTTTGGCCTGTCTTTAGCATTCAGTATTATAGATTTCTATTATCATCTGAAGTCTCACTTACTCTGTGATCAACAACTGTTTTTCTAGTACTAAAATGAAAAGCAGTTTCTTCCTCTAAGTGCACACAAATAGGTGACACATTACCATACCAACATAACTACATACCTGTGATCACGAATGCCAACAACTTTYCTTCATTGATTGGAGATGAGGATATGTATACACACACACACTTTATGAAAAAAATCCTTTTMATTTAATCTTTCTTTGTAGTTTTCCTTTTGATTATATTTTCCTTTCAAAATCAGTATCACAACAAAGACTCTATAGTTCCTATTTATGTTATTCCTTGAGACTAGGGTCTGTATATTAGGTGTCTCTGAGAATGCGTTTATGAAAAGCCAGAAGTTACTTTTTTTAAACAGCAACCAACTGACTGATGATACTGGATTTTGAACGCACTACACAGTGAACTACAGATATCTACAGCACTAAAAGCAAGGGTGCAAGCACTTAGGAGGTAAGAGGGAAGTACTTGTGACAGACTAAGGAGCGTTAATGTTGTTTTAAATAGCATGACAATCCTGCAATGCAACTTTTGACCCTGTATGCTTCCTGCAAACTGGACAGAAGCAGCACAGGTTAACAGCAGCTCTTAACAAATGCTGCCTGTAGAATTCTGAACGTATCACACACCTGAAGGAAAATTTTCAACATGAATTATCATTGGGAAATTTCAACTAGAAAATCAACTCATAGTGATCACCCAAACTCAACACGTACCTTTCAATTCACCTTCCTGTTTCTTGCTGGCAGCATCAGAAATAGCTTTGCTAGTATACAAAGAACTGACAACCCTTCCTTTAAGCAAAAAAAAAAAAAAAAAGCATACACACTTACTTCTGTGTCCTTAAAAATAAGAAACGTGAAGACAGTGAAATATTAAAGTGAAGAGCAAGACTTTTTTTCAGGAGGGAAACTATATGAAATGTGAAAACTGTTAACAATTGCATCATGAAATTCTTCCTGGCACACATGTAGAACAAAGCATTTCGTGAATGGACCAGCTAGCCCAGGTTTGYCAGTGGGGAGAGAGAAAGAAAATCAATTGTTGAAAATTTGGCTCCTCAGAGGGTTCATTCGCTCCTTCACTGAGAAAAAAAATAATAGGGGAGGCTGAAGGTTMGCAGGATGGGATTAAAAGAGATGCTTATGGCTGTCTGATACTGTGGTCTGGCACTCCTCCCAACACAATATAAAGGCCAATATAAATCAAATTTTTGGCCTGCATCAGTGCAAAATAGCAGTGTTAGAGCTCAGTTCCATCTTGCTCCTGTCCTGAAATGTTTCTGAGGCAGCAGCAAAACATGTAAATCTGTTGTACTACTTAGCTTAGTGCTCCAACTTCACGTCTAGCTACAAAGCCCTGCACCTCTGCCAGAGGTTGTTACCGATACAGATCTAYTAGTACAACTATGTAAGTCTGTAAGTGCAGGTAGGCTGCTTCAACCTCCTTCACCTTCACGGCCTATCTTACATCCAGTTGTAATAATGGGTCTTAAAATTAGGAAATGCTGCCRCTGATGGGCAGGGATACACATTACAACACAGACCAGAACCATGCTCTGTTTTGAAAGGGATGCAGAAGGTCACCAAAAGGGATGCTTTTGAAAGGGACAGTGTAAGTAACAGCCATGTCTGATACAAATGTTAGGCAGCATACAGATTAGTTAAGAATACTGTTAAATGCAACTTCAACTTACTTTACATGCAAATCTCTCAACATTGGAAGGTTTAAGAGTACACGACTTACCTCAAATTATGGASACGATCCATTGCCTTCATAAAATGGCTGCAAAGCAGACCACCTGTACATCACATAAAGAGCTGAGTTACTCAGAGCATGAGTAGGGGCCTTTTTCTGGGATTTCTGCACATCTGTCATCTCGGAAACCCAAAAGCAGAAGTGATAGACAGCAACAGGCAAAGCCGCAGAATTACAGACTGCTGCTTTTAAAGGTACTCTACATCCAAAATAAGTAGAACTATAAGGTCTATTTAGCATTTCTGACATCATCAGTAAGAACAGCAAATGAATTAACTCATCAAAAGCAGACTGCATGTAGCTGGGCCAAAGCCACTGACTGGTGGTGTAGTAAGAATTGACCTCCAAACTTGTGAACATCTACAATAGACCTTAAATTAACATAACCAGCTTTTAAAGGAACTGTTCTAGATTTATCAGGGTACACTTCCAACATTGACGAGATCCCGGCTTACATAAGGTGTTGTTCTTGCTCCCTAACAAAAGTGCCAACAGTTCGACTCTCCACCATTTTACAGTCATAACCAGCAAACAACATTAGGAAAGATATGCRTGCCTACAATGTAGTTGAAGTTATGCCTACAGATGGTACAGATATTTCCAAGACATTTTTAAACTACCTAAATTTGGTACAGCTGTCAGACAAGCGTTGACACAAGGAACTGCTGTTGGGTCAACTGCCCGAGTGTTAAAAAATTCTTGGGCAAGTTTTGGCAACCGTAGTGGGGAAAGGGGCAAGGTTGCTGCTGTTACCAGAGATATACCAAACTTAGCAAGCTGCAGTCAAAGATGTGAATAAAGTTTGTGTGAACTTAAGTATAATCTCATCTTCACTGAAYACTGGGTGCAAGGCAAGGACTGAATCCACTGTACATTAAAACAGCAATGAAACTAGAGGTCTCAAATACAGAGAGTTTCACAGGGCTGGTTTTCATGCAACTCACACATCAGCAGATGTTCCTTTTGGCAGAAAGATCATTGCAATGGTCTGCTGTTAATAGTCAATTACAAATCCCAAAAACCRTCGAGACGGCCATCAATACAACCTGTAGAGACCCATCCTTTTTGCATGAGGACTGTTACAATTGTACTCCTGTAATGTAATCTTTCAGATGCAAATCTGTTTTTCCAGTGGTACAAGGTCATTTCCTCTGAAAATGGACTGATGGTGCCATATACAGAATTTAGGAATTATAAACACTTCTAAGAATTATGAAGATAGTATTTCCTAATCATTTGGGCCTAGTTTCCTCACAGAAAGAGTAACTGGCAATTATTCCAAACTGGTAATTTGGCTCCATAGTGAGTAATGATATTCTTTTTTAAGAAAAATAGTCCAGTGTGTTGCAGGAAGTTTATTACAGAGAAAAACAAGACAAAAATTGCTCATTTAGAAACAAAATTGTGTCAGACTTTCATATGTTGATCTGCTTAAACCAGAAAAATATTTATCCACTCTAAGTGTGAACACACAAATAGTTCCAGACCAATAACTGTCCTTTCCTTAAAAAAGGAACTAAATTCTGGGTTGTGTCTTCCAAAAAATACATTGATTTTATTCCCAACGTTAACTTATGTTCTCATCAAAACAACTTTTATGATTGAAAACCATTTACTTTATAAATATGAGCTCTTGGAAGCATGGACCTTTAAATATGAGTATGTCTGATGTTGYGGTCTTTTGAAATAGATCTGTTCCCTAAACATAGTGAATCATCACAGTCTTGGGGAGCCTGGAAACACCACAAGGTAACTGTCATAGCTCACAGGGCAAATAAGTAAATCTGGAAGTTTCCTTTTGCACCACTGTAAAATAATATATATTTTTGTTTAGAATTGATAAGCCTAAAACCCAAAAATATGAAGGTATCTTAAGATCCAGAGTTGAACAGCGCAATCCTGTATAAATCTGTCACCATGCAGAAATAAAAAAGCTAACTCCAAATGAGAGGAAGGCTTATTAGCTCAAGTGCTACACCAGGCTAACAGAGATGATTCTCAGACCAAATTAGTATCTTCCCACAGCTCTGCTTAGTGCCATGTAGACACAACAACTTGGTTGAGGCTCACTCAAGAACAGCTGAAAATGTTCCGCTAGAGAACTGATGAAAATTTGTCTTTACTAGTGAAGAACCCAAGTAGCCAATGGGTAATTTCCAGTAAGCTAGTTGTGTTTAAATCGTTCATATTTTCCTTCCATTTGCTTTTCTCTCAAATAAATACTGTGCTCTGCAAAAGCCCAGCACTCAATGGTCAGCTCTACCACCACTCTTGAGGGAACACAGACCTGCAAAAGCTGAGGTAAGGTCGTATTTGCTGTAGTAATCTGAAACTGAAAGGAAACTGAAAAGGATCAGGAGCTTTATATCTAGTCAGGAGGGACAAAGAAAGGAGTCACTACTCYATAAATCACAGAATCGTGGAAGACAGGTGGAAGGAGTTTCAGAGGTCACCTAAGGCATCTCCTTGCCCAAGAGAAGGGAAAATGACAGACATTCTCACACAAAACTTATTTAACCTGTTCTTAAAATCTTTTACACTTGTCATGACTGGAGGCCTGCAACTACATGGCACCSTGGATGATCTCTCTTTCAGAGATTTTGTTAATTCCAAAACAGTGACAAAACAAAAGATTATGAAAGMAAGGTTGCAGAAAAAAATCACTGCAAAGGAATGAAGCCAGCACAATTTTAAGTTTCTTGGTTTTATTTTTTTAAATACTTCCCAGCTTTGAATTTTCTCTTACATTTGTTCTTTGGGAGGCCCCGAGTTGCCATGTCTAGGGACAATACCAGTTAAACTATTGCAACCAGTGCTGCAAAGAACTGAAAAGTATTCAGATGACTTATGTTTAACGACTGATTGGGTGTTTTACRAATCTAAATCTATATAGTGAATGAAAAAGTTAATTCCTTGCTTAAATACTCCAAACCAAAYTCTCTGTCTCTTTACATCAACTATACATGGAGCTCCACGTTGTTTTAGTTGTGGTCTTATCTGTGGTGCAAAATCTGTCTGCTTTTAACACTCAGACTCTCCAATTAAAACAGCTGCCAACCCTGCAAACCAGAAATTTGTCATGTTCACCTTCCTTGACCCAGTGCTGCCCCAAGATCATCCTCAATAGCGTGGCAGAATGGAATAGAATCAATCCCAGCTTTTGGTCCTAGGTRTGTCTATCCTCAGCAGAAAGGAAGGAGAAAGAAAACAAATGCCTACAGAAAAACAAATCTTTGTAGATGGAGGTGCTCTGTGCATATAGTGAACAAGGGGGAAACTAGGTTATTACATTTAGTACAAGGATAAGCTGTCATTGTTTCAGGCAGATAAAGAACACCTATTTGAAAAGAAACTAAAGCTGGGGACGGAGGGCTAATCTCTCCACATAATTGCAATTGTCCTACTTGTGATATTCCCCCTCTCTGAGAATCACTGCCATAACAGTGACAMGTTTCTATGACTTGGTGCATGACTTACATTTATGCCTAGGAAGTGSTCTCTGTAAAACAACATTCACTTACTTCCCAGCAAAAACATTTAGGCTGGGTAAAATGTGCATGCATTTCTTCCTTTGGGGGGGAGGGATAAAATATTTAGGCTGGTTTCTAAATCCATTGCTTTTTCTTCCTCCCTCCTTTTCTCCCCATGCAGCTAACAAAATAATAATTCCTCGCTCAATAAAGCGCCACCTGCTCATATCATGAAACAAAATATAATGCAGATATCATGCACATAGCTAATCTTACCTAAGTAATGTTGCTCAAGCAGATACCACCAGCCACCCTAGAGAAACACATTTCCAAGATACTGCCTAAGCTATTTAGTATCACTATCACTTCCCCAGGCATCTAGGTAAACAAGCATGCATCAAAAACAGACCTTTAAAAGGATCAGAAATTGATGAAAAATCCTACTGACTCACTGGCTGCCTGTCCCACTGACAGTGGAACAAGGATTTCACTGTCCTGGTTTTGGCTGGGCTGGGGTGGAATTAATTTTCTTTCTAGTAGTTCACCTTAAAGCTTCACCCTCTGTAATATATGAAATACATTTTTAACATTAGTTTACTATTCTTAATTTCTTTCGCAACTAGCAGTATGCCAATATCATTAAATTATGCTTGCCCACTGAAATTTACTGATAGAAATAAAGACAAAAAATATACCACTCAGACAATCTGCAATTAATACTGTAATTCCAAGGAACTATCTCTAGGACAAGGTCCTACACAACACGAGATATTTCTAGACCTTATGTGGCATAAATTCTAAACTGTAAAGGCCTTTGAAAGAAAAAGAAGTGGATGTATGCCTATATTATGCCTACCATCAAAATGTATCTCTTGAAAATAAACTATCACTATTCTGCAAACTCAAGTTTATCTAAGAGGCGCATACTTCTTTTATTAGCTGGTGATCATCTCAGAAATTGAATGTTTGGGTAAGATCTTGCCAGTAATGGCAAAATTATCATCAATTCAAAAGGTCCAGGACTCGTATTTTTTTCCAGTCTGTTTTTCTCCTACACTTGCTGCTAAAATTACTTTACAAGGCAGTGACTTGCAATCAGTTTTCATCCCTTAATCTGGCAAATTTCCCTTGATCTTAGTAAATTCTTTTGGAGGTTCAGATTCCTGAACTAAGGAATCCCCAGAACTTTGCCCTACGTATCTTGGATGAGTTACCAATTAACTCCCAAATGCCTGCGAACATTTTGCAGACAACTTGACAGGATTTCTTGCCACACTTAAAAAACAAACAAACAAACAAACAAACAAACAAACAAAAAACAACTTTGCTGCAGTTGTGGAGCAGATGCCCTCCAAGGTGCTCATTCAGACTGAAGACCTGGCAGACTATATCAGACTATACCAGATCTCACTTCCAGCCCATGCACTCAGACTCTCTTCCTGTAGAAATCAGGGTATGGGGAAAAGGGAGAAAGAGGACAGATGATACATACACTGAGGTCTCCTCCCAACATGTTAACAGGTCAGCTTCTGTCATATGGGCAAGCTTCAAAAAGCACTAGTAGCTATAGCTATAAGAAGTCACTATTTTCAGTGAGACCAGAATTGTAAACTTCAGGTGCTCCCTTTATTCCTGACACGTTATTTTGTCCCTCCCTCGTCCTGTAGTGTGTACAATACAGATTCTTTCATTAATCATAGTAATCGCTTTGTCCATTTCTCCTTTGTAGCCATTTCTTGAGAAAATGGCGACAGCTATATTAAGAAATATTGTATGTGAGTTTAAAACCAGCATAAAGACGGTGAGCAAGAGTCTCAGCTAGCATAATGCAGACTGCTCGACTGTCAGTGCAGTGATCTATAGCATTTAAGACTCACACCACAGCCACTGTAACCAAAATGGTAGTCATATTGCTTCCCAGCATGCAAGCTGACAAGAACATGGTTGCAGTCTTTACTTTTGTAAATAAACCAGTGAAATCCTTAATGACCACATATATCTTCCACGACTTTAGTCCAGTTTATGCACAAGCATAATTTTAAGATGTTTATGACAATGAACAATTTCCTACTTAATGCCACATAYAAGAATGTCAGTAGCACACATTCTTGAGAAAGAAAACATCCAAAAGGGTATGATGAAAAATGGGAATACTTCTTCATACCAGTAATTTTTGTTGCATCTTTTAAAACAGATTATTTGTGTCATAGGGCAATTACACTTACGTACAAATGGTTTTGATGTCTTCCCTTTAGCCCAAAGAATCTGGCTTTTGTTATTTTCTCATTTTTCTGCATCKTGCCTTCTGCAAGAAAAGCTTCCTCCTTTTTCATGCTGTGCCCGATCTCATTTTCTATTCTTTTGTTGATTTTTTAAGTCATTCAAACTTCATTTCCAGAAGGAAAAAGCCAGTGGAATGCATATTATCGATGTTATGCTAAGACATCAAAGCTAGCCTATAAAAATAAAGACTTAAACATAGCCCTGATGTTGAAAATGTTTAAACCATAAATAACAGYTTTAAAAATGTGTAAAGCAAAAATGGAGCATCATTCCAATAAATTAGCGAAAAGGACCCATTACAGTTACAAAATTGCAAAGCACAATTTGTTTAACACAAAATCAGTAAAACCAGCTGGAGATGTTATTTACAAGCTCCTTAAGTGTCCACCATCTTTCTTTGAAATCTAGTTTTGTTGAAGCTAAACCTACATGAATAAAAGGTAAAAAGAAGGGTAATAATTATTTGTTATCTTTTTCCTCTGTCCTTGTTGTTAATTGAATTTCCTCTGGCTAAGGAAAACAGGCTGGAAATATCAATTCAGTCACACTTAATTTTGTTRAGAACTGTGAAATGTAAATGCAAAACAAACATTAAAAAAAATCAAGCTACAAAGAAGGATTTGGGCAATTAAGGATAGTTGGTGATAATATCTTCTTTGTTGCCTTTAACATTAATTTCCTCTCCATTTTAAGAATTTTATTTGTATTAGCTCTCACACCCTGACAGTTCTTTGCCTCCCCCTCCCTCCCGATATAAAAGCTGAGATCCACAACATAATTAAAATATATTAAAATGACCAAGAAATAATTGCTTCAAAGTTTGACTATTTTGTAGCTGGTTGGGCAACATTCAGAACCATGAATATTTCTTTCCCCAACAGGACTATTTCTCTACATTCCTCACTTAGTCAATCTGATCCGTTTCCTAGTCTTAAGAGAACCCCATATCCTTTTTTAAACCTTGATTAATATCCAAACAAACAACTAACACTGAGAGCACCTGTTAATTCAAGGTTAAAAATATTACAATAGTAAACCCGTGGTATGCTGATCTCAAATGAAACTAGAGCAGCACAAGCATGTAGACATGTAACAAAAAATCATTATGGTATCTAAGTAACATACATTCATAATTTTATAGTAATGCTATGGAATACTTTTACAATTAATTAAATTAATATRATTTATTCTGTCCTGTCACTGGGCACCACTGAAAAGAGCCTAGCTCCATCCTCTTTGCATCCWCCCTTCAGGTATTTGCACACATTCATGAGGTTCCCTCTGATCCTTCTCAACCACAGGCTAAGCAATCCYAGCCCTCTCAGCCTTTCCTCATAGGAGAGATGCTCCAATCATCATCATCATCATCTTTACTGGACTCTCTCCAGCATGCCCACATTTCTCTTGTACTGAGGATATGTACAGGCGTATTGTTTTAGCACTCGGGGAAGTCTCACGCTATTTCAAGCTGAGTTTAAAAACATACTTTTATTTCCTTACCCCTCCCCCCATTATTCTGCACAGTGACAAATTTTTAAAACCCCTATTTTCAGAAATGCTTATAACCTATGACTTATCAGATTTATGTCAAAACTTCTAAAAATAACTCAGTAGTGAAGGAAGAAAGGCTTTGGATTATTCTGTGTAACTCAAACGTGAATAAATCTATATTAACATACAAAATTCAACTCAAGTTTATTTACAGTGCTGCTTTCTCTGTATGTTCAGAGTGATTAAAGAAAATAACAACTGATACCCATCCAGATGGCAAAATTCATCTCATGTTGACAGAGGCACATCTTACTCTGTATATAAAAGAGCATCCACACATACTGAGCTTCCCAGCACTGAGTTTTGAGAAAGAATCACCTTCCACAACTAGGCAGACTCTCAGGTTGGTCTTCCCTATTTTGACAACCATGCTAAAGATGCAAACTTACTCGGACTTACAGATTTAGGCTGAATACAACCTTAAATACTGCAGCTGATTGTATATCGCCCGAGCAAAACTCCATCACAGCATGGCAGTACACTACACTTGGTGAACCTTTTCAGAAAGTTTTTGCAAATGAAGTTACTACATATCCCCTATTTCCTCTCTCCTGTACATCTGGGATTCTAGGTAAGCAGTCCAGTAAGCAGCATGTTATTCTCATCACCCCAGAAGAGCAAGAATGCTGCTTCCTATCCTGAAGCTGTCTGCTCTTTCAGCACGCCATGGCAGAAATGACCTTCTGATCTCAAGCCTACACGTGCTAGTTTCAAAAAGAAGGCTCCTGACAATGGCTGAAGCAAGTGAATACCAGGCATCTGGTGTAATTGGACTAATTTGTTGATATGACCAGGAAATTTTGCAGTTGCATGGGTCAGTCAAACATGAGCTGAAGACACTTATGTTTAGACCAGAAGCAGTCATGAACACGGCTTACAACCATCCTGCCACTCAGTTGTCTCTCTACCACTTGAAAACTTAAGATTCTCTCTTTCATCCCACAAWGTAAATGTGCTTTTGGGATGCTTTTGTCTTGCAAACAACTGCAACAAAAGGTGTAGACACAGCAGCAGTATACATATAGGTATCAAAATGAGAAGGAAAAGAATGGTCTAATTGAATTGTACAAAAGACACTTCAAAATCCCAGYGTGGCACATGCAGCTTAAATTTAGGAGTTCCTTGTGATTATGGTGGTACATGCTCACGAGGCAACATTCAAAACAGCTTACATGCAAGATTGTTTGCAAGCAGAGCAGCTGAAGAATACAAATGGAAATAATCTCCAGGCTTCCATTCTTTCTTAGAAAAAGTAACCTTAACTTTCAAGTGAAATTGAAGAAGCATCCAACTGCTACCATGTTATTATCAGTTAGATTTCAGTGGACATGTACTATCACCTACTTGTGAAAGCATAATTCTGAAGAATATAATCAAGTTAAGTAATCTTTACTTGGGTGTATATTAAGAGATTTGTACACATTTATCAGTGTATTGTTATTAAAAAGACATTATTTGTAACAAAAACATCCAGTTTATTTTCTAACATGATGGTGTGCAATAGTTGCTTTGCAGCACAGAGCATGCTTTTTGAACACCTGAAGAAAAGAATGGCTAAAGTATACAACTAAATTATTCCCATKGCTACAGCCAGAGGCTGACAGAAATTTTATCACTTTCATGCTTACTCTTGCATAATTATAGCTACATATTACATGCTTTATCATGTATGCCTGGTTGGCTTAATCCACGCTGTTGTGTTTCACTTGTTTCATCCCTTGGAATCAAGGTGAACTAGTTCACTACTTTTTATACTTTTAACTCTCTACCTGAGCTTAAAATGAWCAAAGAACATTTTGGATGTGTGTGGAGAAACCACATGATGTGCTGGTGGTTGTTTTTTTGAACTACCTAATTCCAGCAAAGACTATGACATTGGCAGTGAATTTAACTTGTATGGAACTATACTGAGAGTACTTTACACAGCTCTTCTATATCCTCTAAAGATACCACTTCACTTAATTATAAACTGCCAGTTTATAAACCACTATCAAGAAAGTTTTTTCCCCACTGAACTTCAAACAGTTTCTATATGGCTTTATGCCAGTTATATATGGCATTATRTAAAAGCACATAATTTTGAGAGAACAATTTTTATTCTACTACAGAATATTTATCAGAGACTTGATGATACAAAATTACAAAACATAGACTTAGAGTGCTCTTCTTCCTGCTGATTATAAAAAATTATCATGAATTCAAGTCTTGCAGAGGTCAGTATAGGAACCCTAAATAAGATGAAAAACGAAGTAATATTTRCCAAGTAYCGTATYATGTACATATATATATATGCATATAGATGAAAACTTAACAGGAGAATAAACATCAGTGGGAGGAAAAAGAACACACAAATTCTTTCATTTAAACCCTCAGAGGGGAACTCTAGCCAACTGTCAGTGATAAATAAATCCTGCCTCACTAATCAATAGATTTTTTTCTCACTGATTTCACTACAATCAAGTCTTCACCTCTGAACTGAAATACTGTGAACTCCTTCTCATGTGCTATCTCTCTGCCWCCCCCTTAAAAGGAAAAAATCCCTATATATATACCTGCTGAAATGGCTGCAGATTAGATGTCCTAAGGAACACAGGGAAATATCAKTCAAAGTTGAATCAGATTTATGAATACGTTTTTTACAAAAAGTTCGAATTACTTAAAAGACTAATCTTTCTATTCTACCATACATAAACTTATGAGACAAGCTTCTTTGGTTCTAGGGTTAATTGGCTATTTGGATGTGTACACAGCAACCTCGCAACACCCTCAGAAACAAGAGAATGAAAGTATCTAGTTTCCTTCAAACTGATCTGTATTCAGAAATAAAGAGAAGGAAACAATACACAATAATTTATTTTTATGAATGTCAGGAATGACAGTGCACTTTAATTTTGTATCCAGCTCAAATKATATCTGAGCCAAATATTTCATTTTAAGAGTCCTGTTAAATCTTTTCAAAGGCCTTGTTTTAYGTGTTCATGAAATAACTCACTATTTTTTAGCTTTCAGGAATGGTAATTGCTGTAAATCTTGTAAATTAGCATGAGCAGTACCAGCAAGACACTCTGTTAAAATTCATCTACATTGTTGTTGGAATATTTATTAGGTACTAAAATATTTAAAGGAAACCTACRACTACTACAATTCAAATTACATTTCACCTAAGAAAGCCTTTTTTATAGCACTTAGTAGTATTGTTTTGTCGCTGTATAAGAAAGCATCTAATCCAACTCCTAATCTTGAGTGGAAAAATTTCTTTTCATTAGATGGCTGAATGAAATCATTATATTAACTGGATATTCCCTATTGTGTTTTATCAGTTTGCACAAGTAAATTGCTCTGCTCATTGTAGTAATTGACATTTYCAACATTTGCACATACAATAGAAATGTTAGCACCATTTATAAGCTAGTTAGCTCTTGATGGAGTAGTGACCTTCAGAGGTCCTTCAGTATGGGTTTTTTTCTGGCCGCTGCTGTAGCAGCTGGAAAGATTACCTCCTCYATTTTCTCATTATGATCACCTACTCTCTAGTGTCCCTTTTGTGTCTGCATCTCCTAACTTGTTCCAGTCCAACTGAGTTAGCTGACACCTATTATTTAAATTTTTAACATTCACCTCACTCATTCCCCACCTCCCCCTTTGCCCCTCTTAAAACTCATTTGTATTCTCTGCTCCAGCTGATGGTCACAAGTGTCAAGGCTTTCTGCTTGTACTGCAGCATCAGCTCTGGCTCAGCACCAGGCAATGCAACAGCTTCTCAGGCTGACCGAACATCGGGAATATGCAAACCGGAGCAGCTCCGAACATTACCCATCCCATCACACTTGGTATCTATTACAAACTCCTCCCCTAAGTAGTTCAGCCTAACACAGGGGATTCTGACAGGCTTCTCTGTAGAAGAGACCGTATWCCGGTTCCTTCATATATTAAAAGACATTACTATATAAAGACCAACCTCACAYGCTGGATTTTTCCTCCTCTATGAGAAAGTGACTTGAGAAAAGAGCTGAATATATGGACCTGACCTCTCCTGTTTGTTTTCCAAATACATAGCCTAATGAAAGGGAAGGAACTAACAGAATCTGGCTTGGTGCAATAATATATATTAACTTGTGGCTCTTACCCTGTTCCTATTTGCAGCTGGTAGGAGCAAAACCCACGGAATACAGTGCTGACTAAAGRTAACTCAAGTAACAACTGCTCATTTTTAGTATGGGTAGAGTTTCAAAATAAACTCACATCTCTTCAGTGGCAAGAAGATAAAATATAAGCACTTTGCAGAGGGAAGACAATCACCACATTGCYCATTTTATTTGGGAGGAAGGAAAAAAATACRTWTTTTTTTTTAACAGACAATATGTGCTCTGTATTTGTTTCTGATWATTGTAACTCCGAGTCAAATACTAAGACAAAAATGGAAATATTGGAAGGCTTTGAAAATTCCTTCTGAATTTCTCTTCCATCTTAAGTCATTGCCATGGGAACTTTCAAATAAACATGACTGCCTCTCTCATTTCTATCTACCTACAGTGAGTGCAGCTCTGTTTTTTGCATCTCCTTTCCTTGGATAAGACYGTCAAAGTATGATACAAGGCAATAGACAGGCTTCTGATCTTACAAACTCTAGAATCTCTCCGAGTTTGCTATCAAGTATTCTATGAATTTTCACAGATCAATGTTTTACACTATTTTTCCTCCTATTCTGTATTAGGGTTCTGTATTTTTATCTTTCCTCAAACAATTCSTTTATTGAATTGAGGCCCAGAGTAACTTTTTTCCCCCAACTTTTAATTTACAACTTTCCAGACATTAGATTTCCTCCACTTTCTAACACCCACAGGAGCGCGAGGAAAATGCTTTACTTCTAGAACTCTTCCTGCTACCTACGAGTTCTCATTTTTCCAGAGAAGTTGACAACGCTCTGTCCCTGTTTTTGAACCGAAAAAATAATGAATAGGTAGTTTAGCCCCAAAACTGCAATATTACAGTTAATCACTTTACGCTTCCAGGCTTACATTTGAGTCTCTTACCAATTGTATAAGATGTTTCTCTTTAAACTATTTGCACCATCCTTAAAGTTTTGGTGTTTGATTTAAAAAAAAAAAAAAAAAAACCAACAAAACAACACCACAAACAAAACCCTAGGAGTCTTAATGTTAATACTTAGTGCTACTTCAGGGAAGTACAGCAGTCAAAATGCTCTACCATAAGCTGCTACCCACAGTGTAGCTATGAGATTGTAACTTCAAGGATCTTTCTAATGCATCTCTGCAAGAACTATAGGTCCTGGTGGAAGTCTTTTTTCTTCTGGTTGACATGGCTGTAAAGCAAAGACATTTTTACAGACCTTTAAAGTAAGTCATCTTGAATGAAAATGAAACTAAGCCAAACTAAATGACTTCCTGTCACGTAACATTCATTTTTCRTTTCTTCCTTAGAAAGGTAAAGAAAGGGCACAAAGTCCTTATTTTGAGATTCTCTGGTAAACACAATCTAAAATATTGATGCACAATTTCATTTCAAACAATTAAAAAAAATAACCAGGAGGAAAGATTGGTGAGATATTTCAAACCTTTTCCCACTTTCTCTAGCTCAAGTTTCAGCAAAGGAATACTTTCTTACGAAGAAAGATTCTGGCAGGAAATGTCCAAGTTGTTTTCCTGCCTGGTTATGTTTTTTATAGCCATATCCAATCATACAGTATATATACCGATTTATATACACACCCACCCACCAGAATTTATCATTCCCTCACACATAAATATAAGGTGTTCCTTCTGCCTCCTCATACTGCCTGAGCTATCTGTTGGATTTATTCACAACATTCCCATGCCCCTAACCACTCCAGACAGATGTGGACAACCACCCTACCAGCACAAAACTGAGACTGAAGCCAAGTGAGATAGGCTCAACACCAGTATCGGGGAAGCAAGAAACCAAACCATTCATTTTGCTACAGGGTAAGAGAAGAATGCACTCTGTAGCAGGGACASAGATTACTGACCTATGCAACAACCGAGGGCTTGGAGCAAACTCACAGAAAGAGTAATAACAAACTTAAAACTGCAGTTAGAGCCAAGCAGTACACCAAGCAGTGACCGGCTGGTAAAGCCTCCTCACATACTGCAAGTTTGGAAAAAAAGTTTACCAGCTACTCCTCATCTGGTCAGGCTTACTCCAATATACTAGTCTCGGCCGGTCAGTTCCAGGGCTAAAACTGAAAGTAGAGTCTCAGAGATTGTCACCTAACTACCAAGGAGAATCTATTGAGTCCTGGACTGCCTGACAAGTCAAATTTCAGAACAATTCTGGTCCTGCCGGAATCAATGCAAAATTATTATTTTGAAAGTTTGTGGTAYTTTTAAGTTTTAGTTTAGTTCTGTGAACTCTAACTATACAGCATAGCATAAAGACTCTACAATTCCCAGTACTCATCACATCTTACTGTAGCACAAAGTTCTGAGACAAGACTAGAAAAACAAAATATTCTGTGTTAAGAAAAAAAGCTATTTATTTATTGCGTATTGCTTCTTTCATTTTGTGTGCCACTATAGTGACAATCCAAGTCCTACACAGCAGAACTGTGGTAACTACAGCCTCATGTCAACCACTATGCAGATGGCCTTCCTCATGAAGTACCTGCACCTTTGGAAGTCCTGATGGTAAGGTGCATATGCTAAATAACCAGGACGTGGCTTTGCTATCAGAGTAACATGATCATCAAAAGAATGTTAATAGAGCCCTTGCACCATACCAAATAGCACATACAGGTTCTCTGTTCATTTACATGCACACAGACAAAGGATTGACTTTTCCTGCTCCTCTAGAATGAGATCCGGTGACTAGAAATAAGAACAATTCATTACCTTCTGATATACTATCATTTAAGTCTCCTCAGTTAAATTAAGAAGGTTATAAAATGCCTTAGGCAAACAGACATCTAGCCAGAAACTATGACATATTGCTTAGAGAAACTGCCATAGGATTTTTTTTTTTTAATTGATTTACTTACAATTTATCTGAAAAAGAGAATCATTAGAATACATTGCTGAGGGCAGTTTTTACTCAGAGGAAGGAGTAACACCTAGTAGGAATGAGACAGAAAGGCACTACACATCAGCAGGACACTCTGTGTTTTCTGTAGCACTCCTGTGGCCAAGTCCTGAATAATGTCTGCACAATTCAGTCTGAGACTTGACAAGACTCACTCCAGATATCATACAGCTACAGCCACTAGACTAAGAAAAACAGTAAGCTCATTTGTCTTGTTGATCGAAGAGTATAAATTCATATAGACAGCAGCTGCTGCTGACCCCTTCAAATGTAAATCACAGATTAAATTCAGATCCAGACTTTGTCTTATGAACTCATCTTTCTTTGCTTGCCACAAATTCAAGCATAAACTAAAAACTGCCCCGTATTTGTGCTTTACGTGGAATGAAAATGCGTCTCAAGGAAAGCCCCTTAAGGCTGAGACCGCTATGGGACTCCTGAGCAAGGGACTTCAAATTTCCTTTAAAGTACAGGGCTCTGTAATCTTCTTTGGTGATCAGCTGACTTGAACCCAGGCCTAGTTCCGAGAGAACAGTTGTGTAATCTTGGATCAAACCTCTGAAAAAAAAAAAAGCTAAATTGTCAGAAAATGCTATGAAAGTCCATAAACTAAAGCCATGAAAAATGAGGAAGGTAGAGTTGCAGAGAACAGTAGGATTGTTAAGACCAKTTAGCAGACGAAGATCTCAAGAGGATAAAAACTTGCGCAAAAATATTCTGTCAAAAAAAAATTAAAACTATCGTTAAGTATACATTATCATCATCACATGTATCACCAACACAAGTATGCCTCCGCACAACATCCAGGACATTGGCTGATTGTTTAAATGCTTTACTAAAGGAAGAGAGTGACAGATGTGAAAAAATATTTATGCTTTCAACAAATATATTAGTCTCAGTAGGAGGCAAAAGAATAAACACCACACAAAGCACGGTAAATAAAAACTGAAAGTGTTTATTATATTGTCACTTCTAATTCCAGGAGATTTAGTACATACTTCCTTATAACATTCACATGCCCTTCGGAGACTATGATGACAGAACGATGTATTACTATCTTTTATTTAGACACCAAATCAGATGCATCAGATGCAAACATGGGCTCACTTGTAAAGCCAATCCCAGTTTGGGAAGCACTTCAGCATATATTTGAGTACCATGCAGTACCATGTTTTTCTACACCAAAGAGCCTTGCTGAATCCAAGCTTGAATGGTAGTGSAGAACACAAGCTTAGGTTGTTGATCTCTTGGATACGCTCTATCCAATCCCCTATAATTTCCTTCACTAGTCCCTTTCTCTCATCTTTTTCCAAATATCCTTCCTTGATGTATTTGCCTCCAGYACTAGCCCTCTGCTTTCTTCCAGCTTTCTCCCCAAAATCACTGCCCATGGATCAAGTACTCAAGAGACAAAACTGAACACTGCAGTTTAAGGCACTCCTGGAAGACACCAAAAGACGAAATGGACCCAGGGGGTCTGCCAAGACAGGACTAGAAAGAGATTTCGGAGTTGGGGAAAAAGAATAAATGCCAGAACACCTTTTGACTCTCGTCATGCGACTTGCAAGTAGTTTCCACAGGAAAGAAATCCCAGAAATACAGAGCAGAGACAAGAACTAGGATGAAGATGTGGCACACACCCCCAATCTCAAGAGACAAGAAGTTTCTACATTCTCATTCTACATGTGCAATTCTCACACTTCAGACATGATCTAGGAGAAAGTACTACTGGTGATAAAAATGTTTTGTATGAAAAGTTAAGTCGATGTATGACATTATGCACGTAAGTAAAAAACTGTGGGAAAACTGAGCTTCTTATAGAAACTTTCTATCTCTGCCCCATATGCCTACAAGCAGACATATCTGGTCTTGAATTCTCACCCACAGAATTGCAGCTTCAAGCACATTTCCACCCATGCAACATATTTATCTGAAAAGCTTAACAGCAGTATTCAGGCAAGATTCAGCAATAGCTACTCAGCCATGTGCTTGCCCTTCCAAAGCAAAAACTCACGCTTCAGCTGTTTAGGCCCTGCCCCCCATTCTGAGGAACCATAAGAGAACCAGTTTAGCTAGATTTAACTGCGTTATGTGCTACCAGAGTAGTAGGAAACAGGTGAGTATAAAAGACCATCAATCTGCTCGGTTCTGGGTATTTTTAAATAAGAATACAACATTTTTAATCTTACATTCTGATAAAGACAGGGCATAAATAATCTTCGAATCAAGTACCTTCCTGAGTACCTATAGGAAAATGAGGTTTTTCTGTTTCAAATTTCCAGTATTTCAGTCTGGTTATTTTCATAGAAAAAAATCACTTGCTCTACAGTAATGTGACATGCTTGAGCTGGATTAAATATGCTGTATTCTTGCAAAGTTAGCCATTTTTACACTTAACAGTCAAAGCAAAAATTGGCAGTATCATACAACTCTAGTCAGAAGTCAAGTTTCCAACTGTGAAATGAAATTCCGTGAAGCAATTGAGTATGTGCAGTAGAAAAAAAAAATCCACTGCTATCCCCATGTCTATTTTGTAATGATTCCCTTATACAAAATGTATTGAATTGCCATTTTCAAAATGAACTATTTTAAAGGAGAGAGCTGGGCCCCAGTGACAAGCTGCTGAAGCTATGAAATTCTTCAGAGAAGCTTTACACACATCTCTTCAAGACACAGAATAAGACAAAGATGAGACATGAAAAAAAAGATACCTTTTGAGCAATAGAAATTGTTCATGGTATTTGATAAATACATCAAGCATTTGATAAAGTTTGGAGCCACACAGGATTAAAAATGACAGTAAGTCCACCCAAGATGAATTCCAGAGTGTATTTCTTCAGACATTTAAGAGGGCTTTTTTAATCTCAGGAACAAGTACTAAGCTGATAAAAAAGATGAAAAAAAATGTTCAAGTAAAGCTCTGAGTAAGGATTTTGGAGTTCYAGATTCTACACCAACTTCATGCAAGGTATTGGATGCATCCTTAGTGCCTGATAGTCTGACATTATTACTTCTATACAGTCATGAAAGCTCAGGCTTCATTTTCTACTTGTACCCAAATCCATACTTTGTCTGTGTGCTGGTTCACAAGCTTGACTGGGAGAACTGACTGGCTTCCAACCTGGGGAAAGTTAGGGGGAGAGAGACTTGCAGGCTAGAACCATAACCCTGCTCCTTCTCGCAGGCAGGCCAGATTCGTCAGAGGAAACCAAAACACACTTTGTGTCCTTATTGTCTTTTCCTGCTGCATTTGCACTTTTGCCTCATCGTCAAGCTGCCCCACCCTTCCCAGATATAGCATTCTGTTCTAAACCCACAGTCTCAGGAATGCAAATAGTCTTTTCACTTCTGGAGAACATTCCTGCACCCTCTGTCAGGCAACTTGAGAGGAGCCAAACGGAGTGTACAGAGAGTCAAGTTCAAGTATTCCGAGGTAAGGAGGGCAAATTTACATTTATGTAACCCAAGCTGGCTATTCCAGGACCTTGTTCTGCAGCCCCCCACTACCAAAACCTTGCCACATAAACCTAACACAGCATGCAATTGTCCCATTGTGCCTTAGAGTGAACAAAGCAAACGTCTTCTAGTAAAAACACATCTTGTTTTAGGGGGAGGAGGAGAACATGCACAGTACATTCCAGAGTAGAAATGTGCACAATATCAAAATCTAGCTTACCTTCCAGGAAAACGTTTGAATACATCACAGAAACATATTCACTTTCAAAAGGTGTGGTGAATGACTAGCTTGAGATTCCCATTAGGAAAAAAATCAGTTAATTAGCTCTTGGGCTGCATTTGCAGTTTGCAGCTTTGCACAARCTTTGTTGTGGAAACTTAGGAACCTATGGTTAGGCAATATTTAAAACATTTTGAAAACGCCATTCTATTAAATAAATTTAGTGCAGCATCTTCTACTTATCTCACCATGAAGTGTATCACTAAAATACTTCCTCCTACCTGTCCTATTCATTTGACTGATAAGTCTGACTGCAGGCTTGCGAGCACAATGACCCTTGTTACTGCTTGTAATGAAGACGATGTGAATCACCTTCACTGTCACTTCATTTTAAGTTCATATTTAAAGTTAATGAGTCAGTACTACCTGAATTACATAGCAAATCCATAAGCAAGTCCAAGACTAAACTCATTGTCYCTTCAGCATCCCTGACTGCTGACCAAACACAGCCAGTTCTTAAACAAAAAATATCTGTGCTTTGGCAGATGTTAGCTCTTTGTTGACCTCATAATCAAAGGTGATAATGTTGATGCACAGTGAATATAAACTAGAGACCACCAGCATATTTCACATTCAGCATTTTGAACAGTTAATATTTCATGATAATGATCATTGGTAGATGACATTCAATTTAACCAAAATATTACAAAAACATTCTTGAAAAACTAAGTTTAGAGGAGAGATCAGTGAACAGGTCAGTGGAGGGACTGCAAGGCTCACTAGTAAATAAAACAGTTCGACTGAACTGGGATGTTATTAATGAATCAAAATATGATAAGAAATGTGCAGAGTTTAAGGTGATATATTTACAGGAGGGAGAAATACTACCCCTGGAAAACAAAAAGGGGACTSTTGGGACTTCCTTCATATTAAGCGGTACAATACAACTGTAAAGACTGCTTCTCTTTAAGCTATATATATGTATACAAATATCTATATTTTGTACATTGCTATATATATAAATATTTAAATGTAAGGCCATCATCAAGTACTAGAGCCTTGTCCCCTTAAGGCCCCTCAGTACAGAGTGTAACCATGARCACACAGCCCAACCAGTCTCATCGCTACCACAAAATCAAAGCATATTTCAACAAGTTGCCAGAAGAGTTTCACTTGCCCATAGGCAGAGCAGGTCAGTTCMTTGTCTCTCCTTGAGACTGCCAGTAGATGGACTAAGCACCTTCCTCAAAAAAAATGTTGCAGATCGAAAGAACATCTGTTAGTAGAAGTAGGCTCTGATGGAAGCTCCAGCTTTGAGCTCTGAGAAGTAAGATATTATATTATTTTTACATCCTCAGTGACGTCAAAATTAAAATGACATAATTTCACCTCCTGTCAACACTGGCATATCTGCTTAAGGTATCTCAGAATGGGTTTTAGAAATGCCAGCTACTGTTCTTTAATCAAGTTAAGTCAGAAGTAATTCCACTGGCAGGCATCCTTGTAAAAGATACAGTTAAAAGCTGTTGTGCATAGACTGTCACAAGTAAATTTATAGTCTGACAACATATAAACAAGAAAAATAAGAGYAACACTTGCTTAACAGCTGAACAATCTACTGCTATTAAAGTTAGTAATACAGAAAGCTATTGCTTATGACTAACTACAAGTTTCTGAAAATGTCAGTCCAGAAAGTGTACCATGAACGTACTTAAAACAATTGTAAATAAAGGCGTAATTGCATTGATCCAATAAGCTACAGAAAAATGCAGTTGGATCTTTAATAGTTAAAGATTATCTTTTTTTCCATAAAAAATACCAAAAAAAATCTTCCTCCTTCCACCTTCATTCCCCTTTAACTGCTGTATTTCTTTTGAAATTCAGTCTTCTCACAGAAATACTAGCTGACTGRTCAACAGCATATGACAATGCACCTGTGAGCAACTAAGGTTTTCAGACTTCCCATTCCAATTAACTGCAGCTCTCTTTTCCCTTATTCCTTGAAACATTATGCAGTAATATCAGTCCAGATTTAGAGATGAACTGAGGTTCAAGCAAATGGCACTTGAGTTGGCGTGTCACTCCCTAGATATCCCACCTCTAGGTTATGTCTACGCTGCAGTCCCTGTATGACAACCAACAGCCTTAGTGCCTCCTCTCTACACTATGACCTCATCTATGCATTGCAACACCAGAGCTTACCTGCCTCCCAGGACCCAGACACAGCATGCGCAGTATTTCAAACACTATCATGAAGATCCTGGCCAGTCAGCCTGGATCCCCTGCCTAGCAGCCCGAGTTTATAGTCTCCCAGCGCTCATCTTCTTCCCTGTGTTACTAGCACCAACATGGTGCGTGACTGCCAAGTTCCCCCTCCATACCCAAGCAACCTAGRCATCTCATTAAGTCTGCTGTAGCAGCCAAGTTTCCAGGCAGTCCCAGTACTCTCAGCTACCTGTCTAATASTTTCCAACTCTGACCACCCGCTTCCTCTGTTCTTGAGCTGTCCTGATGCAGAACCACTCTTAAGTGCATGAGCATATTGGCATTGGTTGGAGGGTCTGTAACATCTAAAGGATTAGATCATTTCCTCTCAGCAGGCCATGCTCCTTCCATAAGGCTTACAGAATAAGGGTTTTCACAATGAGAGCGGATACTACAACATCCTTTCCAACTTCACCCATGAGCTTCTCCATCTCTTCACGCTGTTTTAAATCCTGTTATTTTCACGTCAGGTGAAYGAATGTATTCTGCTTTGGCAGGTGATTATTCACATCACATACTGTGGAATAAACTCAGCAGCCAGCAAGATTCTGAGTTACAAGAAAACCACACAGCTTACAACAGTTTAGCCTCTCCTTTTTTCCTACTTTCTCTCTCTTTATTAGACCAACTAAAAACAGAAAAAGAAAATACAAAGGAAAGGGGAGAAAAAAACAAAACCACCCAAAGACCTCAGGACAAACAGTCCACACTAACATGATTCTCTTCATATGTCTGTCAACACACACTCCCACTGCAAACTACTCCACTTGCTTCAGCTACTGCTTTTGTAAGTCCTTGTGCCTCGGCAAGATCCATCCCCCTTGTCATGCTCAAAGGGATCACCCTGCCAAGTCCAAGTGCATTTCCCTCACACACCCCCGAAAGGCTAATGTTCGTTTGCCCAACAAACTCCCCAGGTGATCACCCAGAGCACATGGCTACCATGACTAAAAAAAAACCAAAACCACTTACTGCACTAGGCAAGTGCTCCTGAWTTTTTCTTTCCTATGCATGGTCATCTCTTTAATGGAAATTATAGAAACTTAGTATCTTAGCATCCTTTGTCAAATGTATTTGAAAGTGGCCAGAGGGTTCAAATCTTATCAAAGGAGGCATACAAACATGCATAGAGAGCACAATAACATTGGCCTCACTTAGGTTGCAGGCCGAGACAAAAAACACCCCTGTGTAATGTGAAAAATCCAAGAAGCTGAGCAAAATTTTGGAGGTTATTCTTAAGACCAGCTTCCTCCTGGTACAATACTTCACCACCAAGTACTAAAGTAGCTACTTTTAAGCTAGAATCTCCAAATATTTGGAGCTTAATCTATTTTTCTTTATGATCTCTTATTCAGATTTGCCAATGCTTATCTTAGACATAGCGTCTAAATAGGTATCACTAATTTGCTTAAGAGCGTGGGGTTTTTTTAAATTAAAATACATATACTGGAACAAGCTGTAACCCACACACAAGTATACAAGCAGGGATGTGAAACAGACTGTTTATGCTCTACAGGAATGCCTGCATTAACGTAAGCCACCTCTTWCTGTCAATAATAGTTGCATTCACACTATGTATGTGATACCACTTAACCACGTATAAAGTAAGACAGCTTGTGTACACAAACAAGCCCTTTCCAATTCATTGTACATCAACCTCTTGATTTAGTAGTTAGAATGTAATTCGGGCTTTTAACTATCCATAGGAAAAAAACTTCCTAGATAGGTTAAACACCTCCTTCAAAACCCAACAGCATTTATGGACTCTTAACAGGCTTTTCAGTTAGCCCAATATATCACAAATTTTAGCCTACTGTAAAGGATATATTTCTCTACGAAATGTTCACAGTATCTATCATGGTTTTGGAAGCAACTAATTCCCTGTTGATAACACTGATCTTATTAAAATGAGTTCTACACCACCGCATTTCTCTCCAAGATTAAGGGAGAGAACACATTCTCAAAAAAAATTTTTTTTAAACAAAGATACACATTAAGTCTTTTATTCAGCACTGTCCTCAGTGAGGGTCACAGCCTACTTATATTGCTCTGAACTTAACAGCTAGAAACTAACTATCAATGGAAAAATTTACAAATGTGAAAAAAGCTGAAACAGTAAGAGGACTAACCTCCCATTTGCACAATATATTTAAAAAAAGGACTTCYTTCTACAGTGAGAAAGCTGATCATAATGGATCGATTTATCTAAGCAAATTGAAAAAAATATTTCAGAAATACAAATATATTAAACATGCTTGTGCACAACTAAAGAATCATAAAGGAAAAGACTGGCAGAAAACGATCTGACAAGTATGTAAATCACACATGTCACAGGTACATTAGAGTGATTGTATTTCTGAGGSGTCTTTGCATATTTTCAACCACATGCTACAATGATGCTGGAGAAATCAGTAAGACTTCAAACCCCTCTGATAAAAAATAAAAAAGAAATTTTATTWAAAAATCCTTTGTTAAACTATATAAAAAATAAGCACAAATAGGGCAGACAAATTAAGGGCATTTTTGGCTTTCACTACATATATAAATTGAGTATTCCACCTGCAAGTAAGTTTAGGCTAAATAYGGTGATTCCAGGGCTCCTAGGTATTCCTGTATACAAAAAAGCTCCTTCAAACACAAGTTTTAGCAACCAAGCAATGCCTGTTACAATAAGATAGTTCAAAATGCAAGTACTTATAATGCTGCGCACTGTAATTATAAACCAAATGTGTCTTGGTGTCTATGATAATAAATTAGGAGCTTTACATACTCCATTTTGGAGATAGACATGAAGATAAAATAAATAATGCAAAGTAGTTCTTACTCACTATGTAAGTGCTGTATTCTCTAAAGCCTCTAAAATAGATTCCATATAATAAACCTTCCATTACCAATTTTATATGGACTTTTGTGAAATTTAATTAATGCTKCAAAGTGCTTTGAAATTAGTGAAAAAAAATTATGTCAGGGTAAAATATTATTGTCAGACATTACTTTCAGCTTGTGAAACGTGTTTTTGTACATACAAATGAGACATCACATCCATAAGGAATCATTTATATGAAGGAGCAATTTTTGAAATATTCCTCATAAGGTGCAAATAAATTTATCTTGGTACATTTCCAAAATTGTAATTTTGTCACTATGCACATGCAGCTACAGCTATGTTCAACCTGCTTTCATGAGTAACATTCAATCTATGAATATATGGCCAACTTTTCATATTACCTCTGTTTTTCACAAATATTTGACACTACCATACTTAAAACTGACTACCCTGTCTAACAAGCAGGAACACCGCAAAGAAGTTCCTATAGCACTTTTGTAGTCATGATGATTTAAGAGTATGAATTACGTAGGTAATTCATACATGTTACTTCTCCCTACAATCTTAGTAGTAAACTAAATGATACAACTGGATCTAACAGGCCAAATTTGGACACAGAGGCCCTCTTTCAGGTTTCAAACAGATGCAAAAAACATAGTATTTCAATTCAGGTTGAGAACAGTGAGTCTAACTGCATATGTTAACTGTTAATATGTTAACATGTTAACTGTAAAATGTTAAAGTGTTAATTACACAGTTAACAATCAACAGTGTTTGTCAACAGTGACTGACAAAAAGACAAAGAAGAAAGCTCACAGTGGAGTGTCAGGAAGACGCCCGGATGGACATAAAGGTATYAAAGTACAAAAAACAAATCTCCAATGATCTTACCCTCTTGCTTATAACATATCATGATAAATTGAAATCTGCTTCCAGAATTGCAAAATATTGTAACATCTACCACAGTAACATCTTATCTTGAATATCATCAAGGATGATCCTGGGAACTAAAATTCATAAATGCACTAAACATTAGAAATCTGGGACTTGGGAAAGAATTTTATTTGTCTCATGTAATAATTTTCTCATGCCCTAATCCCAAGTAATATACAAGTATTCAGCACTAAAGCTGCAGTTCCTTTTGCCAACATAAACTGATGTTGCCGCCAAGAAAAACACTAAGTCTATATCTCCATTTCCACCTTTTTATTTTTACTACTGCTCCATACCTTTCTGTAGGCCAGCATAGGTTTTTGTGCAACTACATAGTGAAGTGGATCTGTGAACTGATCCACTTAAAAAAATCCCCCCGGGGGGGGGGGGGGGGGGGGGGGAAGAAGTGTCCTTTGAACTATGCCTTAAGAAAATTATTTTCAGTCTGTATTTACCTTCGAAAATAACTCCATCAATTTCACACCTTAAGGAAGGCTTGCACATTTGGAAGCTTAGCTGGTTTTAACAACTATATCCATAATAAAAGATACTACTTCTCCTAACAACTTTCTCCCACAAGCATCCTTACACTATCCATGTCTACAACAGCACTGTAACTGTTTCCACAGGACAATTCCTCTTACTACTCTATTTCATTTTCCAGTGACTTATGTGGGCTCTTTGCTTCCAAAGGAAGTATCTTCTTAAARTAAGAATTCTTTTAAACTACTATTCTCTGTATTCTTTCATTTCTAGGTTTTCACCCTTTCATTGTGTTAAATACAGATGCTTCACATACTAACAGTACTTTTTTCGGTTGATGATCAGTTATTTTTAATACTGTTCTGTGTTTATTTCGTATTTGTAACACATTTTTACATTTCAGAATACTCACTTTGCTGAAAAAAAAAGACCTGTCATATACATGGCAAGCTAAATTATTGCTATGAAAGACATACTTCTACAATTGTGAAATGAGACTGATACTGACAAATTACCCTATTTCTATTAGAGATATTTCCATTAACCCATAGTTTTGCTAAAAAAAGATCCACTATATAATGCCTCTTACAACTTCTATTCAGCCCTTCCCCTTCATTAATCAGCATTTAACATCTGCTTAATCTTGTGGTTAATACCTGACCTTATGACCTGAGGGAGGCTAGCTCCTAATTTTAACTGCTCCACAAAATAATTTCTTTTGCCAACAAATATACAGGATAATTTCTGCAGAAAAACAGTATCTTCGTGTCTTACATGATAGTTGTTTTGTCTCCCAAGACCTCTRTCCGTGACACTACTAAAAAATTTAGGGAGTTTATGCTATTAAAAAGTTTTCATGAAGTACATACATCTGACCTTAACCACATATAATTTCAGTATTTAAAAACCAGCTGTTTCCTTCACTCATAAGACAGGATTGAAAAAAGTCAGTGTGACTTGTATTTTGGTTCTATCATTGTATCTCAGTGATTGGCATGATCAGCGTGGAAATGGATAGCCCTGTATGGCCCTGTGTATTTTGCCAAAATGTCCACTAAGCCTTCTATGCCTCCTTCTTTGATCAAGATCACAAAAGATAGATATTAAGCATTACCTTMTTTAATTACCTGGGTTCTTCCTTATTTATATTTTTGCCTTACAGTTCAAGAAGAGAAATGTTCTTTGTGGGGAAAARTGAGTAGCAGTACCTGAAAGAATTCGTCACCAAGTCATATTCACAAGCAGCAAAATGTAATATATTACTGAAGATGAAGAAGATAACCTGGCAAATCTAAGCAATTACAGTAACAGGTTTTTTAAAGGAAGAAAGAATTGTAGATATAAAAGGCTGTATTTGAATTAAAATCCTAGATTCAAAGAGTCATAGATTTAAAAGCCAGAAGGTACCATTACAATCATCTGTTCTGACCCTCTGCATAACACAGGCCAGGGATTTTCACCCAGTAATTCTTTTTGTAAGCCCCACAATTTGTGTGTGAGTCAGACAGTCTTTTTACAAAGGCACCCAGTGGAGCATTTGCCATCTTCTGTAACAATCTGCCCTGCTGCCTGATTATCCTCATTATAATTACTGTACATCATATTTCTAATAATTTGGAAGATATTATCTTTCATTTCTTTGCCAAAATTCCAATCGATAGCAATTGAGTCTGTTTCGCTAAACTCTTCCTGCACGGTTTTCTCAAACGCCTGGACTGGCATACTTCATTTCCTAGTTTATACCTTGAAGGAGAACAGATATGAGTGTTCGTACAAATTTCTTCACCAGCTGTAAAACGGATAACTCCTTCCCCTGAAGATCTACCTCTCTATCGTATCTTCCTACAGATCTCTATTTCTGCCTACATAGAAAACATCTGCAAACCACCAGTTCAARGAATAAACTACTATTGCTAATGTAAGCCTGTAACTGTATCACTGTAGGAATCAATCTAGATTTCTGGATTATGTGGAAGATACTGAATCTACTGCTTTTGTCCCTTCTAACATTAATCTGTGTGGAAATATGCAACACAGCCCTGAAAAGGAATTAATGACACATCAGCCTATCAGAAACTTAACAGAATTAAGTCAATCAACAAGTAGCACCAGGATTCAATGTACATAGGAAAGACAGTGAGTAAACTGTGACACTGGTGGCRTAATATTCTCTACTACACGCTGCTTAGTATCTGTCTTTGTAATTAATAGCCTTATTGCATAACACAAAATTGGTATGGGTGGCAGGCCCAACCCCAGTAGCAGCAATGCAGTACTGTGAAACCACCCTCCCCAGCAGGAGGGCAACACCAGCTGTGGTATGCTGAAAAAATTTACAATAGCATTGGGACAAGAACTGCAATTCCACCGAGTGACTAAAATGATCCCTGAGTAGACTGAGCAAAAACTACCTTGTGATGTTAAGCAGAGAAGAAATTTATAAACCATATCGCTGACTGCTTTGTCAATCAGCTCGCTAGGAGACCACAAAAAGAAAATGAACCGTTTGCTTGGTCCTGAATAACATGAAATATCTTCATCTGGTACAAAATCTCACCACTGAAGTGCCACTGTGTAACATGGATCTTTGTACACATATTCAGKATCTCTTCAGCAGCAACAAACACCATAAAATCCACTACAGGAAGAGAAGAGCTACATWAAAATGAGAACACTTGTTAAAGACATGATAAAGCAGGCTGCCATACAGGAAGCAGAGCACCATTGCGCTATTAATTCCAATTAGGAAAGGCTTGAAAAAGGAGGAAAAAAAGAGGCCTGGCTGCCTAAACAGCAAGGGAAGTTAACAGAAACAGGAAAGCATCCTCCAATAGATTTAAGAATTAGCAAATGAAGAAAGAAACGGAATTGTAAACTTTGACACATAAAATTAAAAATATAACTGGACAGAGGGAAAAAAAAAACTGAGAAACAACTAGCTAAAGGAATCACAACTAAATCTACACACAGGGGGAGAAAGTGCCCAAGAGTTCTATATTACCTATTAATGGTCAAGGAATAAAGAAGAACCCAGAAACGACAAGGCCATTTTCAGACATGCTTAAATGGAATTTTTGCATTGATATTCACTGYGGAAGAAACCTACTTAGGCTGCATGTCACAGTCTTTTTTTGTGATTGGGACAGAACAGGATCTGTATGAAGAGGCTATGCTGTATCTATGGACACAATAAGCACTAAGAAATAACCAGGACCAAATGACACTCACATAAAACCTCTAAGAGAAAGTTACGATGAATAGCTGAATTACTAATGACTAGGCTAATCTCCCACTTCAAACTTCCTTGCATGGCAAATATGATACCCATTTATTCCGACATTTTCCAAGGAGAACTACAGGTTTGTGAAACTGTAATCTGTACAGGATATTTTAGCAGAGATTGTAACAATGCCAGAACAAGCAGATATATGAATAAATATAACCCCGGGGTGGGGGTGTTGATTTTGCTTCCATAATGAGAAGGCCAGCATTACAAACCTCTTGAAGTTCTGATGAAGACATGAATATACATGTGGATGAGGATTACCTGACTCAAAATTCCAATTGGTTTGTCCCTGTACAGTCAACAAAACACTACAGAAAAGAGCTTTTTGGGACAAAAATGTTGCTGAGAATTCCTGTTTTTACACGGCATTCAATTAGAATTATAGAGCTAAATTATACCCTGAACCTAGAACAATTCAAGAGTTACATTATTCCATGAAACTCAGAGAATGTCCCAGAAAATTGCACCTGAACAAATTTAGATTGCCCTCCAGCTTCAGAAAGTGCTGAACTCAGAAGTATAAAAAGTTATTGCTGCATTTTTCTGGCAGTTTAATTTACTCACATTCAAACTCAGGTATAGGAAAGCACTCCGGTCCAAATCTACTGGTTACTCCCATAACTGTTTCTGAAGTGTTTATAAGTGCACCTAGTGCAAATTCATTTCTATTATATCATTTTACAATTTATAAAATAAATTCATGAAAGTTAATCTTTGCACTTAATTCCACTTTGACTACTTTCATTTGATATACTTCAAATATTCAGAAGCCACTTTGCTGTTTCATGTTGCTTTTCTGTCTTCTGCTTGAATTGACTTCGCCTCTCAATACAATCTGTAATGATAACTCCTTACTGTAACTAATTACTGTATTTTCAAAAACATATTTTCTAAATAAAAACCAATATAATTAYATCTCACTGCTCAAATTCACAATTCTTTCCACCTGCCTTGATTAATGTGTTACGCTGGTGAGCATAAAAATCCTCCCTTAGATAATACGTAACTATGAAGAAAGGCTACTTAAAAATTGTTTTCCTGCAACACAGAAATGGCAACATCAAACTCCTCTTTCACTTACGTAATAAAATGCAGAGCTTTTATTTAAAATACTGTATGTAAGAAAACAGATACTGTAATTTTAGAAGTAACTTCGTGGGCTTTTTTATTATTCCTTTTCCGAACATGAAGGGTGATGTGGGCTTTTTTTTTTTCCTCCATATTGTCAACTTTTCTTTGAAGTGTACCTTTGTCAGAAAACTATGCCAGAATATACTCATGAAAGTCGGCAGCAGCGCATAAATCTTCAGCTGCCTTGCCCATATTCACTGGACTCTTAACAGTTGTTAAAATCATGGCCATCAGCTAAACCGACGCCCAGTAACCCCTATTTCTGTAACACTCCGGAGATCACCCACGGCTTTCGACTCACGCCTCCACCGCTGTGCCACCCTACAAAGCAGCGAAGTTTCAGGATCTCTACTTGACAAGCCGACCTGTACTATTCGTAAGATTAGCCTGAGGCAACACARGGGCGGTTATTTGCTTTTCACTCCGACTGTCGTAATTGCTTTCGCTTCCTTTCCTCACGTCTGACCCCTTCCACCGCCTGTACAGATCGCGTTGCCATTTCCCCCACCCGCCCCAAGGGCGACCGCCAGGGAGCCGACAAAATGGCGGGCGGGGGTGGAGCCCGACGGGACGCTCCCGCCTCTGAGGGGCAGAGCGCGCCCAATCGCAGGCGGCGGCTCGGCACCACGTGACCGCGCCGCTCGGGGCGGCACTACAACTCCCATCATGCCGCGGCCCTTCCTGCCCCGCCTCCCGCTCCCAGAAGGCGCCCGGCGGTGCTGCGGGAAGGTCGTGCCCGGGAGAGGGTCGCTGGGCTGCCCCGTCGGTACCATGCTGGCTGCCGGTGTCCGCAGGTTTACCACCTCCGCCCTCCGCAGGAGCCACTATGAGGACGGCCCTGGAAAGGTAACGTGGGGAGGAGGCGCCGGCCCGCTGCGGTGTGGCCTGAAGGTCGCGGGAAGGGAAGGGCCCTGCGGCCGGGCTCGGGGGAGGGGATGGCGTAGCGGGGGCGGGGGCCCGCCGGGGGTCGGAGGGGGAGGGAGGGTAACGGCTCTCGGGGAGCGGGAGGGGGAGAAACGTGTCCCTGAAGGACACTGCGCTGGCGGCGCCCGCCCGGCCCTCGGGCAGGCCTAGCTCGGGGGCGAGCCCCGCCGCAGCTCCTGGGCGAGGGACCGGGGGGAAGCCGGGCGGTTGCTGTTGAGAGGGGTAACCGTAAGGGTGTCGTTGGAGCCGCAGTGCGGGCCTGCCTTGGCTCGCCGTGGGCGGCGGGATGAGGCGCAGGCCCGCCCTGCCTCGGGCATGCTCAAGGTGAGCTCCTCAGTTGATGAGCCTCCCCGTGAAGGGTTTGGCACATAATCGGGTTCTAAGGSCCCAGCGAGCTGGATGCCGTTGTGAGGAGCAGGGTAGTGGCTGCCCTGTTGCCAGTTCTCCCGGTGGGCTTCGGGGTCTCGTGGCACCGCTGTAACGGCCACAGCAAAGTGAATTGTGGTGCCAGTGACTTCAGTGTCCTTCCCTGCAACCTTCTGCTTCGTTGGTACAGATGATGAGCATTGCAGTATGAGGGGCAACAATGATACTGTAAACGCTTTCTGATGTACCTTGTGCTTAAYATGTTCTCCTAAGTCCTACATCTGAAAACTAATTTTACATACTTAATGAACACGAGGAAAATCTTCACAATGAAGGTACTTAAATATCAGAACAGGTTGTCTAGAGAGGCTGTGGGGTCTGTATCTTCAAGGACACTTATACTTGACTCGACAAGGCCTTCAGAAAACTGGCCCTGCTTTGAATTGAGGGGATAGGAGAAGAGTGGATAAAATGACCTCCAGAGGTCATATGCAAGCTATTATTCTAATTATTGTGTTTCTTTCCTTGAGAGGAAGGGAAATTGTTGTGAAACGGAATAATTATCTTGTCAGTTTGACTCCACGCAGTGCTCTGAGCTTCTCACTATTTTGAAGTCGATGAGGAAGTGATTACTGTATTGATTGCAAAACTAAAATTCATTTTTCTCTTCTAGAACCTTCCATTTTCTGTGGAAAACAAATGGCGATTACTCGCACTAATGTGTGGATTCTTTGGAAGTGGATTTGTTGCCCCTTTCCTTATAGTCAGACACCAGCTTCTTAAGAAATGAAGAGGACAGACTGTAATTGTGCTAACTGGGTAACTGATTTTGTTAGATTTCGTAGCATAGTGGCATCTCTGGTCAAAACTGAGCTTTAAAGAGTCTAACCTCATCTAAAACCATTATTACAGTTTTCAGCCTTTAGCAGTCCAGGTGCTTACAGTTGTGGTCTGCAGTTGCATCTAAACTGAAGTAATGAATAGGTTTMAGTTTGCTTCACAGGGCTGCTGCACTCTCATTGACTTGGGAACTTTGACCCAAAGGCCACATCTCTCTGACTGCAGCTTCTTGATAGTCTACAGCTGGGCTAACTGGCAGAAGAGTGCTACTGATTTGATTTGGATAATAGCTGTAACCAAAACCATGTCTACCTTTGAGAAAATGTAAAGCTGCACTTTGTGTAATCTGTAAGAATAACTGGCATGTGTGATGTGAACAAAACAGTATGAGAAACTGTGATACTGTAAACGCTTTCTGATGTGCCAGTTAAAACTCAGTGGAAAACAAGACTTCTTGAACTTCCGTTCAACCATGTCAAAACAATCACACCATCTACATACAACGTTCCTAACCATTTATGGGATAAAGTGCACTTCAAATAAGGTCATTAACAGCAGAAGCGATTTTAATTGATGTTTGCAGATGATCCTAACAGACAAAGCAAGCCTCAGACTTTGTTGAGACTGTGCAAGCATGCTGTTTCCATTTGAAAGGCCACTTCAATTTATCTTAATSTGATTCCACTTTGGAAATACCTGGTATTGTCAATTCTATAATCTGAGAAACGGTAAATCTTTTTGAGGAGCTGGAATGCCCCAAGTAGTTCTTGGAAGGAAATAACAGTCCTCACTGGAATTTCATGATTGGAACAAATTGTGAAGTCATCTATGTAATTCCTTTGCCAGTCTGATGGTTTTGGCTCCCTAAACTAAGGGGGGGTGGGAATTGGGAGACTTGTACAGAACTTAAGCGTTTAAAACTGTATGATTTCATGTAAGTCAAGGCCTCTGCTACAAAAGCATGTGGTGGATGAAATAAACCCCATGAAAATTCTAGTTAAAGCATATTTTTCTAGCTTTTCTAGATTCAAAGGTAACATAGAGTTCTTAAATTTGTTAATTCTTTTTCTTTTCCTTGCAGAGTTGAAGTCTTCTATATATCATCTTCCAATGGGAAAAGGATCGCTGCAATTGTGTATCATGCTGGATGTGTCTAAATAAAATCTTAAATCTGAAGGTCTTGGGCTGTGTATGTTGTGAAACTCCTGAAGTGCATTTGACAGCTGTTGTATACGGAGAGCCTCTTCCAACTGCAGTGTATTGACATTAAATTAAACACTAATTGTCTTTACTTATAAAAATACAGGGTTGGAAAAACCACATTTCAAAGCTGAGGTTGGGCTTAACATTTTTAGCTGGATAGATGTTAAAATAGCTTTATTTCGCTATGCRGTCTTCTCAGATACTCTTCAGATTACTCACAGAATAATGACSTGGGATAGATTGCAACCAGTGAGCCTCACAGTGGGTATACTGTCACCATAATCCATGCTGCAGAATTTTTATCTTCGGTATTTTGGGTTGATGAGAACACTTTMTTTGGCTTTGCTTCCACACTCAGCTGTTCTGAAGAGCTGCTGTTACTAGGTCTCTGTAGTGTGCTGCGTTACTGTTGCTCTGAGCAGGAACAYGTGCCTTGCCCTGTAGATTTCATAGGCTTCAGGCTCAGATGAGGGGGTATCCTGGAAAACAAGTACAGCAGCAATAACTACAACTCTGACCAGAAAAAGTATTGATAATGTTCTATAGCTTATCAAAACTCTGCTATTGCTGCAAGTTTGTAGCTCTTTGGAAAGAATTRATAGCTTTCAGTCTGTAGCTGTAGTCTTCGCACAGGGTCATGCCTAACATGGGRGCCTGTGTAATTAAAGGTAATCTAGGAGCTGTGAAGAATGCTGTTGGGATACTTCTACCGGCTTGGGTATGACAGTCGGATGTTTAAATTAGCAGCCCTGTTGACAGCATGAGTAGAAAGTTGTTTTTGCATCTAATTTCTTTGCAACCACCTCATTGGCTAAAGAGATGGTATGAAAAGCACTGGAATAACCCAGTGACGGTTACTTCACTCTTGCAACTAATGCTGTTAAGTGGTATGTATTCTGAGTTGCTTTCCTTCAGTGAGGTTTTTCTGGTTTACTTTTTTCCCCTAAAACAAGCCCTTCTGCTGTGGCACAGTGCATTCAGTGTAGCTTGCAACATCTCTCAGTCCATGAGCTGAATGCTTGCTTTATACAAGTTCAGGTTCTGTTGGTATAGGTCAAATCTATACGAATGCCAGTTTGCCATCAAAGACYATAAGCAGAAGTGTATATAGGAGCAATAAAATACTGTTTGTAACAGAATAGCCTTTGGGTGCCACATTTCTTTTTCTAAGAGTGCCTTTAAAATGCTGATGACTAGTGTTTGAAGAGCCTGAGCATGGAAGGAAAGTAAATAATAATGCCTGGTGCTACAACTTTTTCATTAGAGTTAAAAGGAGGCTTAATGAAGCTTGGTGATTTTAATCAATGGACCAGCAAAGGCTGCGGAAAAGTGATAATGAAGAAATCAAGATTCACAGGAAAGATCSCGAACTATAATGGGTTCAGGTAGTAAGAATGCTTTACAGCTATGACTGAGATATATGGTATAATTTGTTTCTTCCTGTTAATGTGTGTATTTTCTGTCTGCAGACAAATGCCTCTCAACAGAGACTTGGAGAGTGTGTCTCCAGTGTGTCTCATGGAGCAAACAATGTGTGTGCACTGTAGGTGATACGGGAACAGCATGCTGAGACAGCTAGGGAATCCAGAAAAGATGACAATTTCTTGGTCTAGGCGTTGGATTTCCTGGAGGAACTCAGGCATTATAAAAAAAAATTCTGCCCTTTTTATGCAAATATCAAAATGGGAGCTCTGAGGTGACACAGTCTCATTTGCCTCCTGTTGCAGATGAGCAAGTCAAATGTCTGTTGCACAAGGCAAGTCCTAATGGAGGCCTGTTACAGAATCACATTTCTCTTATGAATTACAAATGTAACTTCCACTCACATTTCTCTTACGGATTACAAATGTAACTTCCATTGTGTATTTATTTGTACCTAGCTCACTGTGTTTGTTCTTAAATAACTTGTTTTGTTTGGGGTTTTTTTGTTAATTTTCCCCCTTACTCCCAAATCCTTGATGTATTTGAAAAGAGTAAGCATCATCTGTGAACGCTTATCTTGTGGGCTAGGCAAACCGGTTCCTTTAACCTGCTTAAAAGGAAGTCTCCTTTCTATCATCCCCTTCTCTGTACTTTTTCTATTTACACATATTTTTGAACATATGTAAGTTTAACTTAGAACAGTTTATTTACGTATATTTACATATATGTAAGTTTAACTTAGAACAGTTATTTTTAGATCAAGTGCTAGAGACTTTCTCCTCTCATGATGTATTCTAAAACTGTAATCATCTTTTTTTCACAGTGTTGTTACTTTGATGGATCATAGACAGTTAGGAGCAGAGAGGTCCTGGGGTCTCCTAGTTGTGAGAAGTTTTCARATTGTGACCCTGTTTCCAAACCTGTCACCAACTTATAAAAATTACTGATGTAAATCACAATACCCATAACCTTTCACCTCCTGCTGTTTTACTTAATTTCTACTACTGCAACTGTAAGGCATACACTGAGGGATGATCTGAACCTCCACTGTGCTGAYGGTTGTCTTCCAGCGGTGYCCTGGTTTTGGCTGGGATAGAATTAATTTTCTTTCTAGTAGTTGGTATAGTGCTATGTTTTGGATTTAGTATAAGAAGAATGTTGATAACACACTAATGTTTTTAGTTGTTGCTAGGTAGTCTACGTCCCAAGGACTTTTCAGCTCACATGCTCTGTGAGGTGCACAAGAGGCTGGGAGGGAGCACAGCTAGGCCAGCTGGCCAATGGGGTATTCCATACCATATGACGTCATGCTCAGCATATAAGGCTGGGGGAAGAAGAAGGAAGKGGGGGACGTTCGGGGTGATGGCGCTTGTCTTCCCAAGTAACCGTTACGCGTGATGGAGCCCTGCTGTCCTGGGGATGGCTCAACACCTGCCTGCCCATGGGAAGTGGTGAATGAATTCTTTATTTTGCTTTGCTTGCGTGCGCGGCTTTTGCTTTCCCTATTAAACTGTCTTTATCTCAACCCACGAGTTTTCTCACTTTTACCCTTCCGATTCTCTCCCCCGTCCCACCCGGGGGAGAGTGAGCGAGCGGCTGGGTGGGGCTTAGTTGCYRGYTGGGSTTAARCCACGACAAGCGGTTACCTACTGTATGCTCCCGCTCTTTGTGTGCCAGTAAGAGTCGTAGAAAAATTAAACCACATCAGTCCTGCTTTGGATAAGTTAGCTGACTAAATGTACCATGTTAGTCATAAGCTATCTTTCGATAAACCCATGTTCATGGCGTCCCATTATTAAGTAATCTTTCCTTTAAAAAGAAAGTTTAGTACAATTTTGTAGCTTTTTTAATCTAATCTGCTCAGTTAATTCTTTCAAGATTTCTTCAGTATAGGTTAAGTACACTTGCTGATATTGATCGCTTGTATTTTTAATATAACACCTGCAAGTTGTTATGTGTTATATATAATATATATACATATATAAACTGTAAGTTTCAAAATGRGTAGCCATGTTCTCCATTCATTGCAAACTCGTGTGTTATTCTTACATGCTGCTGAAGCTGTAATTAGTCTCTTCAGATTTGGACTATTTCTCTACACAACTTGCTTGGGCAGTTTTCAGTAATTTTCAAGCCCTATCAATTATCAAGTCCATCAGTTCTCTGTCTGACTTAAGTAATTGGTTCCCTTAGGTTTTCAAAACTTTATTCTCTGTAATAGAAACACATTAACAGATCTGTTTTGATCTATCTTTCTATTAATGCAAACTGGAACAGTGCACTTTTTACCCAAAGGCATTTTTTACTACCAGATTTTCTATAATCTCATCACTGTTCAATAAAGCAAAGTCTAAAACTCTTCATTTGGTTGCTTGGGTGGAAAACACTGGTTGTCATCGAGAGAGATGTGGCTCTTTATTAATAATCATATGTTTGACAGTGTTTAATTTCACAGAGGCACGACTCCRGATTGTATTTGTTTCTCTGCTGTTATAAGATCGCTGCTTATATCCAAGCTTGATTTTAGGAGCATATGTCAGAGCCTAGAGCACCTGCCCTCTTCAATCTTTATTTTTTTTTAAATGCTACTCACAAAATTATTTTGGTTTTGATCTTTTCTGKTTTACCCATTCTATGGTTTCCTATTTAAGTGCTCCCACTCTTTTGTTTGCTCATTGACTGCTAAATAGGTAAGCCAGAGAAACTCTGGTAGATGTTTTAAATACACCTGTTACTAACCACTGTTCATGGCATCTCTCAATTCTTTTCCATTCCTAGCTCCACGGGATGTAAAACGTATCCATGGCAGCAAAATGGTAGGGCGGACCAAATGATCTCTGATGGGAAACCTTATGGGGGTCTCAGGGAGCAATGCTGTGGGTAAAATAACTTTAAAAAAATGTCCAATTTGAAATAGTAATGGAGGTGCTGAGTCTTCTATTTACTTCACATAAATGGGACTAGCCCAGCTCTGCAGCCTGACAAGCCCTACTCTGTCATCTCTCAGCACAAGTTGGGGGATAGGTTAGCTGATTTTGTGACCCTATTAAACACCAAGTGTTTGTTGACCTCAAAGGAACCAGAATTTCATCCGGGAATGACTTCTCTAAACACATTCCCACCACAGACATTAACAYGGAAATACCCAGACCTGAGTGATTCCAGAGGTGCAGCTGTCGCTATACATATGTGAGAAMGAACTGATGGTTATAAGTGGGATCAKATCAGATTCATTAAAAACCAGGAGYTGTAGAATTAAAAGTTTTTCAAAACATGAGAGCGTGTTYCATCACACTCAGCTATATAACAGTCTGAGTASCCAATGAAATTTTTTTTTTTTTTAAATAGGCTTTTGGGTTCCCTTTAGGACACCTTAACTTGGTAGAAGATAAATCAACTGAAAAAACAAGAGAGAGAAAAAAAAAACATGGTCTTGACGTGATAGGCAAAAAGCAATGTGTAAAAGTGGTGCTTCTCTATCATTAAAACTGTACAAAGGAAACAAGATGGTAGTTAAAGGACATCTCGTAAATAACATATCTATGTGAATGATAATATCTTTTGCTTGCTAAATGCCAATTTTAAGGAAAATCTTTTATGGTCCTGATTTTTTTCCAGTTTTCTTGCTATAATTTTCCCCTTCACAAATTCTGTTTTGGCTCAAACTCAAAATACTTTCACTTTGTTTCCAGGGAGGTTCATACTTCAGCTTTTTAATTAGGCTAGATATCAGTAGTCTTCAAGCAGTTTCTCAATTAAATCTAAGCAGATGTGATTTGGATGTCCTTATGTTTCCATATTTGGAATGTTTCCAGTTTGGGGATCTTTCTATCTTTGGAACATTACTTTGTCTCATTTCATAAACACAGCTGAACATTCACAAAATCTTTACAAAGTGCTCTGAGGCTATCAAATGAAGTATTTTGATGGAGAGAGGAAGAGGGATGTATCAAAGGTTAGAAATTTTTAGAAATAACAAATGGTGAATGTTTGACACAAATAGGATGGCAAAGCAACACTCCAAATGTATTTGCTCTACGTGTTTATATTATATGTCTCAGAGATGTACAGAGATAGCTAATTCTTAAACAACCTGATAGATAAAATTCAGTGTTGACAACTGCAAGGTGATAGCGGGGCAATTTTAACTCTCACGGAGGTGATGTATCCTGAATGAATCATGACCAGTCTAGCAGAAGATGCCATTGCRGACTGCTGAACAAAAACATCTGCTCAGTGTACAGTGGCAATCAAAAAGGCAAGGAGGACGTTGACCTCTTCTACAGAAAGGGATGGAAACYGTAACTGAAGATACCACAGTGCCATTGTATGCCATTCCTTAAACACCACGTGGGATTTTCTTATTCTACCCAGATATAGAATACTGAAGGACATGAAAAAAACATAATCGTTTCAGATATGGAAAAGTTTCAACATGAAGAAGGAGTAAACTATTAGAACTCTTTGTTTAGAAAAGAATGAGAGGAAAAGGCTATCCTCTCAAGACCATTCACAGCTGAATTGTCCCCATGACAAGAATTCACTGTTCATACCTCCAAGCTGTGACTTCTGCAGTGGGTTAGGGAGCTAAGGAGGTTTTGTTTGTTTGTTTGTTTGCTTGTTTTAAAAGGGAGGGAAATGGAGCACGGATTTTTAACTGCTCCTTCACTAAGCAATATACTACCCTACAGGAATGAAATTTAGTATTGACTAGGAGGGGGTAATGAAGGACTTGTGTTCAGTTACATTAAATGGGGTAAATATTTTGGTTTGATGAAAAATATTGCATATATCGTCTTTTCAAAGCAATTATTTCTGGATTTCTGTTCAGCAATTAATTTTACAATGTATCCTTTTCAGATCCAGTTTTCAGAGAACAATGGGCATTAGATTTTTTTTTCCTAAAGAACAGAAATTCCAGGTTTAKTTCAGTTGTGCCTTGAAGCATCTGGTATTAACCCATATTGGAGACAGGATACTGGATTTGATGAAGCACACTTCTGAAACATTGTGGGCAACCCTTACATAATAGATTGCATATTAGTACAAGAGAAACCTGGGCTAAGTTTTTTCTTGCTTTAAATTAAGTTATTGATGACCATTTGAAGTTATATGTTTTCCTATACAATAATTAGAGTATGAGTTGCTTATGAAAATTACATARAAATCTTTTTGCTACTAATTAAATAGTAGAGTAAAAATTCAAAATCTTTTCTAATGTAACTTGTCAGCTACTCTCTTCCTTTTTGGGTTTTTTGCTAGCCTGCGATTTTTATTTCTGTTTGAGGTTAAYATAGGAACATGAAACAATTTAGAGGTTTATAAACAAATTGGGCTTGAGGAAGAAAATATGAAAATAGAGATGCAGTTGTCATGACAACCAAATTAGCAGCCATTCTTGTTGAACATAAGCAGTGGACGAGAGCTTGGACAGCACTGCACAGGCTAACACATAAAATTATTTTTATTCTTTAAAGATAAAGGTCATGTATACATTGCATTTCATTACCTTGGCTGATTTCCAGAATCTCAGTGTAGCAATATCAGTGGATATTATTTAAAATATTAAATACAATCGTTAAGGGAAAAAAGAAATAAAGAAATAAAGAAAGAGATCCTAACTTTGCTGCCCCTATGTAAAAGAAAYAATTTTCAATTTCATGAACAAGAAAATAAAGTTACAGAAAGGTCAGGTGATACACCCACTAAGTCACAGCAGAGCTGGGATACAATCCAGCTATAAAAGTATTCCTGCCTGTTCTCACCTCAGTGGGGTACATTAAAAAGCCATAAGAAGTACACGTAATGATTATTTTCATGCATGAAAATATGTAAAGTGGGGCAAAATAGATTAATTCTCTGGATTGTTTAACTGGAAATTGGAATGGGTATTAGAGCAGCACAATAACATGATAATTTATTGCTGTAGGTATTGTAATTACATCTTCAGTTGTCACAAAAAGACATAGGTAGAAAAACAGGAAGACTCCTGTAAGTTTCGGTGGGTATATGGTACTGGAAACACAGACTTTGGAATAGCATTGGCTGGTTTATGGCAGATCCAAAGAGACAGCGACCTTGCCATACAGATGGGAATGCATGCAATTAATCATTGTTTCAGTTAAATGATACATAAAGGTAGAATTGCCCCTCCTCTGCCGTATCTGTAGGTTTTATCAGAGGTAGCTGTGCTAGTGGCCTGTTCCTGGAAACTGTGAACACCAGCCTCTGACCGCCTTCCTAACGAGCTTTTGTTTGCTCTGATTCTAGCAAGAAGATAAATGTTAGTTGCTTTCTAGGATGATACGCTTGGTAAGTTTGACTTGCATTTAAATGAGTTTAAAATAATAGTATTAGCCAGAATTAATGTGATCCACTGTTCCATTTTCCCTTTCAGTATTCCATGAATAATACTAAGTTCTTTTCCGTGGTTGTGCCACTTTTTCCATTAGCTATGTAGAGCRTGCAGCTCTTTTTGAAAAATGTCGGTGTATAAATAGTATTGCTGAGAACCTAACTAAACCTCTAAAAGCCAGCAACAAAACGTGGAAATGCAACTTGCTGGTGGAAAAATGGTGCATGTAAAAGTTACGGCAGGCGGTGGAAGGGAAGGGTTGAGAGGAAAGAGTGTGGTTTGACATTTTGTTTCTTTTTTCTGAAACTTCAGTGGCACCATTAGAATTCAGAATTGCTTGAGGGTTCTTTAGACTAAGTGTAGCAGGAAGAAGTGCTCCATAATTCTGGACTAAATATACTTTTGTAAAGACAATTAGAAAAATTTCATCCTTGAGGAAGAGAAAACCTGGTAGCCACTAGCCTACTGTGTTGGTCAGCACTGATATTTGACTAAATTGGGCTTTGCAGTTAACCAAAGCTATTACTGTTGCTTGAAACTGTGACGGGGGGGGGGGAAGTAAACATCTATACGGGTCATTAATATGAATGAGCAATTCTTTTTGCACGCGTTCATGAGCCATCCAGGTAATTGAAAGTGAAAGCTAAAGATGTGCCTCCCTAAAGAAAATCCATCTCTTTAAGACCTTGTCTTACGGAGATCTTTTCTCCTGACAGCCTGAAGCACTGCCACTTCAAGACTTAGGGACAGCTAATTGGAAACTTTTCTGGAAACGTGCACATCGCTGCGCTCCAAAACCATGCAGGCTGTGCATCAGCTCCCGCCGCCCTCGCCCCACCGCTGTCACTTTCCTTTCCTGTTTGTTTTTCCAGACGTGCTGCTGTCCTCTGAATCCAATATTGCAGAAAATTGTTTTCAGCCAAACAGCAGCAGTTAAGTTGTTAGCTCACTATTATCTCAACCCACTGTCAGGAGCTATAAATGCCTCTTTATAGCCCAGTTGGGAGTATTTTAGTGCTAGCTTTACGAAGCTGGGGGGGGGACGACTGGGTTTTTTTTTTGGAGAGGGCAGGGGGAAGATTGGCAACCCYTAAATAAGGTCTTCCTTTTCATATTCTGAAGTGGCAGCACAAAGGGGGAGGTAAGGTGCAAAAGGATTTAGATACTGCATCGTCTAACTTGTTACTCGCAGTTWAAGCACCTCTGCCCAGCACATAATGCAAAAGGAGAGTACAGGCACCTGCCAGCTTATCTACAGGACAATTWACTAGCTGAAGGTGTGACTTCAAAATCACTTAAACTTTATTTAATTCTCAGTTTGACACTGCTTTCAAGTTAAAGTAGCCCTATATCAGTTCAATTTAAATTTACCTCTGAAATCAATTTACGTAAAACAATTTGCCAGTTACATTAATTCTAAGCAGGTCGGCAAAAACTTAACTAATAGCACTTTAGATAGTTCATTTTTTAAGACGTTAATTCAAGTTAATTTTCCTGAGGTTTCCTATGTAGGCGAGGCTAGGAATGGGATGTGCAAACCCCAGAAAGCCAAGTAGAGCATCAGTACAGTACCAAGCACAAGGATAGAACTCGGACCTTTCCCATATCTCTGGGGCGTTGGGTGCCTCACTTGTGCTCTCAAGTAGGTAGGGGCCATCTTCTAAGTTTTTAGTGGTTCAGTTTTCATTTCATTATGGAAAGCCCATAAATTGATAGTCAACCTAATTTTATGTGAGAGAAAACTTGACTTTCAGCACTTTCTCCAGTGAGTGTTTAAATACAGTTGTATATAATAAATATTTTTTATTTACTAGAACAAAAACTCAGGTCTCTCCTCTCCCAGTAAAATGCCCCAACCATCCTTGCTGTGCAACAAATACTTAAATAATCCTTGCAAAATGGAATAGCTCCGTCGAGTGGTACTGAGCGCACACCCTCATCAGTGTACCTGAAACTGTGTGGATTATAGCACACTCTCGGGAAGCCACCGGAGATCACTGGAAACTGAACATGGGTCTCTCATATTCTGCGCAAAAGCTGCCCTGGGTGGGAGGTGACCACATRCTGCTTCTTTCTCCAGTTAAATTTAGATACCCATCCAGCAGCCGTGCGAACACCCACTAAATCAGGTCATGCAGGAGAGAAAATAACCGCAGGTTCTGCTTTTGAAAACGGCATTACTGTCAGATACATACTCTAAAAAGTTTTTCTGAAATTATAGGAGAGGGAAAATACAATATGTCATCAGGGACTGAAAACATTCATTTCTTAAACCCCCCTAGCAATTTTCAGGTAAGATTACTAAATGAAACATTTGGTCTCCCTTAGAAATCAATGACCTTTGAAAAATTAGTGACCAAACAGAAATAGGAGACAATTCAAGGTAAGTCTATTGACAAAAGAGAAAAAAAAAGAGTTCAAACCATCTCACTAAAGATGAAATAGCGGAGGGCGCTGCTGGATGAGAGGTACTAAGTCAAGGTTAAAATGTCTCACATCTGCAACAAATCACATTTAAGAAAAACTGCCCACCGAAGGGTGTTTTTCCACCTGCCAGGTGAAAACAACAGAGAAAAATTGGGACCTAAATTTTCCCAGGTATTTTGTCTCACTACATCAGTCTTCATGTGAATAACCATCTGTGGTGGGTTGACCCTGACTGGACACCGGGTGCGCACCAAGCYGCTCTATCACTGCCCTCCTCAGCTGGACAGGGGAGAGAAAATACGACAAAAGGCTCGTGGGTYGAGATAAGGACAGGGAGAGATCACTCAGCAATTATAGTCACAGGCAAAACAGGCTCGACTTGGGGAAATTAGTTTATTACCAATCAAATCAGAGTAGGGTAATGAGAAATAAAAACCAAATCTTAAAACACCTTCCCCCATCCCTCCCTTCTTCCCAGGCTCAACTTCATTCCCGAATTCTCCACTTCCTCCCCGCCAGCGACACAGGGAGATGGGAAATGGGGCTTGTGGTCAGTCCATCACACGTTGTCTCTGCCGCTCCTTCCTCCTCAGGGGGAGGACTCCTCACACTCTTCCCCTGCTCCAGCATGGGGTTCCTCCCACGGGAGACAGTCCTCCACGAACTTCTCCAATGTGGGTCCTTCCCACGGGCTGCAGTTCTTCACGAACTGCTCCAGCRTGGGTCCCTCCCACGGGGTCACAAGTTCTGCCAGCAAACCTGCTCCAGCATGGGCCCCCCATGGGGTCACAAGTCCTGTCAGGAATCTGCTCCAGCGCGGGCTTCCCACGGGGTCACAGCCTCCTTCGGGCATCCACCTGCTCCGGTGTGGGGTCCTYTTCAGGCTGCAGGTGGGTATSTGCTCCACCGTGGACCTCCATGGGCTGCAGGGGGACAGCCTGCCTCACCATGGTCTTCACAACGGGCTACAGGGGAATCTCTGCTCCGGCGCCTGGRGCACCTCCTCCCCTCCTTCTTCACTGACCTTGGTGTCTGCAGRGTTGTTTCTCTCACATATTCTCACTCCTCTCTCCGGCTGCAGTTTGGCAGCAGGTTTTTTTCCCCTTCTTAAATATGTTATCCCAGAGGCTCTACCACCATCGCTGATGGGCTCAGCCTTGGCCAGCGGTGGGTCCGTCTTGGAGCCGACTGGCATTAGCTCCATTGGATATGTGGGAAGCTTCTAGCACCTTCTCACAGAAGTCACCCCTRTAGCCCTCCCACTACCAAAACCTTGACACACAAACCCAATACACCATCAGTGAGTTCATACTGGTACAGGAGCAGGTGCACGGGCATCGTGGATGGATCTGGTTTTGGGGGGGTGGGGGGGGTACCAGGTTGAACAGTGCGGGTGCAAACTACACCCTGCCCCTGCCTGGGGGAGCAGAGAGCAGGCTCATGGGTTTAGCACCGAAACATGCACCGAACACACACACGAACAGACAAACGACTTTTGGTAGATGAGTAACAAAGAACAGAATATTTTTTATTTTCCTAAAGAAACAGAAATCAGGATTCCTATCTACAGTTTAGATGCTCCATTAACTGTTACTGAATTAAGCTATGTATAATTACAGGAGGACTTTAAAAATAAAACAGCAGCAATGGATCTCCTTATTCTGGCTCGTGTTTTCTACAACATTTGTGATCCAAGGTACTCGGTTTTGAATACCCAATCTCAAATGATTCAGACAGGCCAATTTTTCAGGAAAAGTCTGCCAACCCACTTTGTGAACATCAGATCAATGCAGAGTTCAGGAAGTTATATTCCCAAAAATTAGAAGTCATTAAACTAAAAATAATTTAGAAAAATTTCAACCTGTGTATTTAAAAAGCTATGTTATTGCTTACCCTTAACCCCAAACATTTTCCCTCTCAAAAATTTGTATCATCTTACTAGTTGTTCTGGAAAACTACAGTTTCTCCATTTCTAGCAATAAGAATCCTATGAAACTTCAACACTCGTCCTGTTTGGTGCTGATGATTAGCTACCTATTTGGCAATCCCATTCATCTGCTGATACTTAAAAATTTTTCAGTCTTCTTGTAAAATGCAAAAGTACTATAGGAGGCAATGCACCATAATAATGACTCTGTTACTCTTGCAGGATATCAAAAATTCACTGCTCCCTCCCTCTCCATCACAACCTGCTGCAGATTCTTCTGTTACATTTAGCTTCTTTTTATCTTACAAAGATAGTAAATTTAGAAAGCATTCAAAACCCAAAAAAGAGCCAAAGCTCTATGGTATTGTCATGCCATAGTGCAAATGTGGTTTTAAGCTAGCAAGGATGACACTGCTAATGTCATATAAAGCCGACATTTAGAACAGAAGTAGTTCAATGACTTTGGAAAATTCAGGTTTTCCTTACTGAGTGTTTTCAGACCTTGGAGAAAATATTTGCATTTCTTGAAATACAGGCATGTTTAAAAAAAAAATAGAGAAGTCCTAGCAAGAAGTGCTATAGGTTTTCTTTTGCCAGGGAAACTGTAAAATGGCAATTGGATATATTCAAAGTCTAATTAAGAAATTCCTTTGAATTTCAAATGGACGGTAAAACTTTTGTAGAAGTGGTAAAGAAACAAAATTATGTGAAWAATCCTGTCAGCTTCTTGTGGCACCATTTTATTTAGCTCTATTTGATGCATCGTTTCCCAGTTATTGATTTTTTTCCTTTTTTATGTATGGTGGTGTACAGGTAACAAGAATTTACAGAAGTGTCTGAATGCTTAAAGCTGCTCTCTGTTACACTGAAAAATAGTATTTGTTACTTGGGAATGAATATTCACCGAATGAAGAAATTAAAACCATTTGTAAAACTTTCCCATTACATTTCCCCCTATTCTGTAGTACTTAACCATAAAACCTAACTTTCTTAAAAATTCATTCTTTGCACAGATTGATTACTTACATAGCACTGCAATATCTGAATAAATATTGTCTAATTCTTACTTCATTACTTTGCTCAGTTCGTGTGGTCTCGTATAAAAGTCCGAAGGACTGCAGTCATTCCCATGCCTCATTTTCTCAGCAGACAGTGTTTCTACATTGCTGTGTTGCTATAATAAGTATTATCAGYAGAAGAAAATTGAAATACGTGCTCAAATGTTTGCCAAAAGATTAGATGTTCTGGGCTGCTGCCAAGGAAAAGGATTTCCAGTAAACCATCCAGCAGATACTACCCATCCATTCAAAGAGCATCCAAAAGAGCAGAATTCTCCTTCATTTGGTGAGGCTCATAAAATTCAAGAGTACCTAAATTAGATGCCTTTTCATGTAGTTTTGTGCGAATGCTTGATTTCTCTCTAATGTCTGGAAATAATTTGTTAAATGTCTCAGGCTTCCCTGAGATACTGCTAGTGTCTAAAACATCACCTGTCAGAAAGAAATGACCTTTGCGTGAAGAAAACAAYTGTAGCTTTTAAATGCTAATAAACTTATGTGAGACCAACAACAACAGCAAGATTYATTGTACAAAACCCCCCAGTATATATGCACCATCAGGTAACTTCACATTCTCTGATGAATAAACAATTGAAGTCGCAATTGTTTGTGCATTCCTGCAAATGTCAACAAAATCAAACATCTGTCATGCCAGATAAGGAAACACGACTCATTTAATATACTTAACACTCTACTCAGCCTTGAAAAAGTCACTCAGATTTTAACAAGCAGTGCGTAGTTTACTGGCTTCTAGTAAATGACCATGTAGTGACAATAAWGCTATGACCATATTTGGTTACCCTTCAAACGACATATTTGATTAAGATAACACATCATATTTAGCACAATCTGTTTAATGTTGCTTTTGGATGTACTCTAACCCTCTCAATTACAACCGACTTTAACATAAAATCATTTTTACCGAAGTAATGCTCATACCCCCAGTCCCATCCCACTAAAATAAGCAGAGCAAGCGAGAATGATCACCTTGAAAGCCTCCAATTTAAGACAACAAACAACATACAATGGCAGCATTCACCCTTCTGCCATCTTCAGTGGCAATAAACAAAATCCATACACAGTTCAATAGTGGATTGAAGCCATCAGCAACACGCAGGTATTGCTCGTTTGCCAAGAGCACAAGAACTAAACACCCTTTTGATTATATTTTGGCTTCCTGCATCAGGCAGCTTGATCGAGTCCTGAATCCTGTCAGGAATGACTCATGGCAAGTGCTGCTTGTTATCCCTGCTGACCTACACCAAAAGGCTGTTAGGACAGCCCAGGAATGGCTCATTTTGCACAGAGCTGTTTCGCTGAAAACTGATCTTTTGAAACCATCCTCAGTATCCTTCGTTATTCTCCTGTTGGCCTGTACCCCAAATAATCACTAATTCCGATGAGAGAGAGACATTTAGGGGTGAATACAGACACAGTACGGAAGACAGGATCATGCCTGCTTCACCAGATGGTGGTAAAGCATGGGTACAACCCCTTGGTCATTCGGTCAATTTTTTGAGTGATGGCTATTGTAACCTAACACAAGAATGTAGTGCCTTGGGTCTCATTTGGCCATGAAAACCCTGACAAAGTGTTAATATTCTTGCTACCGATGAGTAGGTTCTGTTCCTCCTTAAAACAAGAAAACTATTCCTGAAAGATACTATTTATGGGAGATCAAAATAAACAACGTATTTCACAGACTGGTTGGCAGGTTAGAGTTAGCACAGATGCACAAATGGGTTGATCATGTCTCTGGACAGCTGGTGGGAGCTGGCCCAACTCTCTTTCCTCTGTTCTTCTCCCAAGTATTTGACTACAGAGCCAATTCTGTGAGCTGGCTCCAGAAATTAATTTATAATCTATGGAGGTGACCTGGGATGAGAAAACAATATTCTAAGGCGGCATGTGCTTTTGGGTAAAGGTGGATTTGAGATGCCTTAGATGTCTAAATTATGGAAGACCTTTTACAAAGGAGGAGAAGGGGTATGGGCTGTTCTTCCTCTCGATYCATTTCTGGCACACGAGAGAGCCACAAGGCCCAGTGAGGCCCAGTGAGGATTATACTAGTTACAGAATGATTTTTTTTATCCCAAAAGGATTACAAAACACTTCATGAAGTGTCAGTTTGTTTCACACCTGCCAGTAATGGGAAATACGGATTACTGTGCTCTGTGCCAAGGTTGATCACTGCTCCCTTGAGAGAAGACAAGCGGGTCTATATGTCCAGTTCATTCCCGAAGGACTCCCCTGGGGAAATGAGGTTGAATTTCAGCTGATACTCAGCTGATCAAATAACCAGGATTTGCTCTGGATTGTTACTAGGCTYTTTCATTGCCTACTCCACCTGTTTTAGAGTTTGAGTTGGCCTGACCTTTCCTACTGCAAATACATGGTAGGTACAGACAGGCAAGCAGAAGTCACTTCCGAGGCTGAACATGGCACCGCTGTGACGTGGTGGCCCACAGCATCTAGGATCACCCGTTCACATAATTAGTTCATATATGTGCGTTTGCCATGTTTAGCATCCTTCATACAGACCCATCCTACAGTATTTTGCACAAGACAATTGCAGAGATAGATGGCAGCACGAGGGATCAAGGTATTCAATCGTAGATCAGGAAAAAATGGTGCATACAGGTCACACCTCTCTTTCCTGGAATCTGAATAATTGGCCAAATGGAATCTGAAATAATTTCAACAGGAAAAGCAAAGAATACCTTCAGAATAAGATCAGATTTAATCTGCAGTGTTTCTTCAAAATCCATATAATTGCAATACAATTATGTTTGCAGAACAGCATCATCCATGGAGCATGGATGTTGGTCCCCATGCATGGGGAAAAATGTAGTTGATGGGGAAGGTTATGAGTAAGTTGGGGCAGAACTGATGACTTGAGTCAAGGCTAGTAGTTAAAATACAGATAAAAAGTAGAAGAAAATGCAGAAGTCAGTGAATGTGAGAGCCCAGATAGCAGCAAGGCAATAGCTTTTACCAATACGCTGCACAGTACCAAGCAGTGTTTGGTAGATACTAGCCAGGGCCCTGCACAGTGTGGTAAGTTGTGCTTCTTTGGAATAACCACAACTTTTTTTTTCAAGCATTCTATCACTGCATCAGGATCCTGTAGTTGTTCGGGAGTGAAGTTCCAGATCGTTGGAGGTGAAATGTTCTCCAAGGACTTGCCTGTATTCTCCCACATGCCATGCCACCCATGACCATCCAGCCTTGGGGCAGATCTCTGGGTCATCTTTTTAAATARTTGTTTAACCCTAAACAAGACCTGAAACACATTCAGGAGACATAGCAATAGGAGCATGCTGGCTTGAACATCCCAAGGATATTCAAAATTCTTGAGAGCTGGTGTAACTAGCCTGAAGGAGAAAGGAAAGGTGAAAGAATGGGGGAAAGTACCCCCCTCTGTCTTCCCCATAGATTGGTTCTCCGAGGAGAAAAGGTGAAGAGTGTCATTATTAATAATTTCCAAGAGATGGTGACCAAGGTACAGAGATGACAGCAATACCAAATACAAATACCAAATTAGTCTTTTGACCAGTAATATTATTGTATCATAAACCGATGTTACACGGTACAGCAAAATGATAATCCTAAAAGTGATAAAGAGCACCACAGGGAATACATACTGCAAGTAAGGATTTACATAATACAACCATGCGATCAAATAAAAACAACATTGTGACCAGTGACTATTTAATATAATGAACACTTGTAACAAATTTATTTTAACACTCTTCAGTCAAATCTGTTGTTATCTCGAACCCTTCGAGCCCCACCTCGGGTGCCAAAAAGGACTGTCATGGTTTAACCCCAGCCAGCAACCAGGTATCACACAGCCGCTCGCTCACGTCCCCTCCAGTGGGACGGGGGAGAGAATTGGAAGGGCAAAAGAAAAAACCCTTGTGGGTTGAGATAAGAACAGCTTAATAACTGAAATAAAATAAAATATAATAATAATAGTAGTAGTAATAATAATAATAATAATAATAATTTGTAATGGGAAGGAAAACAACAAAAAAAGAGAGAGAGGAACAAAACCTAGGACTGACGCCCAGCCAGTCCCTGAGCAGCGATTGCCGCCCCCCGGCCAAATCCCCCCAGTTTATATACTGAGCATGATGTCATATGGTATGTTATATCCCTTTGGCCAGTTTGGGTCAGCTGTCCTGGCTATGCTCCCTCCCAGCTTCTTGTGCACCTGGCAGAGCATGGGAAGCTAAAAAGGCCTTGATTTTAAATAAGCACTGCTTAGCAACAACTAAAACATCAGTGTGTTATCAACGTTATTTTCATGCTAAATCCAAAACACAGCACTATACCAGCTACTAGCACAAAAATTAACTTTATCTCAGCCAGAGTCAGGACAACCAGAAAATTAGAAAATTGGAAGAAATATAAATATCAGTTATAGGTGACAGATTAAGAGAATGTCGAAAACAACTTATGTGTCTTGGTAAATTCAGTCATTCAGGGGGAAAAGTATTATTTGAAGGTATGTGCGTGGTCTTTTTGGTGCCCAGTTATAGTTTGGATGTCACAGTTCTGTAGTTAGAAAGACCAGCAATCTGTCCAGTGTTTATGTGGTATGACCTTCTGCCCCTTTCCAATGTCTGGATGACTTGAAAGCCCAAAATCTGAATTCACTAACTGAAACACTCAGTTTCAGTACTGCCAGCAACTGCCTGTTGAACAGAAAGTAAATAGTCAGCATTTCTTATTCCTGTAATAGATTAAGAGTACCCTAAACAAACAGAAGGAAATAATTTTTTGCAGATTGCATAATTCCATTGCAGAACACATTTCTCCAAAGGAATAAAACATGGAAGTGTTAGAAAAAGATTAGACAAATTCAAAGAAGASGGGTCGATCAGTATGAAATAAACATGATGGCCCAAATACAATGTGAACTCTTGACTGTAAGACAGAAAGCTGTGCAGAGGTATCCTGGGAAAGGACTGYCTATAATTCTGTATTTAGTACCACTATATAGTTCTATAATTTCCTGTTTCTTATGTTCTTGTGTGTCTCCTGCTGGCTGACCTCAGAGACAGGACACTGCATTAAGAAGACCCTTGGTCTGAGCCAGTAAGGACCTTTCTATGCAAGCAAGTTGGAATATTGTCTTAAACAATTGGTCCTTCAAGATGCACCTTTAAAAATTTAATCGTATTTCAGACCCAGCAAGTGCATGATTAATCTTGATCGTGAAGATATATTTCTCTTTGTTTTATATTTTTAATCATAATTAAGGCCATTTTTCTACTCTGGGCCATATTGCTATTTCATTTACTTAAGCTGTAATGATTAAATCTAATTTGCTACTCTGTGAAATCTTAATCCTACTGAAGACTAATGGGTATAGTACACAGTTCAGTTAAGAAACAGATTCACCACATAACCTCCATTAAGTAATTCCATTTATTTCAATAAAACTAGCTGGCACATGAAAGAAAGAATCTCTGGTGGTCTTTAGTCTGCAGAAAATAATAGAATTTTTAATACAAGCACTGAAGAGATGTTTTGACCTCTTCCTGAACACATGATTTCTCACAGCAAGGAGTCATGAAAAAAATTTCAAAACAAATCCAGTTCATAAAATCTGTGCTCTAAAAAACCCCACCTACATTTTGTGCTTGATCTTATTTTACAAGTACAGTATTATCCTTTTCAAATATATGAAATGTCAGCTTGAAAATACAAGGAAAAGGGCTTCCATATCCACAGTGAACATGATTTCTCTAAAAAGCAAGGAAAGAAAAGCCTATTACTAATAAAGTATTCTCACTTTAATCACGTTTCCTTCATTACTCCCATATTTTAGGTGATATAAAAGGAGGAACAATTATTGCCTTGTTCACTTTGATTTATTTGGCTCAGTGCCTCCTTACCTAGGTAATGTAAAATAAACTGTGCTACATGGGTCATTTATGATGTGATTTAATAAGATGCTTTTTATTTCTAGCCTGCAGGGAAACATATTAGTTTGCAAGCACCTGGCAAAAAAATATTTCTTTCGTTGATTTTCTATTTTCATTCAGTAGACTTCAGCCTACAAGGTAATTTAAAGCTACAATGCACAGGTTGTCATAGTGGCAATGTACTAAAACAAGACTTCAAAACCCACGTAAGGAAATGATGCCTGGATGTCAAAATAAGGAAGGTCGTAACTACAAGCTTGACCAGTTCCTAACTTCCTATGGGTATTTCTGTGTAAATTAAGACTTGTTGCTTTTCATTGTCTGAAATAGGTTAATGTTTTTCCTTAACAGCACATGCTGCCTTCAAACAAAATTATATATATGTAACAGGCACCTGAGACAGACCTGGAGGTAGAAAAAAAGAGCTAGGAAATTGGTTTTCTACAGACACTCTGAATAATGTGGGCAACTTTACCACACTCAAACTTACAAAAAACTTACAGGAATTTGGGTTCCATTTCTATGGCTTTTAGGTTTTTTGAGGATTCACTTATGACAATTCTGTGGAAATAACATTTAGCTCAACTCAGTGGATGGCAAAAAGTTAAAGGAGCTGGTATTTCAAAATACCATGCGGGGATATTCCATGTATCATCAGTGGAAAAGCTGATGCTGATCACAAAGCACTGCAGCAAAGATCTCACACCTGTTTCCATTACAAGTCCCTGGTTTTTGTCATTCAAAGTTTTCAGACGTTCTCATTTGAAACAAGACTGTCCATGTTTAGGCTTAGCTGGAAAGAGATTCATGAGTGAGAAGAGCAAAAAAAAAAYCAACAACATATTGCACCTATTTTTTCTGTTTCTAAAAATAAGTAGCACTTTACCGCACAGCTCCACAGACAAAGAAATCTACAGCTGTTTCCATATTTTTTGTCTGTTTCTCCACCTCAGCCGCCAATGGTTAAGACTTATGTATCTAGCACCAAATTGCTCATTAGGTTTATGTCCCCATGCATGCATATCTTATTTGCTAGTCTACAGTCTGCTTCAAAGTTAAAAACACAAGTATGGAATCCTTTGCTGTTGCTTGAAAAAATCCCAACCAATAAAACAAAAAGCTCCACCAATTGACTATCTGAAAATTAAGTCCTAAAATTGAGCCTATATAGTCACCCGATTTTTAGAAATGTGGTAGCCCAGCCAGATGAAGGAGATGGGGAGTCTGAAGAAGTGGTGAAGGGGTCCTTGCAAGGCTTGTGGGAGGAATTTAACCAACAATGCAAACCTGCAAGAACAGCACTGTTGCTTAATTGTCAGCCTCCCCATGTAATTTAGATGAGGATGGCAGGAGTACACATGATGATAGCCGTAGTTTATGAGAYACCCTTGGATGTCCTAATCTGTGATGAGAAGAAGAGGTACGATGTTAGAAACTACTGATGGCTTAAAGTCATCTTTAATCTCCCTGTAGGTGAGAATCTCTGTAGCTATGCCTGTATAGTTGCACAAGCAGCACAGATTTGGGATGTCATGATTTCCAAGGKCATAAATACAAGTACCGTCTTTTAACATACAGCCTTTAGGTTTGGTACATTGGTACAGCTGATGGAGATATCATGCCTGGTACCACASTGGTATACAGCCCTATCTCTCACAAAACAAGCTGTGCAGAAAAACCTCTGCTGCTATGTCTCTGCACAGTCCTGATGAGGCATATTCTTCTCTCATTTTACACTGTCTCTTCTCCTGACAATATGACAGTGGAATTCCAGACCTGTCATCACCATCCTAGAGACCGAGAGCTGTCTTCTCTGGATTCYACACACGTGGAACCAGGCAGTTTTGTCTGCAGACACAGTGCCAACAGGACCAGGAAGGATCCTTCTACAACATGCAAGAAGAATCCTACTCTTATTCTGAGCAGAATTTCAAATTCCAGGTTTCGAATGGTGTCCTTCAATTGTTTTTAGGTCAAAAATATGCAAGTCTAAGAAGCACGCCAACATGCTTTTTAGTATACAGGTAAAGGATTAACTAATTTCCAGCTAAAATTGTTTTCTCAGGAGGCAAGGCTATTGAGGGAATTTTTGTTTCTGCTACTGCAATGATAACATCTGATGCTCTATCTTCTGGCAATATTTATGCATGTGAAGTAAAGCACTTACCTAATGGGATGTGTGGTAAGTACATCAATATAGTCAGATAACCCATAAACATTTCTCTTTCATAAGCTCTTATCACATTATCACTGATTATTTAGAAAAAACATTAGTGTTATATGACATCCTTCCCTAYCTTATTTTTAGCCTTAAGTGCAGTTAAAATATGCTGAGGAACAGGGCTATAAGGTGGGGAACAATCTGAGGCAAGACTGGAAATGGAATAATTGGAACCACTTCAAAGCTCTCACAAGTTACAACTCTATTTCACAAACTGCAGCTTGTATATATCTGGTCCAGGCTTGGGTGGGAGGGAAACGCTGGTGTGTGCCAAGAGCTGGGTTTGCCAATCCAACCAATTTGCCATGCTGAGTAGCTAAAGCAGCATGATTCACTACTCAGAGAGCAGCGTGGATAAGACAAAGCTAAAATAAAATAAATTTGCTAGGCCATTTTTTTTAAACTGTGGAAGCAGATATGTGGAAGATCTGTGGAAGCAGAAGGTGCACATATGACTCAAGAGATTCCATAAAGAAAACGTATTTGTGGATTCAAGACGCTAAAATTGATACAATTCATCAAGAGTTACACTGATTCCTCTGTAAGATCATGCTTCATTACTCACTGAAATTAGCAAAATGAATTCTGTTAACTACAGGGGGGGAATCAATTCAGGAACCAGTGAATGTGTTGATGCTACTCTTACACAGGCAACAAAAGATTATGTTTTGCTATTTTGCTCTAGCAAACCTGACTGCAGTAGAAGACCTAAGGGAGCTAAGACAAATGGTTATAAGACATTATTTATGGCTAGATTTTGTCTCAACTCTCTCGAGCCTGCAACCGYAGTTAGGTTTACTTTAATAAAATAATAGGAAACAATCTTAGTATCTGGTTTAAAGGTTAGTGTTGTACTTTCAGAGAATCTAATCTTATCTTGGGCTCCCTGCAGAGCTGTATTAACTGATAACATTTCCTTCTGCACCTTTTTAAAGACACTGTCATGCCATGTGTAGTTCACTGAACAACTGAGTTTTGCTCTTTGTCTTTTCGTGCATTATATACATTTCAACAGTCTTGGGCTTCCATCTCACGCAAAGAAATGGCTTGTCCTTAGCAAGGAGCCCGCTTAAATCTTGTAGCAGCACACATTGCATGGAAAACACACAACACAACAAAAAGAATGTGTTCTGCAGCACCCACGAGCATTCACTCTTTTTCATCACAATGCTAGATTARAGAACAAGGAGATCTGTCTCACGAACAACAGTGGCTAGTGGAGTCCATCAGTACTAGGACAGCTGTTAGCAAATACACTTTTTAAAAGTGAAGGGAGAAATGCTGGTAAAAGATTGAGCATGAAGTATGTAATTTAGATGTCAGAGTGTGTCAAAGATATCACTGTCAAACTTGATCTATTGCCATTGTATATAAAATTTATCCACAGCATTTATCCTCCAGGCAATTAGTAGCCTGCACTAAATGCTGGTAGCATGTCCAACCACCATTCTGGAATGAGACAGTAAAAGAACCTGGATGTCTGCCTTCGCAATGCCAGAGACCTCTGGGGTTTTCGCTGCTAAGCTAGAGCTGTGCAAGCCTGTTCTTCTCTCACGTTAGCAAAAGGAAAGAAAATATGATGTTAACACTGACTTTGATTATACCACTGATCTTCCTGCTTCAATGGAAGTTTATAAAACATCATAACCCCTTGTTTACAAAGATTGSAAAAACAAAACAAAGGTGATACAAAGCCAACTCACGTTCAACAAATAAAACGGTTCAATCTCTGCAAAGATTTCCCCAGCTAACTTAACGTGAGGCTGAATGCAGCTAACTTTTATTGGCCACTGGTCAGGAACTGGTAGACCTGCTGTCTTCATTGTTAACAGCTGTGGACCAAATTCTTACATCCTGCTTTAGCGGCAATGTCTAGATGACTTCTGAAGGTCTCTTTCAATTCCCTCACCTATACTGTGACAATGGTTTAGTTCTGCAGTTTAAATATGGGTTCATATCCTCATGAAGAAATAATATATTCAGTTATAATTTCAGTTATAAATATATATATCTATATATATATATATATATAAATTTCAGTTATAAATCCCTCACCAAATTATTTCAGCTACATATAGCACAGGAAGGGGATGCAAAAAGGTACTGTAGATATTGCTGACCGTCAGCTTAGACTATGGTTATACAGGATGAAACCTTCCTATCCTCATTTCTGAGCACTCACAGTGCTCAGAAAGTCAGAGTCTATTGTTACAGAAAGTCAGAGTCTAAAGCAGAAATAAAAAGGAGACATTGCCACTCTATTACTAAAACTAAAGTTGCATCGTTACAAAGGGAAGTCTAGAGAGCATTTTTCTGTCTGTTGTTTTCACAATGTCCTTCATTCTGGCAGAACAAGACAAATAAACTACATGAAAGGAGGAAGTTGCAAAGCAGCCATTCCTCTAAAGTATCTATGGAAAAATTATTTTTCATATGTGCACAGACATATTATTTATCACTTTTACACATTTAGGGTCTTTTATTCCACTGCTTAAAAATCAACTAGCTTACTGTTTTATAATTTCCATATTTATACCATTGTTAGTGTCAAAATGATCTTATAAGTATCTGCTTTAAACATTCTTAAATGTAGACGTGTTTGACTCTAACAAGTCAGTGCATTAAAAGTGTTATTGCTTTTTGCAAGATTCAGAAAGCAAAATCTTTCCTTATCAGAGGCAAATCACCTTATTTCCCTTGTAACCACCAACACATTTCACAGCCAGTTTGACCTTTTTTTTTTAATGCCACTAAAATCACCAGAAATCTTCATATGAAGAGTAGCACTTTATTATCTTCATATAACACAAAGCAAGGAAGAAATTGGGGAATGTTCGTAGTAGATCCCTGTTTGATGGAGTAGGGATGAACAAAAAGTAGTAAATTTTTGTGAGGCATGGGGAACTTATATTGTGCTCCAGTAACACATTGATATGATTTTGTGCTGGCTTATTTTCCTCAGCTGCTGAATTACTCCTGTTAACAGAATACAACAAATTATATGAGTTATGTAGCTGGCACTTCTTACTGCATTGCTTGAAGAAAAGAGTCCTCCATCTCCAACCCAAGCAGAGGACCCCTCAGATGCGGGTGGTTAATCCGATCACACTGCCAGCAACTGAAGCAAGTGACAGGGTCTCCTGKGAGGCCAGGACATCTGACTGAGTGTTTGGTTCTGGCTGCTTTACAGGACTCGCAGCAAGCATGGAAATCGGTTGTGGAGGTTATGTCTTGTGACTGGATCAACGTTCAGATTTTCCTGATTAATATGATGGAAGCATCCCAAGACAGAGAGTCTGCTTCAGTCTCCAGGCTAAGATTAAATCTAATTACCAGAGTTTATTAGCAACAGCTAAAGATCTGACCGATGTAACCTGATTTGGAGATAAAAGTTCCTTTCAAACTAACACTCGTAAAATTGATCTGATTGCCTGTTTCCCTGTTTTTAATTCAATCAAGTAATAGCCCACCAAAAGGCTGCTGGAAACGGTTTCTGCTGACAAAATGGGGTGGCTTGCATTGCTGTTGCACAGCTGKAGAGCTGGAAGAGAAAGCTATTGCCCAGCCCTGTGCAAGCGCATGGGTGCTGAACTGCTAAACGTCTCACACTTGTTGCTACCACATTTGTACTGCTTTCCTCAGAAAGAAAAGAGAAGAAGCTTTATCTTAAACTTGCTAAAGCCCAGTGAGAATTTAGCATAAGTATATACTGAGCAGAAGTGATCTGTCCTTTCTTTGGTACACTAAGTGTTCTGCAAGTCTTATAAATAATTTTTAAAGCCACCTACTGTGATAAAATATGCAGCCAGGCTCTGAGTAGAATACTGTGATATAATGATATTGAGAGTTCCATGTCTTACAACACATTTTCATTCTCTTACCTGATATCTTCCCACCTCCCTTGTAATTCCCATGAAAATTTTGAACTTGTTTATTGTGTAACATCCATCAGGGAGTTTACAATATGCAGATTATTACCAGCAGGATGGCTGCATTTAAATTAACATACAAAATACCTTGTGTACAGACAGAGAGTGATATGCTCATCTTCTCTGAGAACATTAAAACAGTGAACTTGACCATCTTATCTTGTTCAGTCATTTTATTAGTGTCRTGGTTTTTTGTGGAAAACTATAGTATAATGTTAGTCTGTGAGATTATATCTTGACTTTCCTTCATTTTCCAGCAATTTATTGCAGACCAGAATAAATTCAAAGTATAAAAACTGCCTGTCTCAGACATAACATTGTGTCAGATAATATCGTCTTAGTAAATATTGTTTTTTCCTGAAGATATAATAATGGAGTATACATTATCCTGAGAAAACTCAAAATGCAAACATTCCCAGATCTATGAACTTGGGGGAAAAAATGATTGAATTGAATCCATACTTCGCACCTGATTAAAATGAGTAAGAAAATAGATGGTTCAAAGCACCCTRTGTGTTTTTATAAGCATTGTTCACTCCCCAACTCCAACTGTGTGCTTATTTTAATTTTCTTAGTAAATAGTGCCATCTGCAGCATGCCTTCAATTTCTGCAAGGTTCTAAGTACAATGCATTCTTTGACTGACCCTTAATGCATCACAGGCGARGAACATTGTGCCAAAAATACATCATTCCAGCAAACCTGCATAGCTCTCTTGTTGCTTTGCTGTGTATGCTGGAGGTCTAAATGTTTCCCAGGCTTCAGTCAGCATCAAGAAAAGGATTTCTGGATTTGACAGACAGAGTCTGTAAGGAAGACAAAAGGTAGACACATGTAGAGAAAAAAGCCTGCTCATTAAAGCAGTTATGACAATATAATTTGGAAAACTGCTATATATGATTCTTTCTAGCAGTAATAGAACGCATTTATATGGTGTCCTTCAGCCAAGGGTTTCATTTAATAAGCATTAACTATTTATTCCTGTGAGATTTGTATAGGACATGATACACATTATTAACACCATGTAGGGTATAATTGATTTTTTTTTTTTAATTTTGCTTTTATTTCATTRAGGATTTTTTTAAAATCTCAGCGTATGCTGCAATGTTTATTTTATCTATTAAATCCTAAATTCATTTTAAAGAACACCTTTTAGCCATGACAGCAGTTTCTAGGTCAGATATTTTCTCTTCTGAAATTCTCCCTTGTCTGCTGTACGTAATTTGTCTTACAATGTACAGTCTCTTACTAAAAGAGAAATTTTAATCTTTTATGGAGACTTGATAGTGCCTGATTCATAATAGAATAAGTTCAGCCAGAGAATAAAGACATGCTGGGATGAGAAAAATAAGAGCCAGACAAACATCTGTCAGGAATGGCTTAGCTAAAATTGGGGCCAGAACACTGACTAGGTGACCTCGTGAGGTCATCTTTGTTTCCAGTCCCATTTTTTATTATTCCATGAAAAACTTTGCTTGATAAGACCTCTTTTCTTTTCTATTGTGTCGCTCTGCTACARCAAAGATCAACATGAGTGTCCGTACTGAAGAGCTGTCATTATACATACATGAAAAGGGATTACAAGTGGATTGCTGCACAAACCTAGGATATGGACTTTATCTAAAAAGCAAAATAAATCAGATGACACTGAACTGCATGCTGTGATATCTTGACTGCTTCCAATACCTGGTTAAAATCTGTCTTGGGCATCTATACATTTAAGTAAAGCCTGTAGTTAAGACATTAAATCTACAGGTTGACCTTCAACTCTAGGTATCCTCTAAAAGACTGACAAACAGTATTACCATGTGTTTTGCAACCACAACGGTTACWAGCATTTCTTCTCACTGCAGCATAAGAAGGTATTATCATATTTTAGAGCAATGTAATCTTGTTCATATCCTTGCAAGACATGGCTGCACATATTGTTTGACTGTTATGGAAGGGTCTGATCTCACTGGAGGTAAGTAATTGCTAAAATAATGGGCAGTAATAGAACTGTAAGTCTGACCTCCCTCACAGCTCTGGCCTGATATATTAAGCTACTATATATAATGTACTAGTTCAGTATTCAGTCTCGAGGAATTGGAGGTGGAGTATTTTCCCTGACTGTCTTTCTGAATATTAGAAGTCCAAGTTACTATAAATTGCTATAGCTATACAAGTCCTTCCTTTTTCCTTCCTGTCCAGCAAAGCTGCAATTATTTTAACTTGCAGGATTGGACCAAATTTTTGTTTGGTTTGATAATTCATTCACAGTTCACTAAGTCAGAGACAAAAATTGTAGCATGAAGAGATGACTGTGACTTATTCACCCACCTCTAGATGACAAGAAGTGTCTATCAGCATTGGGAAAAAGTTACTGTAGTAAAATATTCCAAAGTCATTGACACTTCAGGGTGTTTGGTCCTGCAATTCAAGACAAGATATTTTCACCTTGAATTTTCAGGCATGAATATACATTTGTGGAGAAAAAATGCCACTTCTTCTGTCATGTCCTGAAAATTGAATTAGCATAGGTGGTGCAGTATCTATGCTGTACAGCATGTAATACCAGGGAAAGGGCATGAGAAAGGGGGACAAGATAAGCACTGAATGAATCACCGCTATTCAGATTTTTCCTTCTTTATCCTTCCTTTCTCAGATTAAGCTGGGGCCTACAAGTCGATAAAGGAATCATAATGGAGCCGAATAAATACTTCTTCATATTATATGTACGTATTTCAAAAATACTTGTCTTTTTGAGAATTTTTAATGGATAAAATGTATTCATTTTCTCTGAGATTTTTTAGGAATGTCTTAATCTATTCAGATAACTGAGTTGTATTTTTCCCAACGCAACAATGCTACCACATTCATTTTTGTATTCTTACCCTCCCAATTCAGTCTGAATGTACTTGTTGTATTAAGCAAGGCACTGAAAAATGAAAAACCTGCATGTTTTTACTGCATGTAGAAATGCATGTTTTTACTGCATGTAAAAGACATACAATAATGGTCTCCCTCAAAAAGAGGGAGACTGTGCTACAACCAGGACTAATCTACATGTCATACTGTGTGTTTATTTTATCAAAGGTGGTTTCACAGAAGAAAACATCTGCCCTTGACATATTTCTTGGAGAGCAAGTGCAGTACAGTTCCCATCTGTTCACCACAACCCGTGTTTGCAGAAGAAGCCTTGGGCTGGCTTCCTCCAAGGAAGACAGCATGGAGGCCAGCTGGGAAGTGATAAAGACGTATAACTGAAGCTGTCGTACAGCATCAGAGCTGGTCTATAGCCCCAAGAAAGTGGATTTCAACAACAGCAAACTCTTGCCCGGAACATAAGATTCTGGTTGTAAGACATCAGTGATACAGGTCCACAGACACCCAGTCAAGCCTATGAAACAAGAAAGATGAAGTAAAAGGCTAGCAGCAGATGCCAAACTAGCTACCAAGGGCAAAACAGCCACTGAGACTGAAATCAGTACAACTGTCACAAACCCATGGGCCAGGAAAAACAGGCACTGGGCTATGGGAGTAAGGAAAATGTGTAGTGGGGAGAGAGGGTGGAGGGAAAGAGAAGAAAGCTCTACCAGCTAGAGAGGAGAAAAAGTCCTTTAGTTTCTCATTCCACAACCAGCGCTATTCAGGACATGCCACTCATTAAGAAGAAAGATTTCTCCATCAGCTCTCACTCCCCTTCTGCAGTAGCAAGGCAAAGCTGCACAGTTTCGCTCTCTGGGCACGAAGGATTCTCCTTAAGGCCAACAGGTGTTCCAGGAGGAAGATGCTACCACCAAGACCTGCACGTAAGTTTGTGGTGGTCAGGACAGCGAACGCAGGTCAAGCAAGCTGCAGGGAAAGCAGGCACCACCATGGTGCTTCAAAGTTCAGGGACTCTGCATAGTGCTGCTACACCAAAGGTGCTGCAGATGGGCTGCTGGGATCTCCATTAGTTACGCAAGGCTCTTTCAAAATTATTTGGACCAGGCATGCAAAGCTAGTCAAAAGCTGAGAACTCACAGGATGAAAAGTTACCAGAAATCCAATCTATCCATGATATTTGCTTTTGCTATTTTTAGAGGCAGAGGAGAAAATTTGCTTTTAACCTTTAGTTTTAATCAAACTAAAATGTTCTTAAGAAAAGGAGCAAGAAGGAAAAAAATAATAAAAGAAATGTTAAGCTTGCAGCGCATTTGACATCAGGCTTTTTTTTTTCCTAAGGGATAAATATATTTTTTGCAGTTAATGCCTGAGAACTAGTAGATTCACTGAACCCTCTCAGTTCATACCAATCTAATTGCTGGAAATACCTTGCGAGCCTGAATTACCATCACTCCCAGGTGAGTTCCTTGCTGCCGGTAATTAATGGCAGCTAACAAAAATAAACTAAGAACGCTGATTGATTTCATAAATATTTTTCCCAATTAGCCCAAGGAACTCTTTAAGGTTTCCAGCCTTTAAAGGAATTGTGTTATCCTGCTGTACACCCAGGAATGCTCAGCTGGAGCATTTGGCTTTTTATGGCAGTGACGCCAAGACCTCGAAGACAAGTATGTTGCTTGTATGCCTGTTCCGTCTTGCTTAGACCTATTGAAGAGGATTTAAAAAAATTCATATCGTACTGGGTCCAATTTGCTGGGAAAAGTTAAGGAAGTGCCCACACAGATATCACGTTACTGGAAAGTTCACTTCACTGGAACAGCACTGAGTTTGTGTTCATCATAGGAGGGACAGCGAGCACAGAGAAGACTGGTCACAGTCGGAAGGTCCAAGCTCGGGCTCTCAGCTGCAGGGGACGCTTCTATCCCCAGACCTGTCCAGTGTAGCAGAAGGAGATGTGTGGAGGCGGTGATGGAAGAATTTCATCGAGATGGTGAATTTTGTTGATGGTGAATTTCTTAAGTGGAAATTCACCCGCAGCACCGACAATTCATCACCTCCTGCATCTGCGTCACCTTACCTTCTGCCTCTCTTCTGAAAAAAGGAGATGTCACCACTAAGCAGTGGTGAACTGTATTTCATACCACATTGCACTTTGAGCAGTGAATGAGGCAAGAGTAAAAATGGAAGAGTAAAGAGCAAAACTGATGCTGTGTAGGACATGTTCTGAGTGTTCCAGCATTGATCTGAGGAGGATAAAAAGAAAGCTAAAATGCAAAAATCTGTGTCACATGCTTCCTATTGACTAAAAATGTGTTTCAGTGGCATCGTTTGATTACAACCCTTTCTCTCGCCATAACTCTTGTGTTAGCAACTTGGCCCATTTGTGTGGATACAGAACAAATTGGACAAATTCTGGAGATCTCTCAGTTTATTGTAATAATATAACCATTGTATTAACACCTTTAATAAGTTCTGACTTAGATGATCTTCACAAATGCTTCATATTTGAAGATTTAATAAAAATTTTCCATTTAATGGTTCAACCTTATTCAAGCTGGATTTTATGGAGGTAGTATGCAGTTTCATCTATCAATCTCTTCCTGTGGACATATGGGTAATAAAAGTATATGTAGTAGAATTTGTCTTTAATAAGAACGATATATTTAACCAAGGCAAGACTCTAAGAGCAGACAAGTTCATTTACAGATTTCAAAGGGACCTATAAAAAAAACTATTCTTCTGCCTTAATTATGTCAGTGCTGAGACTTGAATTTACTCCCTCTTCGTAAATACTACTTAAAATTTAATTTCTGGTGTTCTGCATGGATTACACTTAAAAATCAAGGTTCGCAGAACTTACAGCTTCAAATCAATCCAGTCTTCCAACGACCTGCATTAAAATCTTTGGAGTCCTGATAAAGAGATTGAGAGATATTTTTTATTTTTAAAGCACCATGAGAACAATAATGAGCAAGTGAGTGTGAAGAGTTCTAAGTCTTTTGCAGAGTCCTGTAGACCTATCTGTAACACCGATGATAATTCTGGCAACAGGCAGGTGTTGTAAGCTCTGCTAAGGTTTGTACCAAACCTTTTTTTTTAATTCCTCTTCATTTTAAAGCCAACTTAGATATTGAATTTGTTCAGTAACCAGAAAAATTATGCAGGGGTGTCAGAAAAAAAGAGACACGATGGAAATAATGAGGTTGTTACAAGAGTTAAGATGGACTTTGCCACTTGAGCTGCTTTAGCGCAGGTCTAGACTAGAAGTACCTTTTTCTGAGGTCACAACAACATGTCTGAGACATCAGGGTGGGAGAAGGCTGGAGGAGGGTGAAATCAAGTTTCTCTGAAAATAGCTGTGTCCTGCCTCCATCCACATAAGGACAGCATACATATAGTACTCTGTTTTCAGGCAAGTTATCTATTAGACTTCAGTCAAAACTAATTGAGTAGCCTGATCTATGGTTTGTCCTGGTCCTACATGGAATAGTCACGTTGACTTATTGCAGAGAAAAGCTACCTAACATAGAACGAGCACCTCAACAAAAGCCCAGGCATTTGCCATCCATCTCAAGAGATTCATTCCTGCCTATGAATGAGACATTTTTCTTTTGGGACTCATGAAGCAGGTGAATTGTGCGGGAATGCAATCATCTGGTCTGCCTCGTTGTTTATTTCCTCCTTCCCCCTTGACTCATGCAGACCAGTGATACGACTTCCAGGTGTTCCGGAGAGGAAAGATAAGAGAGGGAGAGGGTGCAGGTCCTCTATACATTCAGGTGTCTCCCTAGGTCCAAACACCACCTAGTCCTCCCAAGCTATGAGGGTATGGACTCAACTATAACCAGTGCAGAGGACACTTGCTGGAAAAACTGAAGGAAAAATACCTTTTACCCACCTATTTTAAGCCCTATATTGTTTTGGTGGCCAAACAGCAACTTCTGCTCCCAAGTTACAGGTGTCAGAGAGAAATAGTATCTCTGCCTCTGCTCTTCCACTTGGAGAAGTGGCTTTTTATCACACGATGGCAAAGTATCCCAAGTATGCCTAGAACTTTCCATATTAATGAATTACTTTCTTCCTATTGTTTTTGTGTGGTTACAGACAAGTTTTTATCTTCAATTACTGAAAGACATCAATTTATTCATTCAGCCATTTAATTTGGCTAAGCTAGACAGAAACTGCAGTTCTTAGGCAGATAATAAAGAAATTAAAAAATAAAGATCTTCCTAGGGGAAAATAAGAGCAGGCACACTGACATTTATTAATAGCCATTTTTAAGGTTTGGGCATTTTGTTTATTTGGTTTTTTGCCTGTTTTTGGTAAATAGACATGTTTATTTAGAAAGATAATTTTGCTTATAAGATTTTTCTCAGATTAGAGCCCACAAATCACTGACTGAATCTACCAACACCTAAATTCATATCTCTTTCTTTTGAATATACAAATAATAATGCAGAATAGAGAATAAAGTTTTAGATATTAAGAAGGTAGCAAAGGGCAACTCCCTGTAGCACGCATCTATTGATAAGTACTGCGTTTAATCAGCTGAAGATATATTGTAATAATTGTCTTGCTGTGGTAGGACACTAAACCTGCTTTAAAATGCATCATCACAGTAAGAACATATCACAAAAGAAGTTTTTCATTGACAGTAATTTCATGTTTTATGAAGCCAGTTGCTAAGCTTTAAAGAAGCTAGTCTTCATTTAAACAGTTCCTCAAATTAATTCCTTTCTCTCAATTTAAAATATAGGTAAAAAAACATATTTTAAAAGAGAAAAACTCTTGGTCATGAAGCTACAGAACTGATATTTTGTAAAGGACATCAGCAAAGAAAAGAGAAAACACACACAGAGAACTGGGGTCCCCCGAAGATGGAAAAATACATTTTCAAAGATGTTTCAAAGATATTTCTGCCTCCTCATCACTTACCTAATTTTTTAAAAGTCTACCAGCAGACTGTCTAGTAACTGGAGAATGAATAAAACAGAGATATATTCCCACAGAGACAGCTGAAAATATAGGAGAAATCTTTACAATACTTAAAAATGTCTGTTTAGGTGTTACCATGGCTAATGTCACTAGTACATTTTGGCACAGCTTCCTTTCCCCTTGGTCAAAGTACAAGATGCATCACTTGGACTCCTGGGAGGTAGACGAGCAGCAGCCAGACATCTGTCCTGTCCCCAGAGAGCAAGGCAGATTTCTAATCCCTTTATTAATCCCCATGAACTAGGGCAGATCTTGGCCCAATATGCAGAAATTAGATGAACTCAGTTTATGTGCTAAGATGTTGGAGCTGATGGTTAACATGCTGATGCAATGCTGCATTGAGAAATGGGTGGATCCAGCATCTTGCAAACGATGCCTCCACCAGAGCTGTAGCTGGCATAGATCTCTGAAAAAGTCTTGTGCATAAAATTCAACCCACGTTTTTTTAAACACTTTCAGGAACGCTACCTAAAGTTTTTGTGTTGKCTGCAAGTGTTTAGGGCTACCCTAAAAGTGTTTAAAATAAACAAAGCACTCACGCAGAAAGAGGTAAAGTCTACCTTTTCAGCAATGCAACCTTATTCCAGCAGCCTGACAATCTGGGAAAAATCCCTCTGAGATGCAGGACTGCTGAGTTTATTTTGGGTACTATTCATTTCAGCTGAGTCAAATCCAGCCCTTTCCACACCTCAGTCTGAAACTGCAGGTACAGCAGATCAGACAACAAATAGAGTTCAATGTTCATTTTACCACCTGCTTCYAAAAAAAAGAAACCTGGTGTGATGTGTTTTGGTATCTTGAACTGTCTGAAGAAATGTTGTCACTCATGTTCTTGAACAGTTGGATTTCTTATACCAGTTGTGAACTGCAACGCAGCAGGAATTAAGATCTGACTACCAAATCTAATTTCTATAGATTATCAAAATCTCATAAAAAATCAGGAGCTATGAAAATGCAGTGGCAGTGAGAGTTCAGATTTGAGTAAGTTTTGTTGAAGCGTTCATCCCTTTCAGAAGTTTCAAATCATTCAACTCCAGAAGTTGTTAAGGTAATATAAATATATATATCAACATATATATAAATATACGTATCTCCGGTATAAATTTATCATTAACTTCTCCTTTAGCTTCAACATTTGGCTTGCTAATTAGACATTATCAACCATACTTCACTGTCCTTTATAAACCTAAGACAATAGTTGCATTTTTTTTCTGGAGAGCTCTATAGAGGTGTAGGTCTAAACTGTGGTAGAGCAACACCAAAGCACAGACCATTTTACTATATTTGTTGTTCCCAGCTGGAGTTTGACGGAAAAGTGATTGCAATAAGGTTCATCGTGCTTGAATAATTGGTGGAGATGTGGCAATTATCCTAAAACAAAACTGTGATGTGCGTGTTGCAGTGTCACAACACTGGTATTTATCAGAGTGTCAGTACAGTTCTTGCTGGAAACTACTGGCCATCAAGGATAAAATTAATGAAGTCAAAAGATTTAGCTCAGGAAAAGCAAAAGAAAGAAATGAGTATTCTGTGTTTAATGAAAGTAACACACACCAGCACAACTCAGTCCAAAATARCTGTTCAGACTGTGAACTGCATTTGCCTAACAAATGAGCGCTACTTACCTCTCAGGTTTAACCCACATTTTACGTTAAAACTCATTAGTTTAAGAAACAGATTGTACCACTAGGCAGCAAATTAGACATAAGAACAGTAAGACAATTAAATTGCAGTAGATTTCACTCTAGATTTTGCTTTTAAACATACACTAATGGCCCCCCTCTAATTTCTTTAATGCTTGGTTGGGAAATCGCTCACAGAGCAGTTGTACTTGGAAATCATGGGATGCTCATGGCAAGAGTAAAGACACAATTCTGTGGGACTGAGTAATAAACCACCTTTTCCTCACACTGAAAGTTACTCATATTTCTGATGAAATCATATAGTATATTAGAATATACGTTAGCACATCTGCACTAGGTGTGCTATTTAATTTGATATTAAGGATTTGTGTTATGCTACAGGTTCTTGAGTCTGCTCTAATAACAGTTTCTGTTGAAACACATTATAAGCATGTCCTTGTGCGCTCTGTTCATTGCAAGCACATTTGAAATAATGACAATGGAACATATGGTCCCTTTTAAAGCAACAAGAAAAAACACCAGGAGCAGCAGATACCAGCATCAGGGTACGGACCCCTTTTTCATCATCCTGGTTTGGATAACAACAGCTCCCATGTCACATCGGTCTATTATATGGCTAGGGGATATTTGCTGGTGCRGAGTGAGAAACAGCATGTGTCATGGAATTGCATCATCTAGCAGCTTCTAGCTCAAACACCTCCATCCTTTTGTGCTAATTGAGTACATCTATTTGCGGTAATTGCTTTCATATTCAGCCATTGATTTTCAAAAAGGAAGGCTTTGCAGCAGTCATTACAATCAGTGAACACTGTCACACAGCATAAACAAGGTGAGAATAAGAAAGTGTTTACAGCTGGCTTGATATTCTGACCCATCACCAGCACCTTTGTGTCAGACTAGCAAAGGCAGTGAATCTTTAATTAAGCCCCTAAATAAAGTTGTCTGATTTTCAATGCACTTACACTTCTCCAAACTTTTKAAAACCAGGCTTTGGATTTTTTTTTTCACAAAAAACATCAAATCACTGTTTGGTCATTTATTAAGATAAAGCACATAAAAATCTATGACATAATTTTATTTCTTCTGTTATCGTCCCTACATCTGTAAGTAAAGCCGCAGCCTGTCCTTTCCTGGAAGGCAGCATYTCATTCACTAAAGATAAAGGTATGGCATTAAAACAAATGGAGATGTTAGTACGGGGGGGGCGGCGAAGGTCGGGCTTGAATAGTCTTTAATACTTAAAATGAAACTTAAAAATTGCCTCTCAATCATGACTTTGTTCATTTCAGGAAAAAATTGAGACTTTTATGACCAAGGTGTTCCGCTTCTAATGAACTTCTGTTATTGCATTGCACCACACTAGCTACCAATCTGACATTTTAAAATTTGTCAGATTTCCACTAATAGTTTCACTCACAAAGGTAGTATAAAGTCTAGAACATTATTAGCAGCAAGTTTGCACTTTTCTCCACCACTTCTGTCTGTCTGAATTCTTTTAGGGGAATAAAAATTTACCTCTAAGACTTAAATGGGTCTCAATGAGAAGATACTTATTTTAGTTACAGGACCATAAACTGGTGCCCATAATTCTCCTCCTTCTCTTGTCACTTGCAATAGGAAAATCCAACTCASTGATACTGAATGGTTCAAAATTAGACCATTGAAGGCCCATGCCTGGGGATGTCTCGAGCCCTTTACACTGATGCTAATAAAATTAAGAGTGTGTTCAGATAGGCACTAAGAAATCGACACATTACACACCAGAGAGCTGGCTGATCTGGGCAGAGACAGAACAACGTCAAAATCCCCAGGATAAGATACGTTGGAAGCATAGCCAAAAGGAGAAGAGGTTAATAGGCAGACTGCTGCTTTATTCCAAAAAGAACTCCAAGTTTACAGAAACCAGTTAGAGGCCAGTTAAGATGAGCACTGCAAGAATATTAGCACAGACAAAGCGAGAAAAAAAATGTTCAGGAGCTTCACAGCTCGGTCTAAATTAGACTCTTTTCTTTGTAGTGCTATGTGTTAAACAGTACACACAATACTGCAACAGGAGGCTTCAAAAATAGCTAGGAGATATTTTAGGAATAAGTATTTTTAGCTATGTGTCTTTATTCCTGCTTATGATTACTTTAACATACCATCATTTTATTTAACTAGGTACCAAAAAAATTGTTGCCTTAGACTGAAAAATGTCTTCACACTGTTCAAAAGATATAATCTAAGTTCATATTTGCGGTGATTTACAAATATGATGTACACATTTTCTTGAAAACCTGTTCAGGAGAACATGGAATTGTGACTCGGTAGGAAAGATCACTCCCAAATTTCTTAATAATATCCTTGATCCAAATGGGTAAGATCATAATCCAGATGTTCCCTCACTGTACATATGGGTTATTCTTAAGCACAGACATCCTTTCACATTGTACTGAAAATAAAGATAAAGGTAACTTGAAAATATTCAAGAGATAGGAGATAGAAGAAGGAGGCAGTGGTAACACAAGCACCATGTTTTTCATTTATCTCTAATGAAACACATCTTTTTTTGGCTTTTTAATGAAAAAAAAAACCAAACCAAACCAAACCAAACCAAGCACCAGAGCTACCTGGTGCTGTCAGCTTTGGCCTATATTCATTGCTTTTAAATTTATTTCATTATCACACTTTGGCATACCTCTTGATGATAAGAATTGGGAAACTACCTTATTTTGATACTGTTAGTTAGCTGGGAAAGAATGCAARGGGTACTATTTCATATCCAACTATTTTAGCTTGAGGATATGTGTCTCAACCCCTGTTAGTCCACTACACATTTAAAAGTAAATTCATACAGAACAGTCCATAAAATAATCAAAATAGAAAAATCTAGGCATGATACTACATAAGACAATTCCTTGCAAAACATTTTAAAGTCAGGCTAAATTCCTAGCCAGAAAAGCTAACCCAGACTTCATCAATTTCTCTTTATCAACCGTAAAGAAGTCTCTGACTATGAACTTGAGTAGATATCTCACTTTCAGATTAAAGTTAAGTGAAATTAATATCATTCTGAAATTGTTATTTGTCTTCTCACCTTAAAGAAAATAATTATCAAGAAATTAATTTATTTAGGCAGTATAATCACACACCAAAACTGATAACGCAACACCTGATTATAGCTATTATGCTTTGCACATGTAGGAAATGGATTTTTWTTTTTTTTTTGGGTGGCTCTGGTTAAAATATGGAGTTTTCAGAAGAGCCAAAAGATAGACAATCACCAAGAAACACACAACTTCCACTTTTCATAAAACTGCAGGGAGAAAGTAGATGATATCAAAATGAATTTCAYTATACATTAGCTCTTAAACTAAGTGAAGCGTCTTCAAATTATGGGATCAGTACTAATCAGTCAGATGATTAGACTGGGTAAGAAGCTCTAAATCTCTCTGTTTCAGAGGCTCAAAAGTAAGGATTCACAAGCTCCTACCTGAATACTTCAGTCTGTGTTTATGTTTAATTAAACTGTGTAGTCACATTAAGAGACAGTATGACTACTCAAGCCAAATACAGTATTTGGTGAAGTCCACAGCAAAGGTTGTATCGCCTTTAAGAGTATCTATCTGGACTGGACCCTTTAATGTCATCTAACCGAAAAATAATGTAGATCAAACCCCCCAAATTAAACTAATTACTTAAAAATAAATGAATTTGCAGGCTATCATAGATCCAAAATAGTGGAAGAAATAACTGGGATAAAAGTGTGCTAAGAACAAAATCTTTAGATGTTTAAGTACATCAAATACTCCTAACAATAAGATGTGTTCGGATCAATATTCCTAGACAACAGCTTGTAATAGATGTTAGGAGAAGCTATTGAACGGGTAAGAAAACACACAAATCAAACCCTTGTAAGTTCCTTCAGTGACAATGTTCTGAACGCGTAGTTAGTAGTTTCAATACACGTGATTGTTATAGACTCATTTTTATCACCAGTCCAAAGAGGAGGATATAAGCTGTTTCCATATATCTCCGAGACTGTGAATGCTGTCCATCTGCCTGTAAAATATCTAGTATTGACCATAGAAAAAAATTGTGTTAAGCAATTTATGCTTTGCATTACTGCATATCATGATTTCAATMATTAAAAATGATCATTCATGTGAACAATTTAAATTTTTCATATGATGTCATTAAGATCGATGAAGTCAATCCAGCACACATTAAAGTCCACAGAAGAGGTGTCACTGGCATCAATGAGCTTTGAATTAACTCTTGAGGTAGTTCATCAGACAAAGGCTGGGAGAGGTTCTCTAAATCTTCATGCACCTTATGAAAGCAGGTTTTCAGACTGCTGTGAATTTCTTCCAAAGAAGAAATGTCTTTAAATATAGTTGAATGTAAATGATGCAGGCTAATTTCTCTCTCCGCTGGCCTCGTCAGAAAGATGTGACATTTGCTGGAGAAGAACAAAGGAATATGTAGATCTGAATCAGAAACTTTCTCGTTATTTGTGTGAGACGGTACTCTTGCACCCGGTGTCATATATTTCAGTGAAACGTTTAGAGACAAAGACAAAGAAACCGTCCCATCTGATATACCTTTCTTAAGTTTTTACATGGAGGCTTTCTTCTGAATGTATCTCAGGCCTACGAAGGTTATCTGAAATATTAAGACAAGGGAGAGAGAACCTAGCAAACATAATACTTGCATAGTCAAAGATTAGCTGGCCATCCCCGAGCTTCTGTCTGTCTTACCATAGAGGGTACACTGTACAGGTGATATACATAACCCGTAAGCACCAGATCATTAGCTCCTTTACTTCTGGTGAGCAGCTGGATCATTGCAGTGATGTTGCACAATGAGAAAGGAAAGGAAATTTAGGTTGTTTCTATTGAGTAGATTCTGGGAAAGTTAGGGAAAACCCAACAAACACACAAGAGGGATTGCATTATACAGATCTAACACCACATGCGTCTTTATTGAGGCCATTCACATAGGGATTTAATAAGTTTTTATTTAAAACACTGGCGGTACGTGGTGAAGTGCAGGGCTTATAAAGACACTTAAATCTCTCCTTTTTGAATTCTTGTGAAGAAACAGGAAATCCATGGAGTAAGACAGAACAGTAATTATTTTTTTCCTGTGTGTTAAAAAGCCTGAAATGTTCAGCCATAAAAAGCTGAAATGTACTTTAAGAAAGGAAAGGTGTAAGGGATTGTTACCTGCATTTCAAACCTCTGTGGCTTGAACCGGGTYTGTAGGGCTTTCCAAATAATTATGTTACCAGCCTTCTAACTCAGAAAGCAACTTTTTAATGAAGTTCTTTTGAAAAAAATAGCCCCGACAATAACACATATTCATCACAAGACTTCGCTCTTCCCTATAGTCTGCAAATGTGTCCAATTATTTCATTTAATTAACTGATGCAGCATAAAAACTTCAATCCTTTTCAGCGGTGTGTTCTCTCCTCTTGTAAAGGTCAAGATTAAGTGAGACAGATGTTTGAAAAATGATCCTCTGCAACAATTTTTAGCCCATCTGGCAGCTGTTTACTAGAAACATTTTTAATCTTTTAATTATTCCTTTCTTAATTATGACAACTAAAATGTTTTATCACTGAAACTTACATTAAAAAAAAAAGGCTCTGTAAATAAGTAAAAAGTAACCTTTAAAAACCTCCCTTTAAACAAAAMCCAACAGTTCACTGGAACAACCATACTTCAAAACAATTATAATTCCTTTCTTTTCACCCTCATATTTCACAGAAAATGGCACACTGGGGACCTGTCCCATGAAGACTGACATGCACAATAGTAATGACGGAGTACTACATATAAGCATCAAATCCTAAAATCATAAGACACTTATCTAAGTAATAAATAAGAAAAATAAGAACTGGGCCCTACAGAGCCCTTTCCTCTTTAAAATGCACAAAGTATTCTTCTAAACAAGAAGGTAGCTGAAAAGGTTCAAATATGGTCTCAGAAGCATTTTTAATCTCCCTTGTGTTTTATGTCATTGGTTTTGATGCAGCAGGASTGCAGAAAAGTGACTTTTCTCTTGCTGGACCTGTCTCTGCCAAAACAGCAATCAAGACAGCAGCAGAGTCCTGGGAACAGGGACAGTGCAGCTCTTATCACGTGGAGGATAGTTTCCATGAGACTGGATACGAAGTGTRGTTATCTTTCTGKTTTTTTTTTYTTAACTTTCAAGTTTTTCCCATGCTGATTTGAAAAGGTTTCTCATGATCTAACAGGACCGTAGTAGACTTCAAAGGCTTCTTCTGGGGTAGTCCACAGCATCTGCAGATGCCCCCTGTAGTAATAAGTGAAGAATTGAAACAGTTTAGTTTGAAAGAGGCCCATTAATTTAGAGAGGGAGGTATAAAGAGGTGGTTTCTTTTCAAGCTCCTACATGGTTATGGAGCTACAGTGCTTTCCACGAGTTCTCCTTTTAATATGCTCCACAAAAATGTCTTAGAATAATTTAACTCCCGTGGTAGTTGTCCATTCCCAGTTAATTCATTTGTCTTTATTAGAGACTCCCAGCTAGCGATGTTTTCTGATGCTTGAGAAATTGTAAGGAAAGGGGATCTGGAATTTCACAGCTTCAGGGTTGGATTTGTTGAATGTAGTTTGTGCGTTGCTTTGTGTTCTGTATTCACAATCCAAATCCAATGAAACTCTAAATGTTGAACTTATATTTGGATGTAATAAGAAACTGCAAATTCAGTAAAGAGTGTGAAGACCATGCAGTTGGCTCAGGGCCATGTGGTTTCGTGTTTGTGAATTTTACTTGCTTGCCAACTTTGTTTAAAAGACCACTGTGCTTGCTTGCTTATTAAATTGCTATCTTATCACAGGTAAAAAGATTACATTAAACAGGTTCAATTCTTAGATATAATCAAAAGAAGGAATAAAACACACTCTTTAAGAGGAAAGCAATGCCTGATGGTATGTGACTGCAATAACACAAGCACCTTAAACTTGTGCTCTTGAATTTCAGGGTTTGGGTTTGAATTGGACCTGTTCCTAAAATTATGACTGTCCCTTTTTGAAGAGTTTGTTCTGAACTCTTTCAAATTGCCTCCAAAAAAAGGATGATGATTTATAGTGTTTCATTTGGTGCTAAGGAGGCTCCAGAAACATTAATCATTTCCAACRGACACACTTGAAAAATCAGCTGATATACCAGAGCAATTTGCTTTGCTGCTTTGGTGGTGGACCCAGACCAAATTTCCAACCCATCTTGACATGAGACCAGAAATCTGCACKACTTCCCTGGTCATTCTGGGATCCTTTCCACCCTAGGCCATGCCAATAAAAATGTACAATGCTACGACAGAGAGTAGGAATAGGTCCTTTACTTTAGATGTGGATCATACATTACCTGTACTTCTTGATTTAAAGAGCATGGGCGTGGGGGGACCAAACCAGCTACACAAGCAATTTTTTTTGGACTTGGCAGTCAACTATAACACTGAATTAGCAGGACTACCACAGGTTAAATTCTAATGAGAGTGAAGTAAGCAGAGTCATTTGAGAAGTCATGCTTTCAAAAAAGCCAATGTATCTAGTGTGAGGAACAGAAGTGATCTTACTGGTTGACTATCATGCAGAAATGTAATTCAAATATAAATAATGTATAGACTCTTAATTCTTTAGCTATACTTTTTTTTATGTAGTGTGGCAGTACATCACCTGGGTAGAGCCTAAATGAACTTAGGAGTTATTATCAATAATAAAGTTTATTTTGTAACTAATAGAAATATTCCAGTTTGTGCTGCTTGACCTCATTCSTAGCTCACTGCATAGGCTTCTCTTGGCACCTCAAAAAAACTAAACATTGAACAAACCATTGTGTACTGATTTCTCCACCAGTGCACATCAATTTGTTAACAACAGGACATGATGAAGAATGTGGAGAAATTAGAACATTAACAATGGGAGTGACTTACACGATGTGGGAAACTTAGGATGCAAGAGATTAAGTCAACAGAATGACATTGAAATTATTTAAACCACAGCAATAAATCAGTTGAGTTTGAAGCAATCTCGGTGAGTCTAAAAGAAACCTCAGTAAAAGAAAAAAGAATGTATTCAGTTCTCAGTTGGATTCTCAGTCTCAGACGAGTTTCTGTTGTTGTTCACTGTAGAACCAACTACAGTGACATTCACATTGTAACGTCAGGATACTCAACTCTGAGTTGTTATGGATATTGATGTCCATTGAGTGACTGAAGGCTCTTAACTTATTTTTTGCCTCATTAGTCACCCCAGAGTCACCACTCCTAGTAGAAACATAGACATACTAGTCTTTTCTCTCATTCCAAGAACACCTGTGAAAGGGAAGGTAATAAAAAGCCTTGAAGACGTTAGCATATCTAATATGTATGTCTCATAGGAAAAATAAAAATAAAAAGAGAAGAACCAACTGTGTTTATTTGGTCCTTGCTATATCTCATAACACATTACAATGGAATAGATTGTGCACTCTGTATTTCACAAAGCATCTTCAGTGAATGAAAACTAGCACCCTTCACATGGCCAAACATGTGCAAATAAGCACAGGAAAACAAAGAAGGCTCTCAGGGTCCTGAATGATGACTTTGATGTGTTTTGAATTTTGAAAGAAGTGTTTGTCCAGAGAAAGATGAAGGCTGGACAGACGTAATGCAGCTGTGAATTTCCAGGGAGGCTTGATGCATTGCTGTTGTAGGCTGGAGAGGAGAACAAGGTGGTGCCACAGAGATGAAGATTAAAGGTCTTAGAGCTGTTTAGTTTGGCTGGGATTCATTGCCAACATGAATGAATGCTGCTATTTATTTTAACAGTTCTAGCTATGCTCTGTTTATGGCTGTAACATTTCACTAACATTATTTCCTCCCTTCCCTTCAAGTCTCCTTCCCATCCTCTTCTCTTACTTACTTTAGTTCTCTTTAACAGCTCACAGGGTATTTTCTCCATTTATCCACATTTCCCAAGCGTTACCTTTGCCATTTTCTGTCACAGCAGAATCTCTAAGTCAATGAAGTGATCTCACGTATGAGGTCAAATTATAGCAGCCAGTGTATAAAGTGTTCAAGYCAGGGGTTAGTGAATGAAACCCTTTCTCAGCTCATAAATAAAATGAGTTTTTTTCATAGTTTAATGTGATTCACTTTAAAAGTCGCTTGGAAAAKAAATTCAGTAAAAGTAGCAATATCCTTCTGGTGCTTCCTCACTCTGGAGTGGAAAGTTCAGCACTGGAGTCAATTTCCACACTATTATGTGTTGGCAATGTCATCAAAATCAATGCAATTCCATCCATAATTATAAAAAGTGAATTGGGTTACCAAGAAGCCAACCCCWTTCAAAGTATGGATTAATGCTCACATCTTCAAGTTTTATACCTGAAAGGTGAATATGAAAGATTGACAGTAGCTATGGCTACAGCTAATTTTGGGGACCAATCACACAAACCAAACAACAAATGAACAGAAAATCATCAAAGATGCAGTGAAAGCCAATAATTAACAAAACTTATGGACTGGAATACCATCACACAAACTTTTCATTGAATATCTGTGCACAACATTATTTTAAAGACATTTTATGCATGGGAAGTTTATTAACAAAAGAATAGTAATACATTATCATATCACACATTACTTTTGTCTATGCAAGTGAATTTTGGAAAATGATTACGTTTTTTTGTCTTCAAATGTCCAATAACAGGGAYTTACTTTATCTAGGTCTAAATAACTTCTTGCACAAGTATAGCATAGCAATGTGAGTGATGTCTTTAATAACAACATAGAGTAGGTTTGTTATGCAGAAACTGAATAAGGAAAAGTAAATAAATTGTGGTTAGCTCAATTTGTGTAGTTTATGTGTGCAGAATTATTTTTAAAGACTTGAAAAGCAATAAAATTATTTCATTTTTAATTCATTATTATTTTTGTTTTTCCCCTGTCTTTAATGACATAGTCCTCTACATAAATTATTGGATTTGTTTATCATTGGAAAATTATTCTTAATTTCCATGATGGTATTCTTAATTTCAAGGATGGTATGACAATAATGGTACTAACAATATAATATATTGCTAGCATTACTTTTATTTACATAGTACGAACAATATAATACCAAAGTACTGATAGACATAAGGCTTAAGCATTTTGATCACCCTGGTTGTTAAATGGTGGTGATCACAGACAAGACTTGTCTTCTTGCTGGCACTACGCTGCTGCTCTCAATGCACATGGCACAACTCTCTACCATTTCAGTCTTCACATTATCATCCCAGAACTTTTCAGTTGTGGGGCATATCAACTTACAAAAGTCTGTGTGTCCCTACAGTAGAGCCTATTGCAAATGGAAATGAATACTAATATCAATAACATTAAATTGTAAATAAGCTGGTAGCATTAACCAAGAGTATTATAGGGTACAGCTTTGCATGGTTTAACATGGCTTTGATCACAAACACCAGGGATTTATCAATATGTTTACAGAGTTTTAAGCAACTGTTTTGGATTTTACTAATATCAACTTACATTCGATAACTATATTTTTTCCCTGAATTCATCAGTGTGTGGTTCCTTTTCCTACTTGTCCTACAAGGCCAGGTTCTCTAGTGAYTTAATTGTTTGAGTCGCATGGAGGAAACCTAAGCTTACTCCTAATTCCCATCTGAATTTTACCAGATTTGTGCTTCTCCTTTAGGACAGAAGTCRGATCAGAGAAGGGACAGAGTTTGCTTAGAGAGATGTATACCACCCGCCCTCATTGGCCCTTTCAGAATTGTTCTTTTCTAGTGAAATTAGAGATGTTTACCTGCAATATGCATCAGAGCCAAGATTTCAAGAACAGCAGGTCCAGCCTCAGAGCGCTGAGTGCTTTATTAACCCAATTTCTACAGATCTGTGACTGGCTTAGAGACTTCAGAGAGCTGCCTCTCCTCCTTGTGCACAGCTCTGGCAGGGAATCAAATTTCCCTAAACTGCTTCTGAATTATTATTATTATTATTATGAACTTTTGCACTTAGTGACTACAGTCATTGTAATAGAGGGTCATCATCTGCTGCAGTTAATTATTCAAACTGAATTTGCACATCTGGACTGGGTTATATAGCTTGGCTTCAGGCAGGTTGGTATAGAACTGCTGTAGATGGAAAATACATTTTCTCTAAACAGGTTCTCTTAAATTGGAATTGAAGAGTCTCTTGCCCCATGATAGAATAAGATTCCTTCAGTTAAGGAAAGATATCAGAATTCAATGCTATTTTTTTCCATGTATAATGCATGAACTGCCAGCATATATTGCATGGTTTTTACAGTAGTTTTGTTTTGCAGGATTGTCACCCATAAGACTCAGAATGCAGCCTAGGAGAGACGAAGACAAATTTTTTTCAGTTAAAGAATCTGGTTAGAAAATTAATTTCCCAAAGCTGATAATTAAATTAACTCAGCCTGGATGACCTTTGGACAGTGCTGRAAAACTTTTTCTTTCCTAATAAACTTATGCACCATAAACAGAACAGAGTTCATAATACAAAAGAATTCTTACTGGTGCAACTTTCTTTAACTTGAGAGAAAGATAAGGTAATGGTTTCCATCAGGTCCTCTAAGGACTTCACCACTGTTGACCTGCTTTACCTAGATTTTACTTGGACACAGTGCTGAGAAACTTTTACTAAATAGATAGAGGAGAAAGAAATGGGGAGGAGGAGGACAGATGGGAGATTACCAACCAGACCTGAGTGCAAAAAGCAAGAAAAGGCAAGATGAGAACATCCAAGAAGTAATGATTTGAGTTAAATCTTAGGCCTCCATGGAGTCAAAAGTTCTTACAATTTTCAAATAGTTGCAGGAATCACCTATGAAACATAATCCTGAGACCAACTCTATTCTGAGTAGCAAAGTCCAATGATTGATTTGGTTTCAGAAAGGCCCAATACATGCATGGACTTCACATTAACTGGAGGATAAGATATATTTTATATAGATTATTTTGTTAGAGAGCTCAATTTAAGTAGATTTGTATTCTTTTATTATATTTCTACTTGATTTGCTTTATTATAATGTTTTTTTTTKATATGGGAAAGTTTGTTTTCCCATTTTATGAATTTAAACAGGTGACATCTTGCTAACCGAGAGGTCTTTATGTCATTAATTGTTCCCTCCAAAGAGAGCAAAATAGTTTTAAAGACATATTTTTATTTCACTGTTTAACGTTGGTCTAGAGATTCGTGACTGACTGTTGTAACATGTGGTTGGTGCCCTTTGCTGATGAGTAGCTGATTGTTGGGGACATTATATTCTTGWAAACAGTTTTCAGCTGCCTGCCCCATAAACCAACTGCTTTACCCAGCTCATTAATTGAGCCATTACTCCTGCTAAATCCTGCTGCCGTTTTATAATTTCTGAATGAGACATGTTCTCTGTTCTCACGTTTCCAGTGTTTTTGCTTGTGTTCTAACTTTTTGTAGAGGGTTTGATCTGTGATTAGAAATACTTGACATTTCCTAAGTAATTGGAGGATTTTTGAGACTCAAGCTGTGCAGAGCTTACAGTTGTCACAAAATTTGATGTTTTCCAAGGATTACACTACAGGCTAAAKTGTTGACATGTTTTCAGAAGCAAGCAAGGCAAGTGAAGTTGGTGAGAAAGTACGTTTGTGTGAAAGCGGATAGGGAAAAAGAAAAAGCAGTAAAACGGTGCTCCTGTAGTATTGCTCTTAGTTTATTTGAGATTGTCAACAGGTCTAAAGTGCAAACACTTCCTGAATTCTGTTAAATACAGGCTTTCTCTGCTCTTAAAATTTTGTAAAGGAAGAACATAAGAGACGTGTACTTCGTGTCACCCTCCAGTCTGGTTTCACTACAACGAAACAGRGGCGGGGGAAGTTTTTGTGAGTTTTGTTGAGGGTTGTTTTGTTTTCTTCTATAAGCCTTTATGGTTACTTTTATTTCAAAACTGTTAGTGGTGTTTTGATGTTTTTGCAGCTGAGCAAGTTGAAAATAAGTTTCCCTCTTCACTGAGCTGTGGTCATTTCTTCCAAGTCAGAAAAGATCCTTGAAGAGGTTTTTTCTCTTTGCCAGGGACAACTGGAAATCAACACAACCCTGTCGTGTGTAATGCGCAGACAGGAACAAACTCAGACTACCCTCATCTTCAAGTTTAAAGGGAAGTAAGATCTTGTTTACTGACAGGGGTGGCTGGCAGGGTCGAGTTAGTGAATTATCGCTTCTTTCAGGCCTTATCTTTCCGCCTCCACTCAGTCAAACTTCTGCTGAACTGAACAAAAGTCATGCCAGTGTATTACCCCTTTTATGTCTGCAAATTTGACGCCAAATAGACACTGTGCAGGCTTCTGTACGAACTGGGCTGGCTTCCCCCAGATGTGAGACCAGTGTGTAATGATTATGATCCTCCAAGCACACACCTCCAAGCACTCGCAAAAATGTTTAATGTCATCCTTTTTTCATTATTCAGCTTCAGAGAAATTAAATTCTAAAACTTCTGTGCTAAGGTAAAATGTGCAGGTTTTCCAAGACAGTATTTATTTTCTCTTTTATGCTATTCGTCTTTCCCAATGGAGATGTTTGAGTCTGGGGACGCATCTTCATGGACGTAACTGAAGGATCAGGGCTTATCTTGCAGGGAAACTGGAGGTTACAAATCATTACAATGCTTTCACTCACCTATTCTACAATTAAGTATTGATGTCAAATACATCAACGTAAATGGAGACAGGAATTCAGCTGGTCAGATAGGACATCTCTACTACATTTATGTCAAGGCATATGGCAATCTTCTCTTAATCCACATGGTCACATCTTCTGTTAAAATCAGTGTCAAAATTTAGCGTCCATAAATGTTTTCAATACACAGAAGTTGGTTTATGCTAGGTAGTCAGGTATTAATTCAGTATTTTGATGGAATTACTGTAATTTGTGCGAGTGTTGTTATAATAAGTGCATAAGATACTCATCCTGAGCAGACTACCAGAGGAGCACTTCATAAGGTAGCACAGTGACATAAAGTAAACACAGAAAATTGTCTCCTGTCATCTCAGGAGCCAGTTAATATACTGCCATTAACAACACTGCAAAAAATTAGACTGCTTAAAACCTCAATGCCTCACTTTAATTGGCTTAATAATTTGATGGGGTTATACAATTTTAAATTCATTCAGGTGCCATTTAGACTGGAAGGGAAAAAAATAAGCTTTTATTTTTAATTAGAAATTTATGAACTGACTATAAACACGACACTTAAAGTAAGCATTTATGGAAAAGCTTTTCAATGGAGTTTGATCCAAAACCGGTCAGAATTGATGGGCGCCTCGCCAACACCTTGGAGAGGAGGCCAGTTCTTTGCCTATGCCTTAAAAAAAGCCTTTCGGCAGAAAGCGCTGGGAGAGTCTGAGAGGTAGAAGATGTTCACGTTGTCTATCAGGGATGCTGAAAACTGGGAGTAGTGAAGTCTTTAGGAACTAATGCCGATCTTCGCTCCTCACCGGCTCGTCAGAGCAGCGGTGTGCTGGGGTCCCACCTTGTAAAGCAGTAAGCGTAATGAAGACTGGCAGGAAGATACAGTGGAAATGATGCTGAAACAGAAAAGCACATTATAAGAGAAATAATAATTGAAACAGGCAGTAGGCACAGCATGAAATCCTGACATATCTAGGTGTCTGCTGGTGGAAAGTTATTGTAAGATTATTCTCTGAGAGCAGGGGCAGTGGAGAAGCTATTGTCAATCGGTTCGTATAAATGGTTTCCTTCTAGCAAGCAGCTAAATTATAAATATTCCTGGGGTTATAGAGCTGTTGACAGAAACAAAATCAAAATGATTCTGTTATGTGCTCTTCACAGTGAGTACCCAAATTATTCAAAACAAGGAAAACAAAAATGACACAAAGAAAATGTCTGAGCAGAGATTAAGGACTTTAAATTTATTTACTCTAGAAACAGAGCACATCCATGTGACACAGATGATCACAGGCCATAAACAGTTTCAAGTTAATAATGAAAAGGGAATTATTTACCATCTCTGTTAATAGACAAGCCTTGCAGCTTGCAATGGGGAAAAGGCTTAATGTTAAAGACTTATTATTAGCTTAAGAATCATGTTTCTCTCTGAAAACTTAGCCATTAATATTGACAGTCCTCTCCCCTTCTGAAATGATATTTATTGTAGCCTTGTAGCCCAGGAAATATAGTATTGCTATCACTAGTAAGAGTCCATAGGCTTTATAGTGCATTTGCGAGGCCGCAGGACTGAGGCATGTCAGGTTTGCTTTGCTACGTTTTGTCTTGGCCTGCCTGCAGCTTTGTTTTAACGTGGTTTAGCTGTAACAGCGATTTTTCTAATGACCAGGTGGCCACGGCAAATTTGTCTTACTTTTGCTTATCTTTGTATAGGGTGACTGCAGTTTCTATATAAGGTGGTAGTAAGAGGTAGTTATTTTGTGAAGAATGAGGTATTTATTAGTCTAAAGCAGTGTAGAAATTTATGACTGTAGGGTGTGGTGGAGAGGAGYGCAGGCGCAGTAGGAGAGCRGTGGAGACAGARGATGCGGGGTAGAGGAGAAGTCATGGGGTGGTACRAGACAAGGCAGAGRCTGGCAYTGGAGACCCCACGGCTATGAACAGCCCATCGCGGTCAGTTAAAGAAATGCAGCCCGGGAGCTGGACAAAACCACTTCTGGGGTAACAAAGACAACAAGCAACAGTATTTAACATAGGTAAAACTCACCATATGCAATGAATTTGGATGTAACATGGGCTAGCAGACCAATGAAGAAAGAGCAGGGTGTAAGAGCATGTTAGAAAACATGCAAAATAGCTCCCCAAGGTGAATCAAAAAATCAGAAAGGCAAAGAGGAAAAATAAAGCTCATCATATTGAAACAGTATTGCTATTTTTTGTAACTGAGATTTCTATGTAATAATACTCTTTCTCTTATTTTCCCTTATTTTTCTGCAATAATTTAATCTAGGCTAATCATAATCTTTTAGATTTACTATTAAGACAATGAGGATTTCAATTATAATAATAATAAATGCTTGGKTTTATCTCTGTGGTGTGTTCCCTTTTGCCCATAATAAACATTATGAGCTCTGATAGCAGGGTAAAAATGACATTTTCTTATTTTAATTCTTTTAATATCAGGACATGCAATATAGTGATTATTGTATGAGAAAGAGGGAGTTCTTAAATTACTCTCAAATAAGAAATTGCATCATTTCAATTGAATATCAGCGATTAGAGGAAATCAGCAGCAACTGAGCCAAGGATGTATTCAACATCTCATCTGGATTTATACTTAGAAATGAATTAGATAAGACACTAGAGGCAATGTTGCAGGGAATCAGTCTGAGCAGTGTTATAAAATGCACAGGGAAACTTATTCAGGAAAAGAGACTCTCGGCTGAGATACATCAGCTTTCACTGGAGCTGTGCCAGGATACACCAGCTGGGAGCTTGGTCTTGTAAGATGAACGTGAGAGCGGGGCTCCACTCCCCTTAGATCCTGTGTCAAACCTCTGAGTCCTGGAATTTGCTGAGAGTTTCAGTGTGTTTCTGTTTCTAGATCTCTGTATAAAACCCACACTTGCTTACAAATCCTACAAATCCTAGGAGGTGGCGGGAAGTTTGGGCAGTCAAGCAGTGGGTAATCTGGGTGTAATCGCGAGTTAGCTGCAGATTTGCTGATTCGATCAATGTGCTCTTTCTGCTCTGCTACCTGCTTGTTTAATTCCGTTTCCTCAGCCCTAAGCTTCTTGTTCCCAATACAGAGAACACATTTGTTTTAGTGTGAGAAAGCTGGCGCTTTTAAATCTAGAGCCGATTGTATTGAAGCAGATTCCACAGTCCGTTTTGGGCAGCACATATAAGAGAAACAATCCMCTACTTCAAGTCCTTGCAGACGAGGATGCTTGCTGCCTCTCTGTGCAACACCAGACAGGCACTGCTGGAGGGAGAGGTCCAAGCACCAGCTCCTGCTCCAGGATCARCTGCGGCTGGGAGACCAGAACCTGAATAGGATTTATAACCTGTCAACACTTGYTTCTAACAACAGATTTCCACTGTCTGCCTATCAATGGATATTGCCATATTATTTTGGTGGAGGGCATGTCTCTGGGATTTTTGGCCTTCAAAAGCCCTGTCAGATGAAATGCATATGAGCCTCCTCCTTCTGCCTCACAGAGAGAAGAAATTCAGTGTTCTCRGTATGTGTTGGACACACGGAGCAATCGATCTGAGGCAGCGTAGCTAGCCTTTCTCATGATGAATAAAATCTGCCAGGGCTGTTGCGTCTCATGGAGACGCCAGCCTCAGACCTACAAACCACCTTTGTCGTGGTTTAACCCCAGCCRGCAACTAAGCMCCACCCAGCCGCTCGCTCACTCTCCCCCRGGTGGGACGGGGGAGAGAATCGGAAGGGTAAAAGTGAGAAAACTCATGGGTTGAGATAAAGACAGTTTAGTAGGGAAAGCAAAAGCTGCACGCACAAGCAAAGCAAAACAAGGAATTCCTTCACTACTTCCCAYGGGCAGGCAGGTGTTCAGCCATCCCCAGGACAGCAGGGCTCCATCACGCGTAACGGTGACTTGGGAAGACAAGCGCCATCACCCCGAACGTCCCCCACTTCCTTCTTCTTCCCCCAGCCTTATATGCTGAGCATGACGTCATATGGTATGGAATACCCCATTGGCCAGTTGGCCTAGCTGTCCCGGCTGTGCTCCCTCCCAGCTTCTTGTGCACCTCACRGAGCATGTGAGCTGAAAAGTCCTTGAGAAGTAGACTACCTAGCAACAACTAAAAACATCAGCGTGTCATCAACATTCTTCTTACACTAAATCCAAAACATAGCACTATACCAACTACTAGAAAGAAAATTAATTCCACCCCAGCCAAAACCAGGACACCTTCCACAACCAGCCCCTTAGGTGGAGCAATGCCTAATGTGTTGATCTGGGCAGCATTTAAGAAGGGAATTGCTCAGTGCTGTCATGAGAAAAATACCACAAGATACATCTGGAAATAGAGCATTATCTGTCTAAAGATCTGTCAGAAACAGGCAGAAGGAGATCTTTGCTGGTTTTAGGTCCACTTAGAGAATAAGCAGGAGTTCTGAGGATCTCAGTTTCATAGGCTAGTACAAAAATCCTACCTGYACCTCAGATTAGGTATTTAAACTGTTGTGGATGGTGTTGGACATTGTACTGTTAATTTGATCTAAACCATCAGGCAGGACTGTAAAAAATCTCAGTAAAATGGTCAGTACCAGAGACTGGGTATGCACTCCCTGTTTTTCCTAATATGACTACAGATCTATTCTGGTTTTGTAGTTTACAACATCCATTACTGTATTAGCACCAAATTATGCTGCTCACAAAAAGCACCCTAGCTCTCAAACTGCCTATGCCAGAACTACTCACAGTATTTTTGATTCATTTTCACAAGCTGTTTTTATCTGAAAACCAATAACGAAGACGCAGTACCTAACACTTAGCACTTGGTCAGTAATGTGCTATCTTCTACATTACAGTGAAAAACAGAGTGAGGGAGGCTGGGATGTTTACTTTAAATCTAATTTCGTTTCAACACTTCCCAGTGAGCAGCCTAAGCCTCTCAGAAAAATTCCAATCCTGAAACAGCAAAGTGGGACACTGTGGGTCATCACATCTGCTTCACAACATTGCTACTTCATTTGGTGTCACTTGTGTGGTTCTTCTCATTAAGTGGTTCCAATGAGGTGCTATGAGTGCAAAACAAGCATACAGCAAAAGTTGCCGCAAGTCTGGAAGCAGATTCCCAGAAAATGCTTTATCTGCTCACATCCTCCCCTTTATAGGTTCTTTAGACCAAAGTTGGTTGTCTTCTGGCACTGTATGGCTTTTCTGGTCTCACAGTGACTAATGCCCACCGTCTTGTCRCGTGATGCTCACCGTCACACACAGCCAGCTTCATCTCTGCCTGTCCGAATCTCTTCTGATACCTCTGCTCTGCCTCAACTCCTTCTGATAAGCAGTTCACACACTGGGAAATGAGTGGGTAGAAAAAAGCACTCAACTGAAAGTTTGACCTGAGTGAGGATCTCTGGTGAATTGAGAAGGACTCTGCTTCATACAGAACTGCTTGAGTTTCTCTTCTGTGGAGAAAAGTGATTTAAATTGAACAGATGATCACTACATTCCTATTAGGTTTGAGAACCAAGGGAGAAACTAAATGCTGTCTTTCCAGATACTTTCATCTACATATGAGGTTAATTTTCCCATCSCAGTGAAAACTTGAAGCTGCCAGAGGAAAAAAATGAGCTCTGGGTCACAGTATCAGGATTACAATGGCTTCAGAATGAAGGTTKTGATTTCTAATGGAAGCAAGAAGAATTTAGGATGAGTTAAAAGATACAGAGACTAGAAATGAAATGAATTTAGGAAATACACATTGRGTGAGATCCAGAGCTAAAAGTAGACTTTACAATGGATATTGGCATCCAAATTCAAATAAAGTCCAGAGGTTCCTTTTGTCAAGAAGTACAAAGGCTGATAGTTGCCTGCAAGAATGCAGTGCTTTTATTTTGARTAACAGTATTTCCTACAGCCAAAGCTAGGCTTCCACACGTGCTCTGACACTTTCTCATTTGAGGAGCTAAGTACCTAGTATCCAAGGTTATCCATATGTGAGGTGGAAGGCCAYCCAAACCTAGCTAAGTCCATCAAAGACACAGCCTGACAGAGGTACTCATAACATGCTTAACTCATGGTCTCTTGCTTGCTCTCTTCCTAYCCTGATGGCTCTTGCATTCCTGAATTAGCAGTGGCCAGACTTCAAAAGGAAGGTAAGCCATGCACAAGCCTTCTTGGAGCTTGGTGGTTAAGGCTGTTTCCTGTAAAGGGGCTTTGCACTGACTCTAGAAAAGAGCCCTGAACCAATATCTTCCACTTCCAGCTGGTCTAAACAATAGCAGTTGTATGAGAGCACTCCAGCATCACTACCTCCGTCACCTGTAGATATGCTATAGAGAGAGWTACCCCAGTGTGTTTAGGCACCTTTTGTCAAAACTGGTGCTCTATTCTGTATCCTGGGCAGACAATGACCATGACGTCAGAGCTTTTCAGGAGTTCAGATACACTCCTATACTTAGTGCTTTCTACTGGCTGCCCCTAGGCAGTTCCCRTCTGAATACATTTGCATGGATCTAYGTTGCCTATTCAGTCATTAGTCACGTTCACTATGAATTACCCTTCAGACTGCCTAAGGTTCCCATTTCAGTTCATCTTTATGCCCTACTCTTCCATGGAGTTGCCCTGCTGGGCTAGGTGCTAGATTTTTTTAGGTACTGGGAAACCTATGTGAAGGTGTCCAGTGTGCCCATTTCACTTAAATGCCTAGGTTCCTCCAAAAAGCTGCTCCTCAGGACTTCTAGTGTTTAGCATAACACAACATAAATAAATTAAAAATCTTAGCCCTTTTGCCTATAGGCATTGTCCTCTCTAACTAGCATGAAATTTTTCTATATCAGCTTTCTCCTTTATTTCAGCAAACTCTTACTCTCTCTTCTAGTCTTGTTGTTTTGGCCTTATCTTTGGCTAGAGGTTAAGAAAACTTCTGTCTGACGTTGATCAGCCAGCAGGGAATGCTTATAGCATCAGCTAGCCAGCCTCTACTTTACCTCCCAAGAAACAAAACAAGAAATTCTCCAAGCCAGCTTCCCACAGCCCGGAGGGCCTGGGATTTACAGCTTGTTTGAACTCTCCCAGATGGTAACACACCAGGCTGCTGCAACATCACACTTGGTGGCTAGTCCAAAGACACTTCCTCATACTGATTTATTTGTTCTCTCAACTTCAACAAGATTTTCTGTTTGTGTCACTCTCTGCTCTCTGGCATTTTTCAGCCAGTTCCAAAGACTAGACAATTTATGCCATATACTGTTCTTGTCCACCTAGCAAAACACATAAAATCTGAGAAACTAAAAACATATGATCAAATGGATCAGATCTACTTGATATTTCATGTTGACTAGTAATGAATGACCTTGTAAAGTTTAACCAAATCCAGTAAACACCTTCTCAGAGCTCTCTCTGTTATTTTATCACACATACTCTAGTTTGGGAGGAAGAAGGAGTAGAAAAGCATGTGCAGAAAGCTTCCTTGAGAGAGGCAGACTACTCTGTGGAAGCTCTGTGGACCAATAGTTCTATGAATAGTAAATTGACTGCCTACAGGCAAAGGCATCTATGCCTGGGAACTTTACTTTGCAGTCCTTACTTTTGTGGGCTTTATTTAGTTGTGATGTACACGGTAATCGTAATAGCTTTGGAGAATATTATTTGTGTCTTAATTATATGAAACATGCTGTTCAGAAATAATGCAGCTTACAGATTTTGGAAAGCACTTCAGATATGCTTTTTGTTCATAGGATCAGTCTGACACTAGAAACAAAGGAGACAGTGTGTGTGTGTTTGTGTGTGTGTATGTGTATTTACACAAAAATAAATTATCATACAGCCCTTTCCTGCACAGTTATGGATAACTCCATCAGTTTTAATCCACTAGCAAAGAAAATGAGGAAGTGACTATCAAAGGGTGAAAGGATAAATGGCAAAYCTTTCAACACAATGAGGCATCAGGAAGCCCCATCATCTGCACAGTTTAGTTTTGCTTTGACAGTCTCCTGGGAAGCTCTTGAAGACACTGTTAGGTTGATACCAGCCTTATCACAAGGAACCAGGACAATAGTTTGGAAGAACAGAAACAAAGCCAGAATATATTTATGAAGGAAGAAATGAAGTGAAAGGAAGCAAAAACCTAAAAAAAGCTTTCAAAGATGGCTTTTCAATAAAAAAGAAAAAACCCTGCATTACTTCATTATAGTACACAATGTGACTCAGAATGTAAGGTTCCATGTATTATGTGTTGCTGAATTCAAATATATTCCCTTATCTAATAATGGAATCATACAAACAATGGCATAAAGGGAGACAGAAATATTGAACAGAAATTTGCCACATATATCGTGCAAGATTTACAGTTATTAAAGTTTGTTAAGAATGTTTCTAAAGTGAGTTCTCCATTTCATGTCTTTGTTAGAATTGAAGGGGTGGTGCAAAATAAGAGCTAGCTAATTTACCTATTTCCTATGCCAATCTACAAGACCCCTTCTCCTTTCTTCTCTTTCATTCCCTCTGGTACTGTGTGACTAATTTAGATGCCTCTGCCTCTGAAATGCCACCTGTAAGTACCAAAAGTCATGAAATTAAACACCACTTTCAAATTTAATTGTGCCTTCTAAACACCTCAAAACATTTGTTAATTCACCTGAGAATGAAATCTCCCTCATCCCTTTGTAAAACAGCTAAGAAATTGTAATTTTTTGAGGGGCAGGAATTAGGAGAGACAAAAAGTTGGTTTCYTGCAGCAAGTATGAAACTGAAATGGTAACAAAACCCAAAGCTTGGCATGACCTTTATTGACAAGATCTCACATTTCTCTGGATTCTCCAGGGACAGGTCTTCTTGACAAAGTCTTCCGCTGGCATTTACTCAAAATGACGGACTCTACAGAGTTTGTGATGAGTAGCACTGAGGAAGCAGTGGTTGCCACCGGATCACCACCTTGTTTACCACACTGAGTATCACCATCTGGGTCAGTTAGCTCTTGGAGAATCAGCTATGCACTATACCAGAAATCTRCTTCTTGCCCTGAGATTCCTACAATTGCTTGCTTTAATGTAGTTTTCCAAATAATTTCTCATATAAGGCCTGGGTATTAATTTAAGTATTGTATCTCATCTCTCAGATATTTTTAAAACAATTTTTTTAATATTGTAATATATTTTGTTTGTTTGTTTGTTCTTGCCATACAATCTGCCTAAAGCTATTTCTTCTTTATTGCTAAACATAAAATCTGAACAAAAGTTATTTTCTCTGCCAAAATACTCATTTCAAGTCAATTGCACTTTTGCATGAGAAAAAGCTGTAGGGGATTGTCCCCATGAACTTTGAGTATCTTTCAAATCTTAAGACTGAGAACAGTTCACACCACCTATAAATCTAGCTGCTATCCTGTTTGATTAAAAACTGCACTTTTTAAATTAAATTGCTGCAGTAGGCAAGCTGTAGGACATTTTAGTTTCTATATATCTGTTCATAGTCTCCACTCTGTAAATCTCACCTCTCTTTTCCCTTCTTCAATAATTTGACAAGGCATTTGTTCAGTATTTAAGCTGCATGTCTAATGGGAAATATTGGGATTTCCCAATTGGGCCAAACCCAGGACAATCTAGTCTGGTATACTATCTCCAAAAGTGACCTTTTTCAAGCTAATAGGAGCAATCTGCTAACCGCACAATAATTCCTCCTGCCTTCTAAGAGGCACTGGCTTAAACCTTGACAAAATACATCATATGCCTTCCACCAAATACATGTTAGCAGAATGAAAACTTTGCTAAATATTCTGTTCTCTATGAAGTAATTTTGTGGACTTCTGATGTTTTGTGGCAGCATTATACGTGAAAAAACTGTTGTTTATTCCCTCTTCATCACATTAAATGACCTAATTTTTCTTGTGTTTTAGGACAGCAGAAGCTCCTCATCTGCTATCTCCAATCCATGTGTTATTTTACCTACCTTTATTATCTATATCTATACCTACATCTACAACTGTATCAATATATCTRCTTATGCCACTTACTCATTTTGTGACTTTCTCAGGAAAGTTATTGCAACTGCATTACCCAAAGTAAATAAATGCACACCCAAATGGCTAATCATAGTAATTTCAATCCTATGTAATCAGTGACTGTACTTACAAACAAAATTCCAAGATAAACAATTTATTTTCAAGAGCTAAATTATCATACCTTAAATAAATGTTTTTTAAATAGTGCACCTGGAATAAGTGAAAGGATTTTTATATATGTATATCAAATACAAATTTTGATAATTTAAGGATTTTGATAGATATGTTTAAATCAGGGGCCCCAAAAGGACTTCCTAATTCCCTCTTACAGGCATATATCTTGGCAAATGTGCCTCTCTGCTAGAAAAAACTGCCCACATGAGCAGAGATACTGATGGTGAACTCCAGTTCATCTGCAGTTTGGAAGGTGAAGGTCTCCTTGCCCAGAATAATGCGAGTGAGACCTCACAGCCTTGAAAGGGAAGACATGAATTAAAGATAGAAACATATCTTAAGAGACTTAATTTGCCCCAAGATCTTTCATTACAGTTTTCAGTGTTTGGAATAAAAGTACTAATTAATTGGTCAATATATTAGGTTAATAGCCTAACTGGATCTGCATAAAAATTTTATCAGCAAATGTGCAAAATACCATCAGACACAAAAAAAATCCCTCAACATATGAAGTGGATTTAAATGTCCCAAAAATTCTTCAAAATTAATTTAACATATATTGGTGGATTTTTTCTTTTTTTTTGGTCAGTGTTTAGAATTTAATTACTTCAGTAAATCTTCTATTTCTTTAGTTGGCTCCCTTACCAAGTGCCTGGGGAATGGTTCTTGTAAACAAAATCATGTTTTGTGGAGCTTTTTTTCTTAGTATATAGGGAGGTTGAGACTTTGGGGTGATTGGATTTCATAGTTACAACTAAGTTAAATTCTAAAATGTTACACAGCAACTCTTTATATTTTCTGCTCAGTGTGCAGAGCTTGTTTCCAAGGACTACTTAAAATATTCTACAATATTTCCAGAAACTCAACAGACTTTACAATTGTGTTAGATGTTATGAATTAAAAGGGCAGTGAGAAATAGAACACCTCTGTGCATATTAGATTTGTTTAATACTTTATGTGCCTGTACTAAACTGGGCATACAAAGCTTGGAAAGGTATTTGATTTTTTTTTCATAATGTATCAATAGCAGGGATGTCGTTTTCATCTTTAACCTAATGAAAAGAAAAAAAGCCCAAAGAAGTATGTTTGGCTTAACATCTCTGTAGTGTCTAGGAACAGGGTGGGTAGTCTGTGGYTCAATAGCACCAGTGCTGTAGGTTTTACTTTCACTACAATGTCTTGACAACAGAACCACTTAACTACGAATTGATAGAGAAACAAGCAAAGGACAGGAGAAATGTGTGTGCCTAACTGTTCAAGAACCTAAGTACAGATTTCATCTTACTGCAGGATATTGGCTTTTTAAGCAGGTTTTTTCTATAGAATCTCAGCACTCAACAAGCTTTTGATACTTCTAGAGCGTTCACATTTTAAAATTTTTCTTCATGTGTGTGTATRTGTACCCTAACAATATCCATGAAGCCTCCCTCCTAAGCGATCCCACAGGAGTTTCAATAAGATAGCCTGTCATTGAAAAAAACATCAGCAAGGGGAATGGAGGCAGAGCCTTACTAAATCAGAACAACACATAAAGGCACAGAGCAAGACAGCTTCAATAGACTAACAAATTTATCACAAAATAGCAATAAGGCATGAAGAATGCTCATAGCTTCATTTGGATAAGGATGTACAAGAGTGGATATTTATCAGTGATGGAGATATGTATTAAGACCTCCATGAAGAATGATGGTCTTCTAGGATGTTTTCCCTCCTGCTGGTATCTCCTTCGTTCCTTCTTTCCTTCCTTCCTTCCTCTTCCTTCCTTCCTTCCTTCCTTCCTTCCTTCCTTCCTTCCTTCCTTCCTTCCTTCCTTCCTTCCTTCCTTCCTTCCTTCCTTCCTTCCTTCCTTCCTATCTCTAATAATTTTTATCATCTTTGGTGATGGCAGGGAGAGCCAGCATACCAACTGCATACCAACACTGGTGAAATTCAGTCCTAACCTGCCTCTGGCTTGTGATAGAGGAGTCTCAATATTTCAGGGCTTTACTGAGTTCCTTGTCATGCAGGTTACTCAGAGACTCAGAAATCTTGGAGCAAAAAAAAAATTAAAGCATGTTACTGTATCATTTAAATTCACTGTAGCATGAACCTGATGTGATAAACAGATCACAGAAGCCTGCACCAAAATGTTCCAGCAGCCAGACAGGGGAAAAATACACCCACCTTTGAGGAACTTTCTCTGAAATGAAAAGATTTTTTAATAACACATCTTTTTTTCAGGCATTCTGCAGTGCATAAAGTAAGTGTCATCTCAAAATATGTTACATATTCATACAGCTGTATGGAGGTGTCCTGGCCAAAAAGGAAAAGATGCAGACAAGCTCAGGACAGCTAAAGCACTGATACAAACGTAGTAAGAAAGGCAAGGATGTGGAGTTGTACACYCACAAATGGCAATAATAAGGGAGAAAGGGAAGAGGGAGTATAGTCCTCCTCTGCCTGCTTCCAAATCTGCGTCTGGGCAGGATACACTCAGTATTGTACGTCTCTCACCCATGCATCCGAAAGTAGGAAAGAATTAATAATTCTTTTTAAATCTGTCATTCTATGTTGCAGACCAGAATCGTGCTGTGTACGTACCTCTGCTTTCGTTTGTTACTCTAGCTAAATTTCATTCCAGTAGCACCTAGTGTTGCAAATGGAAAATAGATATTCACTCACTGCCAGCCTGATACAAAACCATATTTGAGAAAACTTACATGTGATTTGCATTTAACGGACCAGAGTGCAGCCACCTTTACCTTCCACATGAAGGTTAAATACTACATATTCCATAAGCTAGCCTAAAGTTACAAATCTTCTGAGCTTACCCTCCCTTCTTTTAAACTGGCAAGTATTTCTTCTCGTTCTTATTAGYAGAATCACAGATTAAGCATCACTGCAGGGGCAGCAAAGGATCGTGTAAGCCACTTCTTCCTCTGAACTCTTCTGCTGTCAYTTCTGCCCGAGCTGTGTCTCACCTGCTCAGAAAACCTGCAGGGATGAGTGTTCAGCAGCGTCCCTATGCAATCTAACCCATCCCAGAGCTCCACGGTGTTTACTGCGCTCAGGATTCATCTCATCTGCCAGAGTTACACCATCACTTCTGTCCTATCCGTCATGGAAGAAGAAGAATAGTCCTTACAATAATACAATAGTTGGTACAATAGTTGTCTTTCCTTATTTCGTGTTTATTTCAGGTATGGTTCCACCTGGAGGTGCTCTCATGTTGAGCTCCCTCATGCCCTGCCTGTGCTTTTCAGGTGCATATTCCCAGTTTCAGGATTTTAGCATGCAACTGCATCAGGATTTGTCTCCATACCCTTCCATACCTGAGKTTTTTTGGAACACCTCACTCCTGGATCTCTGATATTCACCTGGACAGTCTCGCTGAGGGCTTTGCCTCTTACAGCCCCTCCTCAGAGACCCGGGTTTTGTTACCCTCCCAACACGCAGAGGTTGCTGCAGTTCTGCAGTTCCCACTCTTTTCCTTTTCCTTTGAAAACTTCTACACAACAGCAATAAATTTGTCATTTATTATTAATGTTCTTTGGGGCATTTTGGCAGAAATAATTATGCTGGAGAAGAAGAAAATCTTTGCTGTAAACAAAATGTTCAGCGTGGGAATAGAGGGGTTTACCTCACTGTAGGGAATATTTTGCTCCTCATGTAGATCTCCTTGTTCAGATACCTAATCTTCTATTTTTACTCTCAGAAAATTGCAGCTGTTCAAATTATGGGAGCAGSTGGATTTTTCTATAGGGATTTATTTTAAATAGAACCTGGCAAAGGGTTTTGGAGATACAGGTATTGGTGGGAAGGCAATACTGTGTCTATAGGCCCCATTAAAATGCCAGTGAATTTGAGGAACATCTCCTCCTTATCAGGGTAAATCATCAGATACCTTCTGAGACAAAATTCTGGCTGTTCTRTGCTGCTGGACAGAATATTTTCTCCTATAGGTCCAGGTCACCAAGAAAATATAAATAAGAGACTTYAAGAAGGTAAAAAAAGACAATGCTGTTTTTGCTGTTATTGACTATCATTTCATGGTCATTAAATCAGATTCAACATTCTGAACTATTTTAACTAAGTTTTCTTATTCTTTTCCCAATGCAACAAGCTAGAGACCCAAAAGCACCATTAGGTTATCCAGCTCCTCCCGGAAATGCAGGAATATTGTTTTTCTCCTTCTGAGCATTCAGTTACCCATCATTATAAATGGTTCCAGGAAATCAGAATTTCAGCACTTAAAACAGTTGATTGCCAAAAGTTGCCATTTTTACTGTTCAGCCTAGGTTATATGAATTATATTATTTTCTTGATATTTTCACTYAGTTTTTAATTCCTCCAGAAAACCAGTCATTTCCAAGAAATTCAGCTCTGCAAGAGCCTTACACTGTGAGCTGCAAGGAGGCATCATAACTTTATGATGTTTGAGTCCTTGCCACATCACCTACATGGAAAAATAACACAATGTCTTAACCAACCGTGTTAACAGGCAAGTGAAGAAACAGGCAACATTGCAACGAACGCGTTACCCGCTTTTTTCTGAGGAAGAAAGAGTGAGAAAGCAGCAACTGCCATCTTACATGGAGCAGGGATGCTGCCAGGGGATGCTCCTGCTGTGYGGGGAAGATTCTCCCTGTATGAAAACTCAATCAGCTTCTAGCACCAGTTCTGCAAACCGCTGTGACACCTCAAAGTGTTTTAACCCTCTTGAACTAAACTCTGTGCTTCAGGGAATCGTTCTTATCAACAGTCTAGCTGTGCCTGGTCACAAAAACACTTAAAGAAATTGCAGTATTTGAGTCAACACAGGCTTTCTAAAATTGTTTATGGTTTGGACTTAAAGCAGACTGTGAAGCTGTGGTTCATTTTCTTCCTTAGGGCACAGTGGCATCTAGTGGTCCTACACTGCGTGGATAGGGAAGATAAAATGTATATAAAAAACAGACTTTGCGTGACCATAACTTCATATAAAACGACTTTTACACGGTTATACATACATTAAGGCAAAATTTTCAAAACTACACAAGACCTGCTCTCAGTGAATAATTTTCAGTGGGCATTAGATATATGAACGCCTTTCTGCACCTGCTCTGAGGGACTTGAASTGTACATGCAAAATAGGCCCTGAGATACCTTGGGCATTCTACTCTATGCTATATTTCTGTGTGTAAACTCTTCTTTTTTTCTTTTTTATTTTTAGAAACACAATTCTTGCAATTGCATGGTTTTGTGAATACCTTTGTAGCATGTCCAAATGCTTTCTTCACTAGAGATCTGGGTACGTGCTGCAGGAAAAGAGAGGAATTTGACCATTTACAGTGTTCAGTGACTTCATTTCAACTCCATTAAAATCATGCATTTTTAAGTTGACTAGGATGGGACTATTATAGCTACACAGATAACAGTTTTGGGTTTGGCTAATGCTGGCAACTTGAGTGATTGGAAGTTTTCAGCAGTCATATATTTGAGAAATTTGGCACTTAAGCTATATATACTTATTATGATATCTTCAACTTGGTAAAATTTCACGCACCAAAAATCTTCCCATTCTCCGTTCAGTGATTTTTGCCAGCATTTGTCATGATGGTGAATGATAAAGAGCATTTCTGCTATTGGAGCTAAGAAAGAGAGCGGACCTAGGAAGTATTTTGAGATTATTACTGCACAAACATTCAGCCAGAGAAATGGTCTGTGACTAAATGTATCTAACCCTCTGAGAAGGAATTATACTCCGAAGTTATCCATTTTGTCTTAATGAGATGATGCAATATATCTTTACACAGCTGGTTTTATGCAGCTCACATCAGAGTCCAATCCAGCTGAAAAGAAAAATACTTCAGTTTGATTTTTAAGTCAGTGGTTGGTCTGTTCGCTAATTAACAWCCTGTTTGTTTTCATTATTACAGTTAAGATCTAGGTAATGTCCATGAACATCTTTCTGGTTTTGACAGTTTGCTTGCTAGTGCATGGCAGAAAAATAAAAACAACTGAGATAATGAGATTCACACTGCACACCTGATAGCTTTAAAATGAATGTTATTTGGAACCATTAAGGGATCTATTTTCTTCTTGAAATGTGGATGCAATTCCCATTAGCATTAATGGGAGTTACGTGAGCACAGCCATGGGAGAAAACACCTCCRTGTGTAAAGGAAGGGAGGTTCTACTGTTTTCCACTTCAAAAAAAATGATTGAGATAGGAAATCACAAGAAAGCAATAAAAGTGCTTTCATGGCTGATCGAAGCAATACCATGGGTCTCATCAGCTTCAGCCAGTTTTTCACTTGGTGTATTTATGTTTCTATATGTTAGGCTACTAGTGGAGAGGGAAAGAAAAAAAACCTCACTTCTGTAGGAAATACAACAAATACAGTGGTTTGGAGCCTGCCTTGCAGAACTCTATGATGACTTTAGCTGTCATATTAAGGCATTTTAAAAAAAATCCACTGCCATATTAAGGCATTTCAAAAAAATCCACTGAAACAAGCTAGCAGATTTAGAATAAGGACCTGACAGTGARTTGAATACTATAGGATCTAATGCACTTCCTGAGGCAAAATAGAAGCTGGAGAAAGAAGTACACTTATAGTGGTGAGGAAGAAATTAGTGTACTTTGAATCTCTTTCTTTCTCGAAACTACACAGATCTTGAATGCAAGCAAGTTGTTTGATGGTAAACACCTATGCTCACAAGAAATATCGCTGAAGCTGTGCATTTTCCATGAGTTAAAGACAGAGTCACAAAGTTTTGTCCTTGATCTCTTGCCAGAAATACAACTCATCCAACTGCAAGATGAGCAGGTACATAGTGCGCTGGGTGAAGAACTGGCTGAAGGGCAGAGCTCAAAGGGTTGTGGTGAATGGGGCTACATCTGGCTGGCGACCAGTCACCAGCGGTGTTCCTCAGAGTTCAATTCTAGGGCCAGTGCTGTTSGGTATATTTATCAATGATCTGGATGCAGGAGTTGAATGCACCTTTAGCAAGTTTGCTGATTATACCAAAATGGGAGGTGCTGTTGASTCTCTTGAGGGACAAGASRCCTTGCAGAGGGATCTAGATAGATTGGAGCATTGGGCAATGACTAATGGGGTGAAATTTAACAAGTCCAAATGCCAGATTCTGCACCTGGGACGGAGTAATGCAGGGTACAAGTGTACATTGGGCAAGGGGTGGTTTTGAGAGCAGCCCTGCAGAAGGGGATCTGGGGTGCTGGTCGGCAGCAGGCTCAGTATGAGTCAGGAGCGGGCCCTGGCAGCTGAGAGGGCAAATCGCATCCCGGGGTGCATCAAACACAGCACAGCCAGCCRGTCAAGAGAGGGGATTATCCCGCTGGATTCAGCGYTGGTGCAGCCTCACCTTGAGTACTGTGTGCAGTTCTGGGCCTGCTGACAAAGTTTGTCTTACCAAATGCACAGCTTTAGTTCTGCTGTAGGTATTTGCTAAAATAAACTATCCCCACCTTCAACTAGAATTTTCCCTTTTTAAGGTTCCCTGGAAAAAAGTGCAAGTGAAAGGAGGGTGGCAGGTTTGGACACCTTCAGTTAAAACAAGCCTAGTTTTAAAGTAAATTAGATAGATACAAAGTAAATGAAGTCAATAAAACCCACCTCAGCAGAAAGATTTTGGAGAACAGAAAGATGTTAACCAAGATTATTATAAGTTACACACAGTATTTTATTCTGACAGTCTATATTTGAGCAAGAAACTGGGATTCTTTTGAACACAAAATACATATTATTATACACTATTCCTGTCAGGGTATGCACATGAGTGAAAGACTCAAGAAATCAACCTTTAAATCTACTGACAAAACTTCCATGAAAATGGTTATTCAGCTCCAAACAAGACAGCTGAGCGGCAGTCTTAAAACTTCAGTCTTGAGACAGTGGCGAGGCTTGCAAAGCCATGCCCAACCCCATGTAGAGAGAGCCAGGACTAAGCAGATGACAGTGTATCACCATTTGGCAATTTTCATGAATAGCTAAAAATACAGTACACAGCTGAGAAATCATATTTAGTGACAGATTTTGATAAAGAATTACATGGTAGATGAAACAAAAGAAACAAACTCTTTCTACTTTGTCCTATGGCTGTGAGCATTTTACAGTTTTCCAAGCTTTAATTAGGTTGCTCCAAGCTCACAGAAAAATACATTTCTCATTTTGCAGCCTATTGATGTGGAGGAGTGATGTGAAGACCTAATTAAAACAAACAATGCTCTCCAAGCTCATCATCATGTCTAGCTGAAATGAATAAAAATGGTGTGTAACATTTGGAAACTTGATGAAATGAGAGCCAGGGCAAAGAGGTTTTTGGATCCCTACAGGGCCATATGCTGGAAAGCCCATCTCCCGCTCTTGAAGGAAACCTCTCTGTGTTCACATAAAGCTCCAGCTGAGTTCCAGCTCAGGAAGGGCATTGCTCATTACCCTTTCTGCTCTCCTGGTGTCTGTGCTACCTGGCTGCAACTTGATGAATGCAGTCATCAAATCACTCTTCACGATCTATTGGGTTTCAGGTCACTAACCTGGTACCTTACAGTATGTGAAAACTTGATAGAACCAAGCAGTCTGTGTCATAGCTGAAGGAAAGACATTTAATTCTAATACCTAATGGGTGTGTTTTGTAACCAAGCTTCCTCAATCTCTTCGTTTGTCTTGCATATACATGCCTACCTASGTACATATATATGTATAAAAAATATATATGAACCCTTAGACTGTAGTATACAAACCCTTCATACATGTTTATCTTTCCTGGGCTCATATGCTCAGCTGACAATCAGTGAGACTATAAACTGGGTTCAGAAACGCTGTGTCTTCACTTACAAACTGGACTATATTGCAACTCCTGTTCTCGTAATCATCTAGAGAAGTCAGCATTTGAAGAGTTTTATGCCTTCGGCTTGGCTTTTCTTCCCATGCAGATGGTGTGTAGTGCATGTCCAGATCTTCTCCCAAGGATGGGCTGAACAACAATCAGGATGGCTCAAGTGATGGTTCTTTCTTTCCTTCATGGTAATAAATCCAGACCTGGTTACCTGTAAGGTAGTCTCAAACCCATGGGAATAAAGATCATTCAAACATATTGGAGAAGATGCATCATTAAGCTTTTGTTAAGATTTCTTCAAAGCTGCTCCCTGTCAATAGGCAGATGTATGTATTCTGAACAAACTCAGGTTAAAGTATGTCAGCTCCAAACCTATTTCTAGACATAATTAACAGAAAAACCTAGAGTCAAAAAAAAAAAAAGAGAAGAAAACCGCTAATATTCTGATGACATCACTAYATCACAGCTTCTCTATCTTCTCATAACCTGCAAAATCTTGAGCTTTTCTAGACTTTGTTAATCTTTAACCTTCACACCGAACTGGGAACCAAAACCATCTAGTTGACTAGTTAAAAAGAAAGTTATAAAAACATGTGGCTAAACCATTTGCATGGAGGATGCTTTTTTCGCAAGAGYAGCAGGGAATCCCTGCCTTCCCAAACCTGAACTCTTCCATTTTTAAGAAGAAGGAAGGAAACAAGCAGAAAACATAAATAGATTATGTGCTCATGAGGTCTCCAACCTGGTAGGAAAAAAAACTCATGTGGGAAAATAGCCTAGACTCCACCGTACCCACAGTGACCGGTACCCCCTGCTCCCGACCCCGGTAACGTGGTTAGCATAACTAACGYCATTTTATGAGGCAAGCAGCCACTCTCYGTGACCGAGCGGGTCATGTACTCGTTCCCTTCCCCTCATCATCAGGCCCTGATGGTCCTGTGCACCAAGYAGACCAACCAAACAGATTCYTTCTTCCCCTCCCTCAAGGTTTCTGGGTGCCAGGCCTCCCCTCMTCACYGYCCTTGAAGGTCCTGGGCACCYGGCCAGCGCGCTGGTGGGGATGGCCCCGGCACCCGAGAGAGAAGCGAAACAGCACAGAGCACTGTCCATAAAATCAASCYCTTACAAGTCCCAAGGGGCAACTTGGACCTGAACCGCTGCTGGACAGTGAGACCCACGACCCCCATGGCCCGGGACACCCTCACCGTCCTCTGCTGCCTCCAGGGACTGAGGGAGTGACTCCTCTGCTCTTATGTGATCTTCAAGTATAGACTGTGATTGTTACCTTGGTACAGCAAACCATGTATTAAGATCCCACCCGATCTGCAGAGGGTCCAGGTGATTAGAAATTATAAGTTAAGTTGTATTATAAATTCTGTATTATGCTACTTATAAATTGTACTTGATTCTGCTTGTAGAAGTCCTATGGCATTCTAATCATAAATTCTGTGCCATACTAATCATAATATTCTGTTAAGAAAGATAAAGCTTTAATTGTAACTTCCATTTCATGCCGTCATCATTCTGCCAAGGAACCCTACAAGAACCCTCAGTGTCAGGTGACACCCACATATGGTACAACATTTAGCAGAATATTTTAAATAACAATGTGTGGATAGTGTGGAATTTCTCACTGCAGTAGCTGAATAATTATTTCAGGTGAAATTTAAGCTCCTATGTAAATCATTGCTTTCAAGATCTTTCCAGAACAGGTCTCAGCTGTCCTTCTGCAACCATGAGTTCCTCCTCACTCCACAATTACCAGTCACAACAGGCACTTTGATCAGAGAAAYTGGATTAGACCATACCTGGGATGAGGCTTGCTCACAGCAACAAGTGTGCTTCTCCAGCAGCTGGCATGCACTACAATGAAATTTGAATAATTTATGGTTCTGTTTAACCTACTGTCTTCCCCTTCTTCCCAAATTCCTCACCCTGCCAAAGTACATTATAGTTTCTTTGGGTAGGAACCAACTTTCAGAGTAGATATTTTGCCTAACTTAAGTTTATTCCATGCTAGATACAAAATGCAGCAATTTGTGTTGCCAAATGACAAATACACCAAATTAAAAAAAAAAAAGGGAAAAGAGAAAAAAAACTATGTTACATGATCATCAACACTCTATACAACAGTAACGTACTGGGAATTTATGAAGACAGAAGAGTTATGTACTTAGGAGCAGGAGACAAACATTTCTGTGGCTGATAATCTACATACTGGTAGCCAAGTTCTTAATTGAATTACAGCATGTTATATTTTTCTTCACCAGTAGACAACTGTATTTTCAAAAATTGTCAGTATTACTGAGTATAATTAAAAAACAAAACAGAAAACAAATTAATAGTTATAATTTTCTTGAGRAGAGATCTGAAGATGTGCTCCATAAACTCCATTATATTCCAGGATATTTTATTAATGAGATTAATTATTAATCTCTGGGTATCACATTAAAATAAGATAGCTCATTAATCTGCAAACAACATTTACTACATGTGTAGTCATCTCCACTCTGTCATGACATGTTAAGTCTCTGTGATTGCCAGCACTTGAGCAGGAGCAGTGCTTAATGTGAGAAAAGCTGACAGACTCATCGCCTTCCTGTATTGTCCACTGCCTTTTAGAGTAAAGAAGGAGGCCAACAGCCCTTCATCCCTTTCCRTACCTCAACCTGCACACTAGATAACACTGACACCTTTTGAAGTCCTTGGCTTCAAAAATAAATCTCATAGATTTAAAATGAAACATTCAATATAGGTGTGTTAAAGTAGTTAAGTAGACTGGAACTTGCCTGGGTAAGGTGTCTTCTGGTAAGACTTTCCCAGCTGGTTTCCAACCCAGAAGCACTGAGTGGGACACAAGGACATTTCTGTTACAAGTTGGACTAGAAAGTTGTGCCAAACATCTTGAAAGTGCACTTTAAGCAGAAAAAGCATTTGCATTTTCTGCCTCTGCCATCCAATGGCTCTGCCTATGTTCTACATGTCTTTTCTAAAGACCTCAGCCATACTTTTACTGCCGGAAAGGTATGGGTGTTACGTGAAGTCAGCTCAATCCTTACAGAGACAAGGCACTGCAGTTCTATTTTGAAGAAGCCAGTCATGGTTGAACTAAATTATTTCAGTTATGTGGAAATAAAATCTGCTGCGCACCATGAGGTTTACACTGAGATAGCCAGTTCCACACAAAACCTACCTTTCACTTGAGGCTTTAGGGTTCCTGTCACCACTTCCTTGCTGAAACACGGGAAAATAGAAGTGTCTATTCATCTGCCTGAGTCAATGTTGACAAATGGMTAAACTCTTGAAAAACCTCAAGATTCCTAAGTTATATGCCGTGGAATATAAAATATTTCTCTGCTAAATCTTCATTCCTTTAAGTAATGATTTTTCTTTCTCCTACCTGTAGCTTATGTTTTCCTTGTTCCACTTAAACCTTCTCGTCCTTTTGACATGGGAAATTGGCAAGAAAATATTACCCTTCTCTCTGATGTCTTATATCTAGTGAACACTGTTAAATGTTATTCTTCTTACAGCCTTTTCTAGACTCATTAATCATTTTTTTTTCCCAATATTTCCTTGGAAGAAAAAGGAAGTTAACCAGTTAAACTAACTGAACAATTATATTTTGTTTCCTTATACAAYGCATTTTGCACTTTTAAAGGTGCAAAGTTGATTAAATAATTAATGTGTGTGAATTAGAAATAAAGTATGACTTTCCTTTGACATTGAGAATTACATTTGCTGCTTTTCAGAGTTTCAGTTTTAGAGTTTCAGTTAAAGTGATATAGGTCTGGAATATTCTATACAGAGGTTTTCAAAATGTACTTTAAATAGTTGTGTGTCCTGGCTATGAAGACAAAACACAGAAGTTATAATTATACAAGCTTATTTTAAGACTATTAAAATTACATTTGTACGGTTGGTAGTCCAGAAGACTGACCTGATAGGCAACTGATCCATATTACTGCTCTTCCTCTTGATTAATTTTTGCAATCTTGGCTAGATGTAGAATGACTTTTTTCATGAATTTGCTAGGACACGATTTGGTTCAGATCAATTGGTCRTTGTTTTCTCTACCAATTCTGAGCTTTGCTTCTTCGGTATTTGAAAAGGGCATATCCTACTGTGGGCATCACTGAAAAATAATCATCAATCCATCAACTCCATATAGCTTGAACTAAAAGGAATGCTAAAATGGGATTAGAGGTCATCTGGGAGGGCTTTTTCCCCTTTTGATTTAGTATCTCCTTTCCACTAAACTACACTAGGTTAGCCTGACATAAATAGATACTTTTTGCGTGGGTCGAAGGCCAAAGAAGATCAATCTTTTAGGTCTGAGAACCCCTTTAAGTGCTGATTTTGCTTCTTCTATTGCTGCCACTCCCTTACTGACTCACAATATCCAGAACTCAATAGCCTTGGGTTGAGCAAGAATAAAACATTAATTTATGAGGCTGTATGCGGAGAAGGTGACATAAATAGCTCACAATTACAGTGGGTCAGAACCTATTCTTTTTATTAACATTGTAATTTCAGTTTCTGCTGAATCATGGAGTAATACAGCCAAAATATGTTTATGTCCATACTGCATTTGAAAGTTTACTATATTTTCAACCAGTAACCAGAATACAAACTGTAATAAGCAGATAGAACTTCTTTGAAGGCAACAAACATTTTTCACCTATGGTGTTGTTAAATAATGCAGCGTGCCTATAAAAACATCTCTGCTAAAGAAGGTCTATGGTATGAGCTAGCATTGTTATTTAGGAAAATAAGATGCTGCTGACATCTTGGGAGATGTAAAACATAAAAATGGAAGAATTAAGTTCTTACGCAACAGGCAGAATCTGAATGAACAAACAGTAAAAAGGATAATCTAATTCTGAATGTTGTAAAAGGTAAGAAGTACTCAACATGATATTTAGCTGTCCTCTAATAAAAGTACAGTCTCCCTTCTAACAGAGGGAATGAAAGGCTCATATATTAGAAAACATAAGAAATAAAACTGTTCCTTTGAATTGGAAAGCAGGGAAGTGAAGAAGATAGGTGGTTATTATTGATGGTAAAGTAGAAGAGAATGTAAAAAAGAAACATAAAAAGGACTGAAAGAAGCATTGAAATCTCACATTCCTTCCTTTGGTCCTTCTTTGGATCAGAATTATGGCACTTTACTGTTGCAGAGATACCCATTACGRTGGAAACAGATATTTTTAGTTTGGGGGTTTTTTTCTAACCAGGTAGTGACATCTGCTTACATATGTATTTTTTTCTGTATAAATATATAGGTACGTGTGTATGCGTCTATACACATACACACAAAATATGGACATTTCCTATGTCCATATTCCAAAGAAGAATTTAGGAGTATACAGGGTTTTTTACATTTCTCCATTATTGTTTCCTTCACTGTTTTAAAATATCCAAAGAACCATTAGGAGAATAAAAAATGTGTTTATTTTTGAAGATGAACAGCGTGTCCAACTGTTTCWGAGACTACCCAGTGCTAAAATGTGTGCCAATGACTCTCACTGTCATCAGAAGAGGGGATGTTGCAGCCAGCCTGCAAGACTGCGCACATTCCAACCTCATATATCCTAAACATAATCATTCAGCTTTACTTTTATGCCTTTTGCAGCATCTTCATTATAGCCTATTTTCAAAAGTGTGCATTATAYTTCCTGCTGAGTGTATATGCTTCTGTCCTATTACATACTTAATTGGTTTATACGCCAGTGTACTTGACTCTCTGTGTGTGTGCATGTGCGTATAAATGCATTAAAAGTCGTCTTCTGATGAGCTCTTTATTGATTTCTGCTTTCATTTCAAATTGTTTTAAGGGCTGAAAAGTGCTTTATATTGTGCATGAGGACTTTACAATGACGATATTGATAATGGATATGGCTCACCAGTTATGGAACACCATATACAACAAATACYGAATTTTCTATTGGTAGTACACAACAAAAGTATATTGAAACCACATTACAGTGACAAAGCTGATGCTGTGACTAGCATAACAATTCATTGCTGTCTAAGAATCCATATGTCACAGAAATGCATGGCTCTAGAATATAGCAAAATCCCTTTAAAAATGTGAAATAAACAATAGGCTATTGGTAATGTTTACAATTTAATTTCAATAGGGTTTTATAGGTACTGAAACAATAATAATGGTCATGTTTGCAGAGATATAGTCTCATACTGCATATTTCTACAACGTAAGTTTTAAAAAGACAAACACTTGCAGGAGGCAAGAATGAGTTTTATTAGCATGTGTCTYTTGCTTAGACGTATGGCAATACTACAGGACAGACTACATTGAGGTATGACAGGCTAAACTGTTCAATAAGGTTGGACAATCATTATGAAAGAGAATAAATTCATTAAATAAATTACACAGTCCACAGTGGTGCATGTAGTTAATCCACCGTATTTTAAATTCCAGTGCAAAACATCATCTGGAAAACCAATTACTTTATACTTTCTGGAGCTGCCTCTTTAATTCTGTATTTATTTTTTTTTTTTCAAAACATCTTCAGGAAATCATGGTTCTGTGACCAACTTGAGGTTTTAAATTTATTTCTAGAATTGTCCAGAAGTAGATATTAAAATTTCTACTTCCACAATTCAATAACTTCAGCTGGAACCGAAGCTACACAACAGTTTAAATGTTACCTTCCAAAACAATGACCTTATTTATTTAAAATATTTGGAAGAGGAAAGCAAGTGGTAATCATTAAGAGAATGTCAGTTTTACTGTCATGGCAGTGTTGCATAGATGAGGTGTTTTTATTCACCAGCAGAATAGGCACGTAGCGTATTTATGTTATTTTTGTGCATTAAAACCACATGACTAGTTAGCTGGCATAGAGCATCAGTAGATGGCGCTCAAGAATATGTAACAACRCAGGTGCATTTTGGAGCCCCAATAAAATTTCCTGCTGTGTGACACAAGACACGTGTAGCTCATTGCTTTATGATCACTCTTCCCACCCGTCCTCTGCACCAGTCTCCCTGTAACCAGACCCAACCATCTGTGCATAGTGCTTGGGCTACRTGGAGCCTGTTACAAGCACATGGTGACACCGTTGAGCTCCATGGATTTACCTCCAACATCTCCAGGGGTGACCAAGGCAAGAGTCTGAACCAATTTTGGTGGGACGCATTCTTAAAAATGACACAGCCTTTTTTTTCCAGTATAACTGTGGTGGGTTCACCTTGGCTGGCTGCCAGGTGCCCACCCAGCTGCTTTCACTCCCCCTCCTCAACAGGACAGGGGGAGAAAATAAGGTGAAAAGCTCATGGTTTCAGATAAAGACAGGGAAACCACTTACAAATTATCATCACAGGCAAAACAGCCTTGACTCAGGGAAARTTAATTTAATTTATTGCCAGTTAAAGTAGGTTTGGATAGTGAGAAACAAAGACAAAAACTAAAATACTTTCCCCCACACCCCTCTTTTTCCCAGACTCAACTTCATTCCTTCATTCCCAATTCCTYTAACCCCTCCACCCTCAAGTGATGGTCTGGGGATTGGGAATAGGGGTTCATAAGAGTTTGTATCTGCTGCTCCTTCCTGCTCCACACTTTTCCCCTGCTCCAGTGTGGGCCCTCTCCATGGGCTGCACTCCTTCAAGAAATTGCTCTATGAGCAGTCCTTTATGGGCTGCAGTCCTTCAGGATAAATCTCCTCAGTCATGGTCTTTTGATGGGCTGCAACTTTCTTCAGGGCATCTCCACCTGCTCCAGTGTACAGTCCTCCATGGGCTGCAGTGTGGATATCCGCTCTGATGTGGTCCACCATGGGCTGCAGGGAGACAACCTGCTTCACCACGGTCTTCTCCACTGGCTGCAGGGGAATCTCTGCTCCGGCACCTGAAGCACCTCCTCCCCCTCCTTCTTCTCTGAACTTGGTGTCTGCAGGGCTGCTTCTCACACTTTTTTCCTCACTCTTTGCTGCTGTGAAGCATTTTTTACCATTTCTTAAATGTGTTTGCAGAGAGGTACCATCAGCTCGGCTGATGGGCTCAGCTGTGTCCTGTGGTGGGTCCATTATGAAGCCAGCTGGAGCTGGATCTGTCCAACATGGGGTCAGCCCCTGGCCTCTTCTCACAGGGGTCACTCTTGGAGCCCCCTACTACCAACACCAAACATATTAAAAGATTCTCACCTCATAAAGTAATCTGAACAGCTTTGTTGCCTTCTCTTTTTTTTTCCCCAGCCTGTTTGCAACCTTTGATACAACAAGGATACTTCAATGTCAGTCTAGTCCAGTCATCATGGCTCGTCCTCACCACCATAAAACTGAAAAGACTTTTCCTCTGCTCTGTCTGAAGAAAAAAAAGTTCTATTATTTAGCTTTATCAGAAAAAAAATTGAATTGCTTATGACTGTCTTTCCTTCCAGAGTTTGTTAGGGGTTTTTTTACATGGTTACATGAATAATCATATCACAGTGCTTGAATATTAATCCATAAGTACTATTAAAGCATATGGCAATGATGCTGGTCACCAACCAGAAAAGTAACTCCCAGCTGTAAGTTGATATTTTTGCACTTTCCATTTAACCAGAAAGAAGCTAAGGGCTTCTGACTAGAAAATAATCCACTCAGAAGCAATTAAGATCTTTAACAAGGCTCTTCAGTTGGTTGAAAAGTGTCTTCTGCCTGAATCTTTATCTTAGGTTCTTTCTAGCCTTTTCATGTAAAAAACAATGCATTTAAGGAAGTGATGGCAGTGGTGAGCAGAGAACTCTGCAGTAAATTCTCTACTAACATGTAAGGGACAGCCAGCACATCTCTATATCGTCTTATAAGACGATATAGATCCAAAGCCCAAAGCCAAACGCAGTGAGCAGATTTTTTTTTTCCTATGTGAGTGACTTGTGCATTAATGAGAGCAAAAGGATGCATGTGAAACCTGTGAAATCAATGTTTTCTAATAAAGCAAGCAACAAGATCTCCTGTGGTCAATTCTTAGAACTTGTGTGTAGAATAGAAACTTCTTGGGGGAAGGAAAAAATCTTCCATTTTTTAAGTGATACAATGCAGAAAATGAAAACATTAGAACAGGTGCTATTTGTCATGAATTTCTGTTGCAGTATCACCTGAGGTCAAATTCATATCATAAATGAATGCTGAGTTTGTGTAGTCCTGTTTAGTCATCACTAAACACCTAAGGAGAAGTTCCTACTAGCAGCAGTTTGTGGTTAATTATTAAATAAGCAGCAGTTATTATCCAGAGCCTCTTGCAATATTTGCCTTTTGCTTTCTTGAAACCCCCAGATCGTGGTGAGAATGAACATGCATAATGCATAAGTGTTATGACCATGCAGAAGCTGGTGGAAGATGCTGTGATACATATTCTAACACTGATGCTTTTGTTCAAAATGCCACCCCCGTCTTCCTTCAAAAAACAAGCTTTCTTTTAGTAGTTTGTACAAATACCCTTCAGATTGTGTGCAGAAAAAAATCAGTACTGGGAAACAAAGAGCTCCTGAACAGTGGAACGGAAAGTGGGGTTTAGGCTATCTTAGCCATACTTCTTTCCATTTCCGTAGAAATCAATAATAATGATAAAGAACCATTGTTCTGCACTGTTTGAAAATAGGTGTGTAACATGATGTGAACGGAAGGAATGGCAGTGAGTTAGTCCACACTGTCTGAAAAGATGATATATGATGTAATCATTGCCTGCCCCCAGTTGGTCTGCTCAAACTAGAATTTGGCTCAGAAAATGCTGAAACAAAGACGTATTTTTCTAGCTCATTAGTTGCTATTCTCTGTTGCAGAATAAGTGCCTTAYATGTGTGATATTTGCTCCAATCTGTGATAGTTAAAAGTCTTGTAGTAYGCTGAAATGCAACTATCTTAGCCATTAAGGCAAAGCTTCAATAACCCACAGACCAAGCCAGAAGAAAATATTTGGGCAGCAAGAAAAACAATTAGAAAAAAGGGAACAAAAATGGTTTCTAAACTACCAGTCCACTTGTAGTTCATAATGAGATGGTAATGGGGTATTTAGTTCAGTCCTAATACTATATCATCCTTCTAGCATTTTCAGGAAATATTGACAAGTCTGCAAGGGTTCCGCACATTTCTTTCTTTGTGTGAACAGTTTACCAAGATCCCCAATTTAAAGTTTTTCKGGGTTCCATTAAAAAGTAGTAGTTATGGTAGCAGACAGATATGGAAGACGAAATAAAGGATAATCATCCTGCGAAGCTGGAACCGAGATCTGTAAATCTCTCTGGAGGAAAAAGGAGAGTGAAGTATATCTAAATTTCTTGCATTTTGCCTGAAGGAAGGATGCAAAGTCAGAATGATTTCCTGCTTTGCGAACTGACAATAGCAAAGTTTTCTCAACCCAGCAACTCTTATAAAAGTTGTGCCCTATGAGGCTTTTTGGAGAAACTTCCTAGGGAGATCACAGTCTTATTTAGGATGGCAGAAATCCCAGAAGGACACATTACCACTTTCAATTACAGGACTCTGTAGTCATACTAAAAGCCTCAGCCTGGTTTAACGTGAGTTCCTAAGCCCTTGATTTACACTAAGAATTAAACTTGCTCTTCTCAGTCAAAGTGTGGGTTTATTGTGCACTGACAGCAAGGAGAAAAAGTTCTGGCAGAGGTACAACCTGGCATGAGATAAAAGACAAAAATAGTTACTRTTTGTTGAAACTCCCCCTAAACTCCTTCTTTGCAAATGAATGCTCAAATAATGAGTATCAGAAGGTAGCAAGCACAGTGATTTATTCTGTAAAAAATAAAATCTAACATAAATCTAACAGGTAAATGAAGGTTACATGCTCTAGATTGCCTAAAGAAAAAACAAAATTTCCAAAAAGATGATGAAAATTGAAGTCAGTAGATCCCATAGATACCATCTTTTGGTAAATAAATCAAAGTGTGCAGTGTTATCTTTTCTCTATCTTAGATAGTAAATGCTACAGAATTGAAACACAAAATGTGTTAGATATGGCTGCTCTACTCAAATTTTTAATGAATATGATAGCACTGACTTCTACAGCCAACTAAAGCATTAAAATTTTTACTAAGCATTTCATTTTTACTTTGTATTTATGCTCAGCAAAACTCTGCTGGTCACTGAAACAGCATCAAGTGCAAAAATAGACTAGCATGGTGAATTAAGACCATATTCTTTGTGTTGGCATCTTAAGACAGAAAGTCTTACTGGAAGCTGGATTGGACTGAAGTCCAGTATGACATCTCTTACCAGCAACAGACTGATTGAAATAATTAGTACCAGAAAAGATAATGATCTAATATTTTTATGCTTATATATTAATGAAAACAAGATGATATGCTATGGATACATTCTTCCACTGACATTTTAGAAACTATAAGAAATTTTATTTTTAACAATTATTAAAAGACAATGCAAATAAGGAGTGAGACAGCTAATATCCTGTTCTTCCTAGGTTTCCCATGACTGAAATGACCTATCAATTAAATTTAAGAGTAAGTGAACAAAATGAATTGCTGCTGTGTTAGCAATTAACAGTGTGATCATGTTCTCATCATACCTATTACTGTAATACCTAAAAACTGTAACCTAATTCTCCATTCCTGTTTGACCCCTGAAATATCACAATGTACATTTCTGACATTTAAACTATTTCTGATACTGAAAGTGCAAGCTTTTTAATATTCCAGATAAAGCCTAGTGCAGAGAAATGCAGAATAGATCATTCTGAATGTAAAACTCTAACTACACCAAGCCTCTGCAGCAAAATTAGACATAACAAAAAATAACTTTCTATCCAAGATGGTTAGATAAGCAACAAAATGAAAGTGTATAAACTACTTCTCCCTGGATTAAGTGCTCCCTAGGCAGCCAGTGGTATATTTCAGAGAGTGCTGTCTGTATGCACATACAAAATTAAAAAAAAAAAAAAAAAAAAAAGTCAATTTTGCACTGAGCGCGTTGTGCAAAAATCTGATTCAGATGAGGTGCAATCTGCTGAAAACCACTGGAGAGGAATTCTGTCATCTCTTTCATGGAAAAGACAGACCTAATTCTAGATCTTCAAATTCACGAAGGCAAGTCTGCACTTTACAGACAGATATGAAGAACAAGTTGTTGTTTCTGTAGAGCCTGATCTGTCTCTCCAGAGTCTGGATGGATGGCCAAATTTTCCAGCAGGTTCTCKCTCCTGTTTCTGACTCACAATGTAATAACCTCTAGCAGGAAGAGCTAACCTCTGCTCCCGCTCCACGGGTTGGACCACCATAGAGCCACAGTCTGTCAGTTGTAGCCCCAGGTGGCAAGACCACTCCGCATCTCAGTATACTTTGCTTCTCTTTTCCTGCATCTGCCACCTTCTAACTGGAACAATTCCTCACTCCTGCCGTGTCAGGATGATTTAAGAAAGCATATTTTATTAAAAACCAAGTCACAACAGCATGGCTGTGTTTGACCATAAAGTATTTTGATAGCTGGCAGAATGCTGTTTATGGGAAGGTGGGGTTTTTAGCTTTGGGGGTTAGTTCCCACTCCTGTGAAAGTATGTTTAAATAACAGTTTGGGCAAAAGTCCAGTTCTGTGATGAGCTGGAGAGACAGACTTTCCTATTGAGTGATCTCCTCCTCCCTACTGAAATCAAGGAAACCATCTTGATAGCCAAGTTCAAAATATTTCTCTCCTCCATACAATGACCTTTACCCTACAAAATTATTATTTCTAAATTCAGTTTATTCTCAAATGTCTTCCAAAACCTCCTGCATTTCCGTAAAGCCTGGTGTCTGAAAGGTCAGATTTAAAGAACAACTAAAAAGTGATTGAAAAAAAAATAATTTCTTCTTAAACTTTGGCTTTCAATATTTTCTTGATTCCACCATAGTATAAGATCCTGTAGTTCAGATCAAATGGTATTTTTATGAGTCAGTCCTCCTGAGTAGTAAAACATTTATATGTTCTTATGTTACTTTATTTCATCAATTAGCCTGTTGTCTTCAATGAAACTGCAAAATTCTGATCTGCATATTAATTCTGGGGGAAAACAAAATAAAATTCATTGTCATTAACAGGGTAATTTGAAGACAAATTGGCATTGGCCACAGAGAAAAAGCAGAGTTTTCACAATAATTTTAATATGGATCCAGAAGTTTTAAAATAATCTTTAATCTACCTCTCTAAACACACTATTTGGAATTCTGGTAGAGAAATATAATTGCAGGCCCTGAATCAAGAACTAGCTATCACTAACTAACACTGTAGTGGTTCTAGATGGAATCAATCTTCCATCACTTATGTTTACGAGCTACCAATTTATTCATGACCTCACTTATCTATAAAAATATAACAACAACAAAAATCTCACATTTTAAAAATTTTGTTACAAAAATTCCAGTGGGCTTGGAGAAAAAGATCTATTACAAAATTAATTGTATTTAAGTAATACTTTGAATCTGTAATTAGTACCATATTTTTACCATGAAGATACTTAGCCAAGCAAAGGCCAGTAAATTCACTGATTCATGAAGCCATATTAATTATTATTCAGACACTCACCACCAATTGTAAAAATGTTCAYGAATACTGAACGTTTAGTGAGTTTTGGAATAACTGACATTTTTTGCCATGTTTTTCTGGGGAATAGTAACTTTCCTTCCTCCTCATTAAATGAATTCAATAAGCCTATCAGGGAACAACTTGACTATGTTCCCAGTCACAAAACACAAGAATTAATTAAGCTGTAGCAACAAATAATTAATTGAATGAAAATCAATCTTTCAAAGATTTTTGCAGATGCCTGCAAATATCAAATTCACTCTACGAAAACCAGATTTATTTGCAAGTAGATGTGAAACATGATTCTTGTTTTGCAAACAAGTGTTCTAGGACAGGAAGCCAGTGAACTGGACTATGTTCATACAACAATTTTTGCAGGTTCAGTTTCTGTGTTTATTTCAGAAAGGACAGGTTGGACTACAAGAGATATTTTGTTGTAATGCTTGGCTTGAAAACCCTCTTGCTTGGCTTGAAAACCCTCTTTCTACCCACGACACACAATGATTTTTCCAGCTGAGAACCATTCACACAGTGCTAGTGACTGAGCTTGGAAGAATTCCCCTACACCTACCACAAGTGCATGTATTAATTGCTTCTCTTGAAACTGACCTAAGCCTTTTCTGCWGCCAACATCCCTCAATCAACATCAAAAAATATAAATTCCATACAAGCTTGCAAGCACTCGCCCAAYTCAAATATGAAAAATGGAAGTCTTAGGTCAGAAGGAGGTGACACTAATCAAATTTACTAACTTTTATCCCTGTCGGCCAGGCTGTGCAATTTCATGCATAAATATTTTGACAGCTAATCCTGCCCAGGTTTGCAGGGAAGGCTCCCATAGACATGGGACACATCTGAAGACTTCAGCACTGCGGCATGATATTCTGGTCTGTTCTGCTTTGTCTCCAGTCCAGGAAGTTAGCCAACATCCATACCTGTGCTCTGTGACTCAGATGGAACAACGTTCAGCATCTTTTCATACCACAGCAACACTCTTATGAGAGTGGAGCAAAAGTACATGAATTGGCTAAACAAGGTATCTTGATAAGCTTCTGTTTTTCGTCTCTCACTGTCTAGCATGGGAGAAATATACTGAAGCAACTGCAGAGACTATCGAAGCAAGTTAATCCAGGCAAAGATCCCATAACACAAGAAGAATTGGATTTACATGTTAAAAAAAAAAAAAAGTAAATACTTCTCTGTCTATTGTATTTTGATTACAACTATGAGTTTTCAAATGCAGCACAATTATTCTCTAATTGCTAGCTATTGCAGTACTATAGGCTGAAGAGAGAATTAAAGCTTTCAAATTTCATTTGAGCTGTTCTGGCACTACAGTGAGAGCATCCTGAATACCAAATGCTCTGCAGCTGGGCCAGTGTTTCTTCAAAATAGCGGGGTAGATTTCACAGACTGTAAAGTAAACATCTGCTATTCCAGCTACAGCTGCATGCCAAAGCCTTTTACAAAAACGTTTGTCTSAGGCAGATGCAGCCTTTGTCATTAAAGCATGTGCTTTAGGATTTTTACATGCAATTTTTTTATAGAGTCCTAGCAACAGCTCCCAGGACAGAAGAAACACCCACTCGGTCAGAAAAAGGCAATTGCAATACTTGTCAAAATATCTGTGGTCCATTCTCAGAAAGGTAGCAGGTACAAGTTACACAACAAAACTGGCAGGTGTTGCAAATCTGAATGCTTGCATGCAGACCCCAATCCAGCAAATCACCTYTACTTCTACATATAACTTTAGCATATACTTAGGTGCTTTGTTGGGTTTGGCATTTAGATTAGATCGGTTAGTTTAAAAGCAAGATTTAGTATCTGAGAACTTTTCTGTAAGCTCAGGATGAATCCACACTAAGGRACCTTTTCCTTTTTGAAAGGTTACAGGTTTCTTAAAATAGTAATAATTTAAAAAACCCACAGGTTGTTGTCTTTGATAAAGTTTGACTGACCTTTTCAGTGCAAAGATGAGAATCCACAGAATTTTTCACCTCATCTACACCATTTCATCAGGTTCAAACATCCATCAGGGATGCACTCATCTGCTGTTCCTACAAATCCTTTGCACTAAATTCAAATAATTTAAAAAAAATAAAACAAAAAAAAGTTGTACAACAGTGAGGGGAGTGGTCTTGAGAAGTGTATAGATGAAGCAATTAATTGCAAATGATAGTGGCATCACAAACAGACAAAAATCAGGGCAAGGACTAAAAGATTCTACCCCTTAGATAATCACTGGTTACTGACACCTTCATGAAGAATGGCAGTTCCATGGGTAATATACACTGAAAGTGACGCAATGGCAAAACTCCATATTTTAGTGTTTACCTACTGACTAAAAGCAGGTTGTGTTTTTTTTTAAAAAAAGCAAAGCTTTGTATTTGTGTCACTCAAATAACAAGACTATCACTTAAAATAGGAGTTTAATGAGAAAGACACATATTTTGGACATCCTGAATAATAATACATTTTTTCAACTTTCTAGATGGATTGGAACAAGTTTCCCAATATATTTGAAATAATTTTATATTTGAAATAAAAAAATAATTTTGTTCTATTTTGAATAGTTTTTTAATAGATACAGAAGTCACCATTTACAAAACCAGCAGTGGAGAGTCACCTGGGCCAATAACCTTAACTCCACCTCATCYGAAAGATGTTCTTGTTTTGTCCCAGAGCAAAGTTTTGGAGGGAGAAAACCCATATCCCAGCAACACCTAGACTGGGCTATGGCACTTTCTTGTCTGTTGGAACAGCTTTATGTCGTATAACATATTATTTAATCGGAGAAAGGGGTAAGGATGACTCTGTAACCCCGTGTTTCAGGCCTTCTCCTCAAAGCCGTTTTTAACCTTCTATAGGAAAATGTGATAGAAAGTCATCCCAGAATATTCTGTACCCTGTTAGCTTAACACTTAGGAAGAGAAATAAGCACTTTCAGCTTCGATTCTTACTGCATTTTTGAACAGAAATGACTACCTACCCAAGACACTCCTTCAAGATCGCTAGCTCTCGAATTAGTTTTGGGGAAGACGTCAGCAACCCCCAGCTGATCTACCCCAGTCATGCAGATAAAATATCTTAGGTTTGTGTATAATGGTGGATCTAGTGAAACTACATTTTTCCAGACAATAAACAGCCACCCAGTGCAAGATTACTCATCTCCAACCTTCACAGCTCACCTTACTGAACGGTGGTGCATACAGCTTCTGATCTAGCTGAGAAATTTGCAGAGAAGATATCCCTGGTAGCTAGAAGTTTTCCATCCTTACAGGTTTACCCTGCCATCTTGCATTGCTTACCCGTGCTGCATCCTATTACAAAAGAGAAATCTAAACAATAATAGAGGCATATGTGTTTTCAAGAAGGAAAACTGGTTTTGAATCAGAAGGATAGCTAGAGCTACTTCCCAGCAGGTAGTAGCAAATCTAGTTTTTTGGGGTTTTACCCCCCAATCCCTTCTGAGCTTTCCAATCCCTTTCTATTCAGAATGGCAGAGTGAGTTGTAACTCATGCTACAGACACTCAGGCAAAACACACAGAGGAGGCACAGTGCTCTACCAATGTGTTTTCGAATCAAGGGCATGAAATTTTAAAGCGTTCCACAAAGAAGGCTTCCCACAATCTGGCTGAAATAAACTCATAAGAAAAGCCAGGACACAAACCAGAATGAGCAAATGAAATTAAACAAAATAGGAAAAGGAGTACTAGCACGGAAGAACAGAACAGCAACATCCCCAAAAAAGGAAATAAAAAACTTTCACATTTATTACCTGGGAAGCAATATGTAAAATTCTTGTCTTTTTATGTCGTTGTAGTGTACATATCCTAGATCTGTCATTCTGTCTCCGCAATACTTTCAAACAGAGCAAGGATGCAGGCAAATTTGTACGGTTAAATGGAGAAACCTGTCTACCAAAAGTTGATCCAGGAGTAGCCCATGTCCTTGCCTGATAGTACATACCCYTCAATCAATGCTGGTTGTCCTAAAGGCTCAACTAAGTAAGAGCTATTGCTCAAGAAGTGAAGCTTTTTGGTCTAAATACAGAATTTTCAAGCTCATTTCTCACACCTGGTAAACTTCTCCAGTATAAGCATACAGAGGGAGACATGAGTGTTTCTCTAGTGATTAAACAGCTTTGCAAAAGAAAAGATTTCAGCTTTTTAATCTATTTAGATATTTCTGATGATGCTTTTCCTTTCTGTTCATTAATGTATGAAAATTCTTAATGCAGACAGTCATTGTCAGCCTATGCCCAATGTTTCCCAACTCTTGTGTTTTACTTTAATGTATCACTATTTAAAATGTTCCTGCCTTTAAGAATATGTGGAAATATATTCAGAAAACCAAGTGGAAGTGCAGCCCCATAACCCTTATCTGGACATTTCTGGAATAGATAGTCTTATTCCTCCTAGCAGGTCCCATATAGATTGCCCTTATTATTTTTCCCTGCAGTCACTTTTCTTATTCTTTTCTCCATTTATTCCAAAGTATAGAATATGTAAATGACTTTGTTTAGACAGCAAGGAGTCTGAGAAGTGGAGTCACTGAGGGACGGGAAACAGCAGGGGGATAATTATCAAATGAATGACAGGAACAGTTTGGTGGTTTTTTTAATAAATGAAGGTTTTCATCAAGAGTTCCTTACAGCACTGGCTTTAAGAAATGTTCAATATTTGCATGGGGAGTAGGGGAGAAAACCTGGGCTGAGATGACTCTTGCAATGTAAATAAACCACATTTCGTGTCAGACTGGTACCATTTCCTCATTCTGGAAATATTAGTGTTTCTTTGAAAGAAAAAGAATTTGATTATACTGATCCAAGGCATACTAAAATCATTGTGAGACACTTCTTTCACTGGAATGTGCGCTGAGTCAGAACTCCAATATATCTTTTATCTCTAATTACTGTCATCCTGTTAAAGGATGAAATAGGTAAAAATCTTCAGGAAGCATATGCGTAAGATCTACAATAATAAAGCATCCAGCTTGTTTGTAAGCCTGCATTTTAACGTCTGAAACCATTTTTAATAACTGAAAAGCATCCATAGTATGTGAGATCCGTTCCAAAATGTCTGCAAGGCACAAAATAAGTCTTTGTGGGGATGGTTTATCACAGGGAGGAGAGCCAGGTGTGGAGTATTTGAAGAGGTTTACAAGAGAGAAACCTTGTCAGAGGTCACAGTTACATACCGTAGTTAAAACAGATGAATTTTGTGTGGTCCAAAAGCTTAGAGGTAGCAGAATGCTGGCTTACTTTGCTATGCTGGGAAAGTCACTTATGTCCTCCTCTTCCCATACTCACATCAACCCCAATTAACTCAGAGGGAAATCTGGAGGAAAAGCAGAACATGACTGAAAAGCAGATGGTATCCAGCTTCACTGGATAAACAGCGTTGCAAACTAATAATATGTAATTTATGAGCCAGGTGTTTAGTATAATCATTTCTAAGTACCCTTAGCAATATAGCCAGAGATAACTCTTGAATATTGTTTAGCCCTAATGTCTGCTTTAAACTATTATGCTTTGTTCAGTGTCACAGTGAGGTCATTTATGAACGTACACACCAGTACCCATGATTAGAATTGCATCTACATTAACAAAAATATCCTGTTCTCAAAGTACCAGATGTTGCTTTCTGAAGAGATTTATTTATTACTGATTTATTTAGGTTACCCCTTGAAGTGGTCTATTTGTTTATTAAAATGTATTCAGACAGGAAATACTTTAAGCAAAGTCATATGCCTTGTCTCAAAGTAGGGCATCTCAGACAGCCATAACAATAAATGTTGTTTTTTAACTCAACGATATAAGCATGTCATACTTGAGCATTATAAAATAAATCAGTACATAAAGTTTTAAAATATGCTATAAAATCTTAACAGTTTGCTGACATGATTATTTCCACTTTTGTGCTGTAGTTAATTTCTAGAGAAAGCAAACACATATGGAAATGATACCATTAAGCACTGACAAGCTTTTGAAGCCGCTATAAAATTCGGTCATGCCTCTGCACTCACACTGGGATGAGTAATTCCATGGAAACTGATCAAAATATGTCAGTGTAATTCCATTACAAATGAGAGTAGAATGATGCTCCGAACTGCTCTAGCTCAACTTCTTCAGGGATAGGACATAAGAATATCTGAAATAAGCAACTCCCCCTTAAAACACAAACTAGATGCAGCTGAGGTGCACATTTTGGGGGTTTCTACGGCAAACCACATCGACTTTACTTAGATCAAGGGCTTCCAGCCTCGTGTCGTCAAGCGATAAAACAAGGAAAAGCCAGACACGGTTGAATGCTGAGAAGTCATGGGCTCTGGAGTCCTACTGTCCGTTGCTCTCAGGCGGCTGCTTTGATGGGTCTGCAACTTACAGGGGACCCTGGGCTTCTGCGCTCCTAGATCCGCTCTAAACATGGAAACATTGCAGAAGTTCCCTGAGGATAGCGCTAAAATGTGTCTAGCAAAATTTACTGGTTTTGAAAAGCAAATAAATATGCTTCTGGGCACACATGATGACTTTCTCAGGCTGCTGTTCACATCTTAATAAAGATCATGCAATACATTGCATTCTTTTATACACAGTCTGCTGCAGAGCTTTTGATAATAAGCTATTAAGTTTGGAAGAATGACATCAACTGCAGTGAAAATGCTAACATTTAACTTAAAATGTCCCTGTCGCCAATTTATATACAATTTTTTTAAAAGTAACTGGGTCTCAAGGCCAGATGTGGCTTTCAGGATAATCAGCACGCAGGCACCCAGTGACTTCCATTACTCAGTATTACAGGTCCTCCATCCCTTTTTAGCTATAACAAAGCAAGAGAAAAGGAGAAGGGAGAGGTACAAGAAAAACACATTCATAGCAAATATGTTAACATCTGTATGTAGCCATTTAAAACAGAACTTTCATTTAAAGACACTGTTCTTGGAGGTAACAGAGCTGATGAATTCTTTGCAGGGAAATGAATAAGGATCTTTCTTCAACAGCTCAAGGCCACAGTTTACTGGCAAATTGTTCTGATCTGCAGCAGAGATGCTCCATTCATTGATACCTGACCTTGAGAAAAGGGGTCAGAGAGACAAAAGAAGCCAGAAATCTCCACCTTGCTATTTGCCTTTCCATAACTCCGTATGAGCACTCTCAGTAAGATCTAAACAGTAAAATGCCCAGAGAAGAAATCTTGCCTTGTTATAAAGACAGACAACCTGGAAACTACAGCTCTCGCTCTCATCAATCCCACCCTCTTGGAAGCTGCCTGCAAAAAGCAATCTAAATGTGGTTAATCCTTTAAATAACATTTTTGGTGAGCCATAGATAATCTAAAAATTAGCTACAGATTATCTGTAGATAATGCATATCTTTTCCATCAGTTTGGGAAATGGAGACAGAGATCGAATCAAGAAGTAAAGAAATTAATGGCATTTTTCAATGTTTATTAATTTCTTTTCACCATTTAAACGGGCAGCATTTCAACAAAACCATTTATAAATATTTCCTCTGCCCAAATATTGCATTCCTGTCTACCCATCCCCAGCAAGAGGACATGGCAATGAAGTTCTCTTGCAGCTCTTCTGACAGTGCATGGAGGACATAATAATAAACTAGAGTTTGTAAGGAATTTGCACTCTGCTGTGAGGTGTCAGAGGGCAGTAAATGAGCTCATTTACTGTATTCCAGAAACAGGTTAGTCACAAAAGTTTGGAGTGCTACTCAGACTAATTAGAAGAGCTTAAGCTGTGGCTTGATTATGGCTCAGTTTTGATCTAGTGTTAAATGAGCAACTGCCAAAGGGAAATCCTAATGTCACTAAGGGCAATGAATAGATATCACTGTTTTCAGCAGGTTTAGGACGCTGCCCTTTTGTCCTCAGTGATGTTTTGGGCATTTTGGGAATTAGATGCTCACATACAGTTATAATACCGGGTGCAATTATAACAGAAAGGGGTCAAACTTTCCAAATTTTCATATCTGGAGGTAAGTACCTCAATTTCTAGTCAAGTCAGTAATCTGACCTAATCCAAAACACTCAGCATTTGCAAAGTTAATGTAAACAGTCTACCAGTAGAAACTTTACATTCTCAGCACTACTTTTTACATCCTTGCACTTAGATTTCAGTAAGTACCTCGGTAATGTATCTTGAAAAGGTATATAGAGAAATATCCACATTTATTATTTATAATGGGAAAAAATAGAGTTTAGAAAGCTTGCACGGAAGCTTCATGTAAATACAACTCATTAACATAGCTACATGTGGCTGGCGGCAAGACTCAACTTTGCCCCTGCTCCTAAAGCATATTACTTTTAACTTTCTAATTTAAAAAAAAGTGCATATTAACTTTGGAAAACACTCTTTCCAAGCTGTTGTGATTATATGAGTTTTTCCTACTATAGCTACTCCCCCTTATGCTTTTTATTTTAGCTTCCTGCTGAGCTACATGATAACAGTGATGAGTATGGGGGAGAATCTAAATAAGCTTGCTGGATACATCCCATTAAAGAGAAGCCTTCTGTACTATGCCTGTGGGATTGTTTAATAATTGCAGAGTGTGCGCAATTCTTTCCTTTGTCTTTTCTTCTTTTATTATACTGTTGGGTTTACATGTATTGACTTACTGACTGGAAGAATGGGGGTAAACAGGCAAAGACAGAATAGAGAAAGAAAAAGCTCTTATTACAGTAACACTGAAAAATCCCCTCAAACAGAATAAGGTTGAAAGACAGATTTCTATCTGGCCTTCACAAAGATGCACATGGGAAAGGGTGCAAGGTACCTTGTGCATAAATTGCAATAGCTCTTTCTAAGTTTCAGCAGTGATAGTGATGGATCAGTGGTTCTGACCTACAAAGCCACCAGAGCAGAGTGGGAAAGCCATTCAGTTATGTGGCACATCTCAACAAAAACCTTGGATGATGTTCTGTGTCCCACTTTCCCTGGATCCTTGGCAGTATTACTCCAGCAATGCTTTATGAATAGGGAGTCTGTCCTGATAGAGCAGTTTCCAGGAATGATGCCTTAAAAAATGCAGCCTGAGCTCTGTTCAGTCTCTTCAATAACTTCTCCTAGGCTAGAGGGAGAACCCCACCCCATCCTTCCTAGTCTTCTCTTTCTTCTCACTTTGTCTTTTGTTATGCATAATGAGATTATGCGTATATTTTCACTTCTTGGTCCCTTTCACAAAGAGAATATCAGATTTGGATACTGGCTAAACTAGCACCACTTTCCTCGTGTGATAAGAAGCACRAAAGGTTTTAAGGACTACTGTAACCAGAAAGGGAAAATTATGTCTTGCCTAGTATTCATAATTGCATTTAAAGTCTTGGTGCAGCAGTGCACCGCTGTGGATGAAAACACCAAACCCTAGAGCGTGCAGATGGTTTCAGATGTGTGAAACTGCTTCTGTTGAGACATGAGGGAGCATGAGAGGCCATATGGTAACACAAGGTCTGAAAAAATAAACTAGACTCTCTAATTAAGACTTTTACATAATCTCGAAAAAACTATGATAGGATATGAGCAGCCAGCTTCAGCCTGAGCACTTCAGTGTTACTACAAATGTCCCAAATACCATTTGCTGGTATTGCCACACTAAGAGACTAACACATTTGTGGAGATAAAAAGTATGCGTACCTTCAAAAGAAAAAGAAACACTACAGAAATAGCACAGACACACACACACAGAGGCAAAATCAAAGCTGGATTACACCAAGAAAGACAGAAGGGTGTCAGCCTGGAGGCAGAGATTTTTAGCTAACTATCGGATGAGAACAGCTTGGGACTGTGAGGAAGGGGATTAGCTGCTGTCATTCTATTTTTCTTCCTTCAGAAAAAGGGGATTCAGTACATTCTTTGTAAATAAACATCACTGCATCACAGATACCTCACTCTACCATCAATTTATAATATGAGAAGCCTTCAAGATCTGGAACTTTAAATCAAAGAGACAGTAAAACTGATCGATTCAATATTTGGACACAGCCTCACTGGTTTTTTGTATTTAATTCTATATTTTTTTAGTTGTTTGCCTGGGTACTCCTTGCCTTCCTGCAGCTTGTTAGAGGCTTAGAGGAGTAGGAAGTCGAGGTCAATGGGCAGCTTTCTCAGACACCTTCCCAGGGCTGAGAGCCAGCACAGCATCTCATTTTGTGCTTTGTCTGGCTGTGCTAGAGCATAAAGCGAGGGAGGTTAATAGGGTTTTAGAAATGGATAGAGGAATGTTGATAAAAAGTTCTTTAAACCTTGTTGGTCTCAACCTGTTGCAAGAAAAGCGGATTTTCAGAGGGGCTTGGGTCTCATTAAGACACCAAAAAACAGCTGTTTTCTGAAACTGTAAGAGGTCTGTGTGCTCAGCAGATCTCTGCAATTCACAGAGCTGCCTCGGTGACCTGCTGTGCAAAGTGTCTCAAAATATGTGCTATTGCTCTCAGATTTTCTTAAGGTGACCCAAGGTAGGTCAAAAACACACTGAAAAAATAAGATCGATTAGAAGCCTACAGCAAATAGGTGTGATGACTGAATTCTGAACAGAAGAGAGTGATATTTTTAAGCCATTTCGTTGTTTTGAAGAGGGAAATTCGTCAGCCTCCCTGCAACCTCAAGCAGTGGTTTTCAACAACCTTTCATCCCCATCCTCTAGTGACGGACATGAGGTGTAATGGTTTCAGTTTGACCAGGTCAGGCAGTTCACAGAACGGCAATTTGACTGAGCCGTTACTGTGAATGAAGGTTTCTTTTAAGGTTATGGACATTACTGGACTAAATTGAACCTGGGTATCAGAACGGTAACAGAGGCTATGAACTGCATTCATTGCCATAAAGAAATTGTCACCCATTGAAATGGGCAAAAGGCTATAATAACATTACCAGAAAGTAATGTGGATATTGTGGATAACTGAATGTAAAGGTAGATGGAGTATAACACAGAAAAACATATACAGGCAGTTTAAGGGAAAAAAGTGCACCATTAAGTGTTAATGAAAAACGTTTTGATTTCTAAAATAAAATATATTTCAGACAATAGGAAACTGGAAAAAGTCAGAAGGTGATGAGTGAGCAACTTCATCATGTTACCTTCTGTACCATGKTTAAAGCGTTTTTACTCAGAGGGGAAACCTGCCACATCCACTGTGATGGCTAACCATGATTTTTGGTTTCAAGTCTTCCAAATCTTGACTCATTTCGCCATCGCAACCTCTTTCAAGCATGGAAGGGCGCATTCTGTGTGCACCAATGTAGATTTTCTGAATCAGAATAGCTGGGAGATTTATTATTAAAGAAGTGATATTTTCCTTTGTCCTTTCAGACTGGTTAGTGTTCGGTGCTTTAGAGAATCCGTGAACCTGGTTCTCAATGGGCAAAAATCAACTAATTTACTAGCAAAGACTTTTTTCCATAATGTTCCTACTCTTATAGTGCTTTCTACATAAAAATTTCTTTTAACTGAAAGCTGCAGATTCTGCCCCAGTCCAGAACAACCAGTCTGTCCTATGGAGACACAATCAACTGCATTTTTTGGAAGCTAATCAAGAATAAGATGCTGACATAGCCTGTTTCTGTTTAATGTCTCATCCAATTTCCTAGCATAGTAGATATTGTCTCTGATTTTAATATATTACTGTTATCTCTTCAGAGATTAGTATCAGGAAAGGTTTGAATCAATGAGCCATTTTGCATTGTAATTTTGCCTTATAGTAGAAGAAACTGAGGTTTTCATTAATCTTTATTAAAATAGTTTTTAAAAGAAAAGATAAGGGAACAAAATATTCTGGAATAGAATTTTCACTGTTACAAATGAATTATAAGTAAATTATTTTTAGTTCTACTTTGAAACCTCAAAAAAGTAAACTGTGTGCAGAAGAAGATTTTGTCAAAACTTKGAAACAAATAAAGAAAAATATGAAAACCATTAATTGTGCAAACCACAGAGAAATAGAATTATGCAAACCTACACTTCACTATGTTTCTATTTCCACAACATAATGAATTTTAGTTTTCCCTCTCCTCACTCTTCTAARAGGTGGACAAGATGTGTAAGGACCATTTCTGTTGCTTTTGTATATGCTTTCTCTTGTTTTACTCTATCTTGTTTGACAGACAGGCACTGGAACCACACGCTGAAACCACTATTGAATTTCTTCCATTTGGATCTATTTTTTTACAATAGGATCTATTTTTACAATTGGATCTGTTTTTACAACTGAAAGAAGATATCTGGGTTTCAGTCATCAGCACCCAGTCCTGCACCATAAGCCAAAGAGATGCATCAAATTAATTTTTAGGAATACAGAAACAATCCCTTCTGCTTTGAAAGATGCACTCACTTTGAATRACAGGGGAGATGTGGATGAGTGTTGGGTTGGAGAAGCTGGATGAGCTGGCACAGGGGAGAGGGAGAGACAGCTCCAGGGGGCTCCCAAAGCCTCACCGAACCTACCGAAGCTGCTTACTGGCCCACTTCTAGCAGTTCCAAAGCTCTGCAAAGCACCACATACTGGTTTTAGCTGGGATAGAGTCAAATTTCTTCATAATATCTATGTTTTGGACTTTGTGCTGGAAATAGTGTTGATAACACATGTTTTAATTATTGCTGAGCAGTGCTTAGACAGCATCAAGTCCTTTTCTGCTTCTCACGGTGCCCTGGCAGCAAGTAGGTTGAAGGTGCACAAGAAGATGGGAGGGGGCACAGCCAGGACAGCTTTCCCCAGCTGACTAAAGGGATGTTCGATACCATATGATGTCATGCTCAGCAATAAAACTTGCGGGGATGAAGGTTGGTGGGGGCTGCCATTGCTTGGGGACTGGCTGGSCATCAGTCRGCTGGTGGTGAGCAATTGTTTTCTTTTCATCACTTGTTTTTCTTTGTTTTGGTTTTGTCGCTTTCTCTTGTYTGTGGTTTTTTTCCTCCTTTTTTGAATTATTAATTATCTCAACCCACGAGTTTTTGCACTTTTGCCCTTCTCTTTCTCCTCCCCATCCCTCCRGGGGAGAGTGAGCAAGCTGCTGTGGTCTTAGCTGCCTGACAGGGTTAAACCATGACCACCACCCCCCTACATGTACCCTCATGCACTTTACAGACCCTAGTTCTCTTCACCCAGTCCTTCCCTCCCCGTAACGCCTCCTCGGCTCTCCTGGCATCTGCCYGTTGAGCCTTCCCTACCACTACTGCAAACACATTCTTTAGTTTTTCCTGCACTCCCTTCCCCTAGCTTCTACAAAATGCTTTATCTGTGAGAGCTGTGACTGTCAATCAATATTGTATTTAGAAGGTCAGTGACCTTTCAAAATAAGAAAACAGTAAAGTCTGGGCATAGTGAACAGACCTCTTAGGTTGMCTATTGCTATGATTGAAGGTAAGAAATATTTATGGGTTGCTTTTTTACATGGGCAGTGTAGGAATCACTACTGTTTGGGACACATTGACTGATACTTTTAAAAATTGAAATTTTATCAGAAGGGATAGCTTTTAAAAAATATGAAGGGCTTGGCTCAATGATGTCAATGGGATCAAGACGACTTCTGTTTTCTCATTGCTGTTCAGGCAATGAGAAAGCTCATTTGGATATACAAAACTGACATAAACAGAAGCTTTGCTAAACTGTTTTGTTACAAAATTCATAATCACAAATGTTTGCATGCTTAATAGAATTTAGTATTTTTAATATAATATTATATTTTGGTATATAATTGCATATATAGATTTAATGCAATATCTTCTTCATATATTGGAGGCTTTTATTTTCCTTTCAACCAATATAACTCAACTTACACCAAAAATACAGCAAAGGTGACAAATTTAAGGTTTATATGTATAAAGGGGTCCTATTTTGAAAACAAAGTATAACTCTAAAAAATATAGCTTTCTGGTCAGAAAAAAAAAAAAAGAAATTATTCATGTTTCATTTAATTTGATCCTAAAAAAATAACAAACAACTGATCTCTTTATACAAGACCTATTCACCAGTCAATTTCTTTTATCCTGCTAAAAGATAAAAGAATGATCAAAAAAACCCTAACATGGTAAAATGGCCTCTTTTTGTTAATCTAGAAACAGAAACAAAGGAAGCACAACTGAAGAGAGGAGTTCCAATTACTCTACTATGCTACTATGCATTTGAATTTTAAAACAGAATTTGTAATGTCAGCCTGTCCCTCTGGCAATCTGCAGACTTCCTGAGGTAGCAGAATGGGTAGGAAAGATGAATCATCATCAGAGTTTCAACCAYAGTGACTGAAAGACAATCACAGCATGACTAGGGATGCCATGGAGGCTTCATCCTCAGGAATATTCAGAACTGAACTGGACAAAGACCGAGCAACCTCATCTACCTTTGAGGTCAGTGCTTGGTGCTAGCGAGGTCCAGACTCGATTAACTCTGGAGGTCTCCTCCCACCTCTTCTTGACTCTATGACCACAGCTGCTTGCAAGTGCAGTGAGAACAACAGGACAATCTGTGACGAGTTTGTTTTAGTAAAAATACACAAATTGAGAAGAACTAAAGTGAGTTGTAAAACCAAGATCGAAAGGTTGATCAGAAACTACAATAGTCACAAAGGTTTGGTTTTCCTTCTTGCCCCAGAAAGGCTACCAGTCCAAGTGTCAATTGTCAATTGTTTAGAGAAAAACATTACTTCTGTTCAGTTCTGAAATAGGAATGTCAATCATTACTTTCCCTCCCTTTGGTGAAACTGATACATAGGGCAAATTACCATTATAGGTAAAAAACATGGGATTTCTGCTRATGATCTTACCATGCAAGCTATCCAGTCAGTTGTAGATGGATACTTTTGGCTGGCAGGTCTGATACAAAACATTATGCTGGACACTGGCTATGTCTGATTGTCTGTAAAATTATCTCATCTTTGCTTCTCTGTCTTTGTCAGGGTGGACAAATGTGGGTAGATCTCTTATCGACAGATAGCTTTAGTGCTGAGAGGAAAACCTCTGTGAGGCACGTCTGCGACAGGAGTTAGGCAGTGAAAGCCAGGAAGAAACACACATAGAAGAGGAGGGCAGACTCAAGACACATTTATTTCACTTCATAGTGATGGTCCAACATCTCCAAACATACTTGGCAGATGAAGGAAATGTTAGAGATTTATGGGAAAAAATGTTCCAGGGATGAAGTGCTGGACTGCCAACTTTTCATTTCCCCCCTACCACTCTTAACTACTCATTTCTCACACTTCCACCCCAAAAGCACTATTTAAGTTGAACTTATACCACATTAGTTTTGATCCCATGCCTTTACAGTTTGGGGGATATATCTCCTTTTATTTAATCCAATCTGATCTCCTTGTTTTCCTTCGTCTCCCTACGCAGCAACACTTTTCATTGCCAAAAGCTGGAGGATTACACAACCTTCACCAAACTGACAAATGATGGGGGCCTCTGAGACCTTCAGGCAAATGTGACCTTAAAYGGAAAACCACCTTAGTCCAGTGAGTTAAGAGCCTTTATAAACTGTTCTCAACCAGCTGGTGCTAAACTTAACAGTGAATGCCACCGATCTGCTTTCAGAGGGATTTCTGTCCTGCATCCCTCAAGAACGACGGTATTCATCTGTCCCCCAGATTTTGTTCCCCTCAGGTCTGGATTTATTCAAASAACTTATCTAGGCCAAAGAAAGACAACTTGTGTGCTGAGTGAGAAATGTACGTTATCCAGTATTCTATCATCTGGTATGCAGAAAGAAAAGGAGATATTTTTTTGGTAGCTATTTTCTCAAGTGAAACTTATCTGGAGCTGCAAAAAATTAAATAGTAACATTATCTGATTTAAAATACACCAGAAAAGACAGGCAGTTTTCCTTAATGCATTCCCATGCAGYACATTTGAAAGGAAGACAATATTACTGCCATTACAATGCCAGAGGAAGCATATGGGAGGCCTGCAAAGRTGAAAGTAAAAAATGTTGGTTATCTTTAAACTGGTTTAAGTCTTGCATGCAGCAAAAGATACATACCGCCAATCAGAAAAAAAAAAAGGCAAACAACGGATTTCACTGTCTTTATCACTGTAGGCAATTAAGCAACACCAGCAATAAGATTTCATCCTATATGAAGAAGGTAGCACTGCATGAGATGCCAAGAGAATCACTGAAGAGCTTTTAAGAAGTTGGTTCTCTGCTGTGCAATTATACAGCCAACGGGACCCTCAGGAATGTCCTAAAGGTCAACTAATAAATGTCATAGTTAATGTTATAGAAACAAAGATGAAGACAAAAAATACAGATACAAACCAGGCATGACTATATGAATACTGAGAAAARGAAATTTCAGTTGCCTGCAGTATTATGGAATTAAAGAAGGAAAAACATGACAAAAAAAAGATCATCCTYGTAGTACTGTAGTACCTCATAGYATATATTGTCAGAAAATGTCCTACWAACAGAAATTTGGGCAAGTAATCCCAYAGGAGCAGGCCAGAATCTCCCTCCCACCTGATGACTAGGAACTTCCTTTTAATTTCCAATTTTATGGTCTTTAAGCTTAGTTATACCCACACGTTCTTGTGTCAACATTGTCACGTGGTTTAAATAGCTTTGTTTTCTTCTGTGGTGTTTATCATCCCAAAATATTYTTAGAGAGAAGTACATATCCTGTCAGCCTTCATTATGTTAGGCCAAACAAACAAAGCTGGTTTTGYCCTCTCTGGCATGCTGGGCATGGTCAAGGCAGTAGTGACTTCTCTYCTTGTCAGCTCATTAGCAAGACCAGGTTCTTTTTCCAAAACCCCCAAAGACAGGCTCATCTGGGTTTTGGGTTTTGTTCCTTGACACAAATATGCATAAGAAAATATGTAGTGCCCTCCTCAATCATTACCAGGACTCCTTTTGCCTTTTTCTCTAAACAAGTAGGATTTTTTGAACAGTTATAACAYTTTACTGCTATTCAATATCACTAATATTGCTCCACTGCTTGGTAAAGATACAACAAAACATTCACAGAAAGCCTAGACAGCATAGCCCAAAGTCTAGTACGTATTTTCTCTTTGCTGTGTCTGTGACTAAGAGCAGTCTTTGACTCTCACATGTCTAATAGCCATATATTCAAAATGCTGGTGAAGACAGAAGGCTTGTGTTGAACTGGGAAACGATTCTTACTGTGTTGGGTGCTCTACTCAGCAGGTCTGAATTTTGCTTGTTTATCCAGCAAGGGTCAGCTGGAAGATTATGAGCCAAACCTGGATGTCAGACCAAACCCAAAGTGAAGTCTTTCAGCTCATCAAACCCCAAGAAAATTAACACTTTAGGTTGCTGCCTAGGAAATCAAGTTATATGTTCTTGGAATAAACCACCTTTTTCCACACCATAGAATCATAGAATCATAGAATCATTTAGGTTGGAAAAGACCCTTAAGATCCTTAAGATCATCGAGTCCAACCATTAATCTGACAYGGCCAATTCCACCATTAAACCATGTCCCTAAGCACCACATCTACAAGTTTTTTAAATACCTCCAGGGGCGGTGAGTCAACCACTTCCCTGGACAGCCTCTTCCAATGCTTGACAACCCTTTCAGTGGAGAAATTTTTCCTAATATCCAATCTAAACCTCCCCTGGCGCAACTTGAGGCCATTTCCTCTCGTCCTATCACTTGTTACTTGGGAGAAGAGACCAACACCCACCTCTCTACAGCCTCCTTTCAGGTAGTTGTAGAGAGCTATAAGGTCTCCCCTCAGCCTCCGCTTCTCCAGGCTAAACAACCCCAGCTCCCTCAGCCGCTCCTCATAAGACCTGTKCTCCAGACCCTTCACCAGCCTCGTCGCCCATCTCTGGACACGCTCCAGCACCTCAATGTCCTTCTTGTAGTGAGGGGCCCAAAACTGAACACAGTATTCGAGGTGCGGCCTCACCAGTGCTGAGTACAGGGGCACGATCACCTCCCTACTCCTGCTGGCCACACTATTCCTGATACAGGCCAGGATGCTGTTGGCCTTCTTGGCCACCTGGGCACGCTGCTGGCTCATGTTCAGCCGACCAGCACCCCCAGGTCCTTTTCCGCCGGGCAGCTTTCCAGCCAGTCCAAACCATGAAAATCCAAACCTTTATTCTGAAACAATAGAGACCAGAGAAAGGAATAAAAACCCTTCATGTAWTCAGATCAATGGAGAAAGAAATAGCATGTTTGATTTAAAGGTTCCTACTTGTTCTCCTTCACAAAAGTTCCCTTCTCATATGTTAGATGGAAATACAGTTCTTGTAATATATCAAAGATCTTGGGGGGGGGGGGATTGCATGTGCTTAGCTGAATATACTCCTGAAGCCTCATTTGTTATATACTATTTTATATAGTCATAAGATRTACAACAAAATGCAGGTGTTGTAAAGAACATGCAGATCTCCACCAGGCTCCTTAATTTTTCTGCCRCGTGGAAAAGAAGATTGACAGAGATGAGAAAGACATAAATAAAGCTTAGCTTTCTGTGGTGTGAAACATTCATGCCATATGGGAAAAAAAAGTATGTTATCATACTGATTTCAGAGTACCTTTTGGTAGACATGAAGCCTTTTACAGCCTAAAACAGTATGGTAAAATGGGAATTATTAAACACTGATATGAAAACAAACACTTATCCACTTTCAAGAACTAGGCATTTTAAAACATAAGTATGTTTTATAACATTGTTCTTAGATGAAAGCACAGAACAGAGTCAAAGGCTCACTGGGAATGGTTTTACAATATTTTGACAAAAGCAGGAGTAGGAGATAGGCTGAGAAGGTTACAAAACTGTCAGAAGCAAACAAATTGCTTGAAGATTCAAGAAAAAAAGATTATTCGTTGAATACTGAGCATTTGCTTTAATGGTACACTCAGTGTACTTTTTTATCATCTTTGATCACCATTTTTGTTCATCTTTGAAAATTGTTAATTTAGTCTTTAATCCAGCAAAGAACTTAATGCACTCAAACAGACTAATATGCTTAGAATTGCAGGATGAGGACTTTAGTTATTTTATAAAAACATACATCTATAGCTTTATAATTTAAGCTATGTTTTGAAACAACGCACTTATTTTCCCCTTTTCATGAATGTCCAGGGAATGAATTTTATAGATTGGCTTGTTTGCATATCACATAATATATATTACTGTGTAATAATTTAATTACTTAATTGGTGTTTTTACATTACTGTTTTGTAATCTGGGGAAGTAACCTTTTAAAGCATGGAATTCCCTTTCCTAGTAGCTGGTGACTTTTCAAATTATTTTCATAGGCAAAAACTTCACAATGTTCTCCAAATGCTCTGCAGAGAAGATCCAAAAGTTTATGTGTCTGGGTTAAACAGCACTATATAGCCATAAAAGTAAAACTTTCTGTTTTGATTTGTGCCAAGAAATGTTCTAAAATGACTTCACTGGATTCTACATAAATTTCAAAGCAGAACTACTAAATCTGAGGTGGTTTATTACCAAGATAGAGAACACATATTTTTTAAAGCTGTAAACAAAGCCTTAGAAATAATAATTCAGGATCTTTTATTGGCATAGTTCTTAAAATATTAGACTTTTTATACTATTTAAAAACTAACATGAACTAGATCATAGTAATTAACATGCAGCCAAGTAGGAGAAATATTCTGCTATGAGTTTTCTGTTATTTTAAACAGTTATTGTTAGGCCTAATAAAAAACAAAAACTCACAATGTACGTCTTGCTATCAACTAGTGAACCAACAGAAAAGCCAGATGCTTACACAGTATTCAGTCCATTTCTTAGAATAAGCACCCAGTGATGAATAGCRTCCTGTCATTTTTCATGGCACTCTAAAATATTATATTTAGAACTTCTGACCAAATGAAAGTTGGGATAATTCTCGTGACATAAGTAAAATTGAACTAAAATCCTAAAATGACAAGCTACTTGCAGCTTTCTTAATTTGAATGGTAGAAAMAAAAATTAGAAAATTTGCCTTTGATACAGAAGTCCTTTACCTTCTATTTTTCTTTTGAAATTGTCTAAGATGGCAAGGAAGGCTTCAAATTTATTATTGCTTTGGATTTGAATATGTGAAGAGGGTGCTTTGCTATCACGTAATACATATATTTTGTTAGGAAAAGTATAAAGTGAAGTTGTTTTGAAACCCAGARTGTCATTAAAAGCACTCATAAGATCACAGTGACCATAATGGTGGTGTACATGTGAAGACAATGTAAACATAATTAACAATGTATGACCAGTGGAATTAGGGATCTTGAATATATTCTGACTGGAGAGGTAGTTGCAGCCTGGTACTAATTTGTAAATTAGATTTAGCATTGTAAAACTGCATGTTTGTAAAATTATTATTTAATATTTTTCCATAATAATGCTCATCTTAATCTGCTGAGTCAAAAAGACTGGAAGCATGAAAGGAATAGTAAGTGCTTAGTGAAGGTCTCATCATTCCATGATTTATTTTATAGTCTGTCCAGTGTGACTGGTCAGAAGCTATCATACAAAACATATAAAGTACTGAGCTCTATCTAATCCAGCAGTCAACAGTCAAAGTTCAAGAACTTTGGACAAGTTTTTTAAGGTCTGAGCTTTATGGGATTTGACTCCAGAAATGAGGAAAAACTCCTAACCACTACATTCTACCATGTGTTTGTGGGGGGATGTGTATTGTTCCACTTCATTGACCAGTCTTCTAGAAATTGCATAGCTGAGAAYGCAAGAATCATTGGGCTCACACCAAGAAGAGCAGAAAAGAAAAAGCCTTACTTCTACCTGCCAAGCATACCTCTACGGCCACGTACCTTGCTCTCACCCAGAAGGGTTGGACAGTGAGGTGATTGTGAAAGATGTAGGTTTGTTCCACAGCTAGTGCTTGACTACTTACAACAGCCTGCATCCAAAAAGTCATGTTTATTTTCCTTGTTAAGCGTGGTGAGACACTCCTGACCGCGGGTATGGCATGAGACAATGGAATGCACTTACATGACATGCTTGCACTGCTTGCACAGCTGCATGGACCAGCTCACACAAAGAAACCTGTGATCAACCACGTGCAACTGTTTCCGGATCACCAACCTTTATGAGACTCTTCCAGCTTTGTATGTAAAGGATGTGTCTACCTTAGCCTGTCGATCATATGATTGAACAGAGAAGACACAATGCCATAAACAAGGTGGCCCAATGCTAACTCAGGATAGCTCTCGTTGGCTGGTCCAGGGGTGCTGCCTGGCAAAGGAGACATCCTTATGTCGTGTCAGAGAACATGAGCAGTTGACATTTCCCCAAATGTTGCTGTAGTGGTTTAACCCGGCAGGCAGCCAAACGCCACACAGCCGCTCGCTCACTCTCCCCCCCTCCCYGCAGCGGGACGCGGACAGAATTGAAAAAAAAATTCGYGGATTGAGATAAAGACAGTTTAATAGAACAGAAAAGAAAGGAATAATAATAATAGCAATKGTAATAATACATTAATGATACAATATATGAAATGAGTGATGCACAATGCAATTGCTCACCACCCGCCGAGACAATAGCCAAAGCGATCGCCCCTTCCGGGACCCCTTCCCCCCTCCTTCATATACTGGGCATGACATCACATGGTATGGAATATCCCATTGGCCAGCTGGGCTGGCTGTCCCGGCTCTGCTCCCTCCCAGCCTCTTGTGCACTTGGCAGAGCATGGGACGATGAGAAGTCCTTGAAAAGTAGATTACCTAGCAACAACTAAAAACATCAGTGTGTTATCAACATTCTTCTTATACTAAATCCAAAACATAGCACTAGGAAGAAATTTAACTCTATCGTAGCCAAAACCAGGACAGTATCCACCCCTTATTCTATACCTTCTACTTCATGCCTAGGTCTCACATCTTCCAATACATTTCAATTAATCACCACCACCTTTCTTGTTTCTTGATATATCATTTGCTTAGTCTGTGGGCTGTCCCTCTAAAATGTCCATTGTGTTCATTTAGTCCATGACTTGGGCTCCACCTGTCATGATAGTCTTTCAGGGCAGGGAAGATGGTGTGTGGTGCTGGATTGTTGCAACCTGAAGCCAGTTCTGATTCTATTATCGCTGCRCTCGTCCRGTTCCATCATCGTTGCACTTTGCTCAGTTTTATCAGAGTTCATTCTTCATTAATCTGGGTGATTTTCACTGCGATCCTTTTGACAGCAACCACAGAAGTGATGATATATAATATCATATAACAATCAACRTCATACAATTCAGTTCATTGGCTATTTTCACCCCAAATCAAATCCCCTTGAGGTACACATCGGACTTCCCCATCCTTTCGCATTACCCACCAAGTGCACCCAGGTCCTTGAGCAAAAGCAATCCCACAAATGGGTTTTCCTTTGCCCGAGGCAGGAGGAACCCAGACTGTCTTCCCCAGCATATTCCTTATGTGCACTACAGGCACTTTATCCTCATCTACAGTACGTAAAAGTTCTGATTGGGCAGGGCCAGCTTGATTGAAAGATCCCCTGGTATTGACTAACCAGGTGGCTTTTGCTAAATGCGTGTCCCAATGTTTGAATGTCCCACCACCCAGTGCTTTCAGTGTGGTTTTTAGCAGTCCATTGTATTGTTCGATTTTCCCAGAGGCTGGTGCATGACAAGGGATGTGATATACCCACTCAACGCCATGCTCTTTGGCCGAGGTGTCTATGAGGTTGTTTCAGAAATGAGTCCCATTGTCTGACTCAATTCTCTCTGGGGTGCCATGTCGCCATAGGACTTGTTTTTCAAGGCCCAGGATGGTGTTCCGGGCGGTGGCATGGGGCACAGGGTATGTTTCCAGCCACCCGGTGGTTGCTTCCACCATGGTGAGCACATGGCGCTTGCCTTGGCGGGTCTGTGGGAGTGTGATATAGTCAATCTGCCAGGCCTCCCCATAYTTATAYTTCAACCAYCGYCCTCCATACCAAAGAGGCTTTACCCGCTTAGCTTGCTTGATGGCAGCGCATGTTTCACATTCATGGATAACCTGTGCAATAGTGTCCATGGTCAAGTCCACGAGCCCATCTATATGTTGCGTCTCTTCCTTGATGGCCTGAGGTGTCATGGGCCCACCGAGCTAGAAATAATTCACCTTTGTGTTGCCAGTCCAAATCCACCTGAGCCACGAACTTCTCCAATGTGGGTCCTTCCCACGGGCTGCAGTTCTTCATGAACTGCACCAGCATGGGTCCCTTCCATAGGGTAACAGCTCCTGCCCGGAGCCTGCGGGGCTGCTTCTCTCACATTTTTCTCGCTTCTCTCTCTCACAGCTGTTGTGCGAAGTTTTTCATCCTGGGGGCAGCCCCTGGTCTCTTCTCACAGAGGCCACCCCTGCAGCCTCCCCCGACTACCAAAACTTTGCCATGTAAACCCAAAACACCTGTACATGTTTCTATACATTTCAGTAAAAGGTTCAGACACTTAAAGTGAAGACATTGAATCCAACACTGACATTCAAGTATGAAAAATAACTGAGTGTGAAATCACTATAGTTTCATTTCAAATATAGGCAAGAACAGTTTTCAACACCCCCATAAGGCCCCAAGTGCTAAGTCAGCTGGCATGGATCCCAACCTTTGATGGGAGTGTCAGTCTTTGAATCAACATCCTTTTGCCTGTGCACGATCATAAATCCATTATTTTCTTCGTATTTTGGAGCAGTTGCTTAAGTTTCAGTCWGTGTGATCCCTTTGTGCAAGTAATTTGAGTGTTTGTGGAAGAAAAGGCATTTATTTGCAGACCTGGAGAGCGTTCTGACACAGCGTTCCATCAGAAAACTACAATTTCTGTCAGAATGCAGCACTTTTATGTCTTAGTGGTTCCCTGCCACCTCATCTGGAAGGCTATTATTGACCCACCTTTCCTGGATTCAGGCCCCAAAATCTGCACCACTTCACGYCAAAAATCCTGCACCTCCCACATGCCCTTCTACAGCTCCATAAGCCCGGAGACCTTGGAAGCCCCAGTTCTTGGTCTTCTCATTGCTCTGCTCTTCAGCAGAGCTCTGGGGGAGGTCCTTCCTGAGTCCAAAGTGCTCCCGTGTAACCTCCAGAATGCTTCTGCCAAGCCAAGGACATTTCAAGGTCATTCCCAAATATCAGGACAGTAAGAGACATTCCTGGGGACTGGGACAAAAAAACAAGCAACTTTTGATCCTGTTTCTTCCTAAAATTGCCTTTAAAAGTTCTTCTGAAGCTCTGAAGTAAAAGCTATAAGCTAGAAACAAAACCATGTTTTGACAAACTCCCCTTAGATGGTGTCCATTAAGGAGACCACTCCCTGAACACCTTCCCTATCTTGTCCGTAGCTTCTTATTTTTTTGAATGTGTATTTACTATTGTAACATCTCTGTGAGGAAGGGCACAGTTAGCATATCAGGAAAGAAATACTAATATCCTTGTAATTCAGTGGAGAACAGTGCATTGATCCTCAGGTAGACCTGGTATGGCTGCATGTACAGTGCCAACCGTGCAAAGGTACTCTGATCTTCCTGACAGATATATAACCTCCCAGTTCCAAAGACAACATAGGTGCCCGGGCTCAGATGTCTCTTCTTCTCCCCCAGTAGTGTGGTATGCCATCAGGAGATGACATTCCCCAGGAAGACCTAGTTCTAATTGAGCCAGCTCAGGAATCTCTATCATAAGAGCTTCAGAATCCTCTCAGAACGTCATCTTCTCCCTTGAGCATCTGTAGACCACATCATTTTATCTTTGCTTCTATGGTTACCTAAACCAACTGGAATAACTTTAGATCAAGGCATAATCTAGTGCAATCACTTCTCCTGACTGGTGTGCGACTACAGCCTCAAATTTAGACAAGAATGACACCGTAGAACAGGGAAAGCTAGTCTTTCATATGAATATGTTAAAATAGCACTATCCTTCCCACCAATTCATTTAAATATTTGAATTACAGTCATTTTAGTAATATAGAATTTTATGTAATTTTCATTCAGCAATATAAGTTTACAACTGCTATGTCTGTGTGTTTGCACATAATAACCAATGCTTCCAGTATCCTTCAACACAGCAAATCTCCATTGACTTCTGGAGGAATCTGGGATGCAAAAGGAATAGGTAATACAGCTTTCACAGCTAAATTTCTTGAAGCAGCTTTATTATTTTCTTCTGTCATTTATGCTTTATGTTGTATACTAACATATTTGGAAGGATTAGGAATCAATTACTTTTCAAATTATGAAGTCTCATATCTGAAAAGTGTCATTGTGTATCCATTTTTTATAATCTCTTGTTGCTCATGTTCTCAACACAAAATGGCCAACATCTGCTGAAGAAAACGGCGCAGTTGTGTTCCCACACTCAGGAGGGGCAGACCTWCCTCTGTATATCGCAAGGTAATTCTCTGCATGGGAAGTCGTTGCCTCGCTGCAATAGAAACAGCCTTTGTTTACTTAGCTCAGTAATTCTCATTAAATGTTCTGAACACCCTTTCCCTCGTAAAACTCTGAAATTCAGTCTACCATAAAAGACGGAATCTTTCAGTCAAACATTGTCTTTTAAATTCATTTTGATTACAGGAGCTGAAAGATATCTCTCAAATGTAAGGCATCAAGGTGTCCCAGAAGTTGAGGAAAAGCCTTATTCTTTCTTTTTTGGACACAAAATTTCTTGGTGACAAATGGTATAAAGTGAAGCAATAGTGGCCACAGCACAATACTCATTTGGAAGAAACGGGCATGGTAGAAGGAGGCTATGCTCTGTGCTGGGTAATTTATCTCATCCCTGCCTCTCAGTTAGGATTATATGGTGCTGAGTGCTAGGGAAAAAAGTGCTGAATACTAAGAAATAAAGTTTGGAATATATTCTTATGCCTTACTGTGTGTCACATATACTRTTTTCCCCCAAAATCATATTTAGAAATTCATAGGCATGTATATTACAGTTAATCGTATTTTATTTGCRGAAGGAATTAAATAGTTTGAATTCCTACTATTTTTTAATCATATTCTACCTAGCAACATTGGCTTAGGAGTCAGATTACAGTAAAATGGAGAGGAGCTACTCTTTAAAAAGTACAATAAAATAACCCTGGGAAAGTTTTYCTTTGCCTGAAGGAGAGTTCTGGTATGTCCTGGCAAGAAGATGCTGGCTGCACCACTGTGCTGTGCTCCATGGGCATCTAAAGCCTCATTAGAAACTCTGTCCTCTTTTCTTACCTTCTCTTACCTTCCTCTTACCTTCTCCACTGAGACACGGAGTAGGCTGTGACCTAGGGACTCCCCTGGGACCCTGTTAACACGTTCGAACACCTCACCCTCCCCCCAAGAGTCATGGATAAATGGCCGTGTGTGAGTTCAAGACCTAGGATTAAGCACTACAAATTTCGATCCACGCCTTTCMTCCTGACATGCAAAAAGCCCAATCAGGCAGCGTACGGTATCTGAGAATTAAATTTCCCTCTTTTATCCTCACAGCTAATTGTTGACAAGTCTTTCCTAGGCTCTTTTAAAGAGTTCAAGTATATTCGAACACATGCAAGGCCCTTGAARGCGTGCTGGAAACTTCTTTTATTTACAAGCACTTCCATCCTTTTTCTCTGAGAAACAGCAGGGCAGACTCTGCTTTTGAGTTCTTTCACTGGAAAACAGCATAATCAGGGGATGCTGGTGCCTGGGACTTGAAATCCTGGCTGCTTTTTTCTCCTCCATATGTCGATGCTCAGTTGCCAGCACTCGGGTGCTTCRTGTGCTGGCTGAGGACTTCTTGAGCTCAAGCACTGGCACAAGTTTTAACAAAGTCATGTGTGGACATAAAATAGTCTAAGTCACTCTGGGGACTTGGAAAGCATGTGAAATTATCCTTTAGGCATAGCAGCTCTAGGAATGTGAGGCTGGCGCAGAGCTTAGAAACAGAAGAAACTGTAAGTCTTAAGAGGGAAATACAATAATGTTTCTTCTGCAGTGATTTACTAGATTAAACACTGAAAAGAGCATGAGAGCCTAAACAGAGAGGGCTCATGGTAAGGAAAAAGGCCTTGGATAGCTACAACTGAATTCCAGAGTAGAAAGTGTATTTCCAAAACCCGAAGGTCCACATCAGAGGACCATAGTAAAATGTTGCCAGCATTTGCATCGATACTAGCCTTGCATCTCTGTTTGTTGAACAGGTAAGAGAAATAGCACTAACAGATAAATAAGTAATGGGAGGGGTGCAAAAAAAACTCTGAAAATCCGGTCTCTACAGAAAAGAGGTGAAAATACTAATGAACTTATTTATTCCTTCTTTTCTTCTCAAAAGACCAAAAAGATAAATTAAATTAAAGGCTCATTAACATRACTAATTGATTTTGTCTCTTATTCTTCATTCCACAATTGTAACCTATCAACTTTCATAATTAGGTTGAGGGTGCTTCACTTTTTAATGGAATGGAAAAATATGAGGAAGAACTCATTCTGATTAGACATAACCATTATTTCTAATATGCAATATATCAACTTCTCAGCTAATTATACTATGGGAATTATCATGCTTCTTGTTATTGAAATTAAGAAATCATTTGATAACTCCTCTTTTCATAGATTATTGAGGTTTCAGGACATTTGTTTCTCTTAATTAGGCTATTTAAGTACCGGATAAGATTCGCTAGCTGAATACAAAAATCCTTTTGGCTCTAAAAGAATTAATTGTACTTTAACCAATATCTTAAATTTTCAACAGATTTAGGATCCAAAGACACATATAACAATTATATGCCAATTATTCCCTTCATCTGAGTTGACTTCAATATTGCCGAAAGGAGATTTTATTCCAACAATTATCTCTTCTCAAATYTTATTAGTGTGGCTAAAATTCTGTCCTAGTTAACAGTGATGTTTAAGTAGATTGACTTTCATCCATGAAGTCTGTTTACGGGGTTAGGTTGTCCATTTCTAGGTTACTCTGAATAAAGCCAAAGGTCTGTGACATCAGAACTGGACAGTGAGGTCAGAACAAAGCAGTTCCAGCAGAAAGCATGAACAGAAATTTCTGATCTGAACTCATCTTAAGCAGAAGAACTTTCTAAATCCTGCTGGACGCTGTTATCTGGCCACTTTTGAGAGCAAGTGCTGGATTCTTCCACAGCAAGATGCAAGCAGTTGTTATCACTAATCAACAGTCATTGTAAGTGTAAATTGTCTGGGACTTGTGAAAGCGATGTAAACTAAATTAGATGCTCTTGCCACTTCTGAGTAAGGCTTGCATAGGGAGAGCATAGCTACGTTAGTAAATATTTCTTGAATTAAATGAATCAACAATGCTGCTTTATGAACTAATGCTTCTCATACYATTCTCAAAGTATCATACATTGTCATGCTGAGAACAGTTTAAAAAAAAAGAACATGAGCATCAAACAAATCCCTGTTTTCAGCTCCATTTGAGATTAAGGCTCTGCTTGAAACATAAAGTAAAATATTGGTGCCTAACAGTAGAATTTTCAGATGCCTTTTTGATTCAGTATGTTACTTAGACACTCACCAGTTGGCCTTAAGGTGACTCGCTGCATATCAGTTATCTACCAAAAGGTAGATACCAAAAGGTAGATAACTGGTCATTCTATTGAAGAGTGACTGACTCTAGGGGTCTGTCTCTAGAAAGCTGGTTTTTGGAGGTGGATACCTGCAGGGTCTGCTTTGAATAAATTCATCTGAAAGAAGGTAAATTTAGAGTCATTTATGAGATTGGCCTGGGCAGTTATACACATAATGAACCGCAGGACAGTTAGCTGCAGCCAGGTTTGCTTTGGATACTGATTCTCACGTAAATACAGCATGACCAGGCTATGTTCTCATCCGGAACTTGGGTCCTACTTTTCACATCAAYGAAATACAAAGCAAGGTACTGTGACTGGTACTGAATATTGGCCTGATATTTCCGTCAATCCAAGCTCTCTGAGAAAACTCAAGTGTGACTTGGGGACTCAAGGGTGACTAGGAACTTTTAAATAGTGAAGCAAGGTGTATCAAATGTTGGTGTAGTGTGAATTTGGGTCAAACGATCCTTGTGGACACATATTAAGAACAAAGAAAAAATTTGCTGTGAAAAAAATCTGACTGGAAATTCAGCTTTAACCACCGGAAGAGATGCTGGAAAACTCCTTCTGATGTTAGCATGAAACGTATACAGGTACAAGACAGAGCAGGATCAGCTCTCATCAGTGTAGACAAACTATTGCCTGATGTAGCAGACAGGTAGACTACATGTCCAAGAAGCTCTCTTCCAGTCTGTCCTGGTTTTGGCTAGGATAGAGTTAAACTTCTTCCTAGTGCTATGTTTTGGATTTAGTGTAAGAAGAATGTTGATAACACACTGATGTTTTTAGTTGTTGCTAGGTAATCTACTTTTCAAGGACTTCTCATYGTCCCATGCTCTACCAAGCGCACAAGAGGCTGGGAGGGAGCAKARYCGGGACAGCCAGCCCAGCTGGCCAATGGGGTATTCCATAYCATGTGACGTCATGCCCAGTATATGAAKGAGGGGGGAAGGGGTCCCRGAAGGAGTGATCGCTTTGGCTATTGTCTCGGCGGGTGGTGAGCAATTGCATTGTGCATCACTCATTTCATATATTGTATCATTAATATATTATTACCATTGTTATTATTATTATTCCTTTCTTTTCTGTTCTGTTAAACTGTCTTTATCTCAATCCATGAATTTTTTTTTTTTTCCCCCTCAATTCTCTCCCTGTCCCACTGCGGGGGCGGGGGAGAGTGAGCGAGCGGCTGTGTGGCGTTTGGCTGCCTGCCGGGTTAAACCACTACACAGCCTTAACACCCGTGGTTGCAGGTACCCAACCTGAGACATTTCTGAATTTCTCGCATGTGCAGAATTCCCGTTCAGTAGAAATCAATGAGATGTAAGGCAATGATGGCTCTGCATCTTCTAAAATTTGATTATTAGTACAAGGCACCACCTTGGAAGCCTTCCCTTCGTTCGCATACATGACAATCACAAGAGATGCCTTTCATCTGTTGTCCTCTGAATCTTTTACCATAATTCAAAGGGTAMGACACGGTGACCATTAAACAGTGTCAGCTTAAAAGCAGTGTTTTGATTGCAAAGATCACAGAAATTAATCCTACTTTTTAAAATTTCATAARGGTACTAAGTTAATTATTTTCAGGCTGAGATGTTCTTTAGCAGGACTGCGTTCTCCCTTTTGCATAAGCCTGTGGCTGTAACTAGGTGGGGATAAGAAAATTAAATCAGACTTTATGAATGGTTAAACTTCAGCCATTGATCCATTTCTTGAAAGTGAAACTTCACGAATCATTGAAGAAAATTAAATCAGCCATTTTAACTAATGAAAAAATCCAAACATCCCATTGTCTTCTTGGCTTACACTAGCCTATGCTGAGCTCTGTATACCACAGCTAAACTGCCTGCACCATTTAAAGTTTGCTTCTGTATTACTAAATGACATTGCATTSTTACCGGTCTTGCTGTTGTTTTAAGATGTGTCTGCACTGAGGTGTTATAGCACAGGGACATAAATTTTCAGACTGAGACAGCAGAWAAAATGAGATGGGTAGGGCCCTCAAATACTGAACACAACTTCTTGTGCATAACTCAACTTGTTACGTAGATGGCTGTGTGTCCTCCATCAGTTTTGGTGCGCCGGAAAGCTACGTGTATGTACCTTGCTGTGTCATGTCTCCTACCACAGGATTAAGCATAAMAAAACCTGTTCAAGTTTAGGTCTGTCCATGTAGAGGAACACCTCTGCATCTCTTCTCAGCACCACTTATGGTGCAGTCTTCATCTCTCTCAATTCAGTCTCCTATGTACTGCTTGATTACTTAAACATGAGTCTAACATAGCTGTAGCTAACCAGRTGAGGTTTTGGGTTTGTTGGGGTTTTTTTATATTTGAAGAGGGAAATTGGTATGGAATTGATGGAGCCAAACTGTTTTGAAAGTCATTCCCAGCACTAGTAGGAGGGCATGCTGGTGTGCTGTGTAGAAGAAATGAAGCTATCTGATAGCTTTCCAAGCTGTATCCAAACTTTCCAAGCATACCACAGACCACCATAAAAGTGAGACTATTCTAACTTATTTTAAAGCTTTGACAGCTTAAGAATTGGCTTCCATATCCAATACAACTGTTTCCTAGGGCAAGAAAGAACTTGGGTCAAGTCAGTTTTCTTAAAACACCATTGCATAGCAGTTCAGTTAACCAGTCGGTAATAAAGTTGTGAACTTCCATGGATACTAAAAGCCTAATTTTTCAATAATTTTGCAGATCTTAGCTRTTCAAATACCTTGAATACCACAAATACAATCAAGTTTTTATTTACCAGAATACAGTTATAACACTAGACTCTGTTGAGACATGCACATAAGTCACAATCTACTACTCTAAATCAGCTACTTAAGACTTTTTGTTAATTATTCAGCAAAGGGTTTGAAACCATTCTTCCTGCCATGATTCCAAATTAATCTATTGCAAAGGAATTTTATTTTTTATTTTCTCACTTCACATGTGATATGTGTGCACCTTATTATACAAAAAAATGAAGATCCTTAGAATGCAGAAGACAAATCTTAGGTTCATACAAGAACAATTTTAGATAAGGTTTCCAATACTATACGGCATAAATACCTTCCTGAAGAAATCTGTTAATTTTCACAGATGTAATTTTGTTTAAAAATTAAAAAGAATCAGTAAGAGCAAAGAGAAAAACACATTTGGCAGGTAAATGTACCTTATTCCTTTGCTCCTCTAAAACATTTGTATTAAAATTTATATTTTCTTTTATTACCTGCAAAAACAACAGTAAGTCTTCATGTTGAAACTATCTTTTAGTCAGTCAGTCACTGTGCACTTTATGTTCTTTTGAAGTACAAACACAGTGAGATAAGTGTAGTTAAATCAGGGCTATTTAGTTCTTTGAAAAGTACAATGCCATGAACTAGAGACATTCACATACAACAAAACATTTTAATATATCAAAATAAAAGTATGTGTTGCAAGTACACATGACCATATACAGATGCCTGGTTTTGCCAATGTCTATTAATATTTCTAAATTATTGGTAAAYTTTTATGCAGAGCTTGATTCTTTTGTGACATAAGTTGATATAGTTTCACTGGTTTCAGTGAAGTTACACCAAGTTATACCAGATGAGTTAAAAAAGTAGTCAAACTAAATTTACCAAGAAYGATTAAATACTTAGATGATTAGATACCATCTGCATCATACAACTTCCRGTACTTCATTCAGGAGGTAAATAGGTTGAAAAACTTTGGCACTCCGGCGTCAAAGAACATGGGCCTTATTTCTTGTAAAAAAAATGATAATATGTGAACAAACAAAATTAAAAGTGAAGAGGAAATCTCCACAAATGCTTCAATGCTTGGGAAGTTTTGCCATCATATTTATTTTGTATGGGCACAGTGCCTTCCAAAATAAAAAGGCAAAAATTCAAAGCATCCAGCTAAGTCCTTACCAAATCACTAGGAACAGGAGAGGCAAACAGGATTAGGAAATAAGAAAGATGTTGTATGCGTGAAAATGGAGCACAGAAAGAATTTGTTTTTCCATCAGAAAACAATTAAATCCCAAAACAAATGTAAAAGCTGTGGTTGTTACAGGCGTGCATGTCAGCCTTGTTTCTCATTAAAGCTGACAAGCTGTCTGTTTTCAGTTGCTCACAACACAACAGCCCTGTCACAAGAGAAACCTCCACATGCACGGCCGCTGCCTCCGACTCAGGTTTTTGAAAACGAGTCAAAACAGGACTGCCACGAATAAGAAAGCACAATCAAAATGTATTTTTAAGCCCGTGTGGAAAACCTATGGCAACCATTTCTTTGAAGGACTACAAGGCTTTGGATGTGTTAGCACAGGASAGAGGAAGGAGCGCATGGAGTGCCACGCACAAGCTCTTTGGATGAAGACCAGCRGTGAGCAGAATGGCAGCAGCACCAGGTTGATTGACCAGGGGACAAAGCATGGTGAGTAGATGATCCAAGATCTGACCACGTCTTGCGCTCCCTCAGCACAACGCGATGTGCCAATGCCCTCTTCTTGAACGCTAGACCAACCCTCCCAGAGAGCTCACATTTTGAGACGGACAATTTTTTTTCACACAGACACACAACAGTTTAAAATCACCCTTGGTGTTTGGGGGGTGACAGACCTGTCCTTCTCTGATTGCTCCCAGCTGCTTGAGAACAGAGTGTGGAAAATTGTTGGAAATTATGGGAAATGGAAATTTTCGTGTGTGCTCAGTGGCACTTGGTGGCCTCCAGGACCTTTATGAGGAGCTGTTTGATCTGAACACTGACAAAGGCWGGCAGGAGGGATGCAGGGATGAACACGAGAAGAAATACGGGCTCTGGTGCAGAGAAGAGAGAGCAATAGAAGGAAACACTGCATGGGCTGGGAAACTGTGACACCGAGCTTGGCACTGCARGGATGAAAGTGGGAAACATAACCAGGGTTTTCAGAAAGATAAATCTTGCTCGGCCTGCTTGGGAATGAACCAAGCAGGTTCATTCTCTCTTTGCCCACAGCACAGCCAGTTTTATTGACTTTTGTCCAAACAGAAATGCTGGAAACCTTGACTCAGAAGACAGGAGTATGCAAACCAAGCAATCTCTATGCTTCCCCGCTACAGGGGCACGAGCTAAAACTGTAGCAAAGGAAGATTTACTGTAACTTTAGCTGCACCAGAAGTAAAAGTCTTGCCAGAGTATTTGCAGTGACAAAAGCGGGAACAGGAAAGCATAACGATGTACAAGTCCCAGAAGTAGCAGAGCAGCATCACGATGGAGAAAGGACAGAAGCTGAGAGGGACTATCAACAGAAAGTAGATTTGTCAGAGACAATAAGGGACAAAGCTGAAAGTTACCATAAATGGAGAAGAAAAGAACAGCAAAATTATTTCCTTCCTTTCTCACGTTTTCCTGCGATATTCTATGGGCAACAACAAAACCTTGTTTTATTTCTTTTGCRTCTTTTGCTATCTTGCACTTTCTTTTAAAGTTAGCTTATTCTTTCTTTAGTACACATGTGCAGTTTTCAGCATAGCTGCAGACCTCAGTAGCCCTCACCCACATCTGCACCACATAAAATGATGGGATGTTTCCCTACTCCAGTCAACACTGAAATTTGGCCTACTAGCAGTCAAGAAAAATGCACAGTTGAATAAATAGTTTCACATATAAAAACAGGTTTATTTGTGAGCTTAACTGGATTAACAGTTCAGAGCTGCACCTCATACATCACTGTAAGCATGTGCTTGTCAGGAAAACCTCRCAATTCTTGGGCGTTAAATAAATCTGCCAGTGCTGGGAGACCAAGCTAAAAACCAAAGAGCTTTTAGGGGATGATTATTTAAGATATTTGTTTGGCCTTCATGTTTTCATATGTATCCTGTGTTGGCTTGCACCTGAAACCAGMCTGAAATAATTTTGCATGCTACGAATTACGGGAATGGCACAGTGTGCTCTTTCTTTACGGTCTTGTCGTCCTCACGGTGCTCCTCCCTGACCTACGTTCGCCGGTACTTGCACGAGCATCAGTGCACGCTGCTGCTGAACAGGCAACGCCTGTGGTACCTCCCCATGCCCAGAACAGCCAGAATTTACTGCCAGGAGACTGTAAGGTTATTTTAAGCACTAAGGTTTCCACTTTTCTGTTGCCTATGATTCCTCCTGAAAAATGCTCTCTGCCGTGAGAAAACCCTTCCTGTGTGACAGACCGACRTGTGGAAATTCATCATTTGCTGTGTTCACAGAAAAATGAATCTCTAAGTTACTGAGGTGGAGAAGAGGTTGTATGTCCACACATTTTTCTTCTCCTCTTTTTTAGTGACTAGTCTAATTACTAGCTCTACCTAAAAACCTTTGTTCTCTTAAGCATCCAAACGATACTCAGCTACCAAAACWGCTGAAAAAGAATGCTACACGAGGGAAACCACCCATCCCATCTTTAAAATTCYGTCCGTTTCCTCACACCGGGTGGAAGGGAGCCGGTGAGCCCGGGCCGCGTTCCTTGTCGCACAGCGGCACCGGGCGGCTGCGCGGCCGCGGCGCGCCGGAGGCACCGGCCCCGGCCCCGGCCCCGGCGGGGGGTCCCGGGGGGCTCCTCATGGCACCCGGTCCGCAACAACGGGCTGCAATCGCTCTGCGGCTTGTCCTGAGCAGAACGTTTTAACTTGGTGCCCAGCTGCAACTATTTGTTAAAAAAGTACTGGAAAAATAAAGAGAATAAATAAATGCTATTATTGTTCTATTATTATTGTTGTTATTGTTATTCTTGTTATTATTCCTCTTGTTATTATTACTTTCATCAGAAAGCCTGGATTTGTATTAGCTAGTTTTAATTAACTATTACAAACAGATACAAAATAGTTACGCTTCTTCATGCATCTCAGTTTAAATAACTACAGTTTTTGCGGTGACAGATCACAACTCTGCCCTCTTCAGGTTCCCATCTTTGACAGAAAACAATAATAAATGCGTCAGAGTACAAATCGAGGTGAGCCTAAAGTGAAGTTTTCTACAACATACTCTTTCAACAATTAGCAGCTCATGAACTGCCTGAGCTTGAGTTCAGTGGAGCAAGAGGGATTTATCTACTACACATTTTCCAATCACTTTTTGAACCAAAGCAGAATTTTAATATCCATAACGTTGCAGCAATGCGTTGCACAGCTTATGTTCACTACGTGAAGCTGCATCTCCTGTCTCTGTTTTTCTCTCTCCATGCATGTAAATATACATATATGTATATATATATATGCATGCATGTATAATTAAACTGCCAACTTCATGCTGGACTCAAGGCTTGCCTGCTTACTCTGTTACCCTTTTGGAGCTTGCCACCTTAATTGTCACTTTATAGTTTTTGACTTGTGAGAAATGGTAAACAACGGCTATCTGCCATCTCTGTGCCACTCACGACAGTATAGATTTCCCTCCCTCCTTCTTTATCGTATCTATCATTTCTTTTCCAGAATGCAGAGTTTGGCTTTACACCGTTCTTGATATGAGAACTGCTCCTCAGTGTTGGTCAGGGACAACCTTTTTCTGCATGTTTTTTACTTCTATTGCATCATTTAAAATTTAATACAGGTGTATGAATCACACACTGCAGCATTTAAATGCATCCATTTGATTCCCTTATGTCTCTGCTAGCTTTAATGATTTTTAAGTGTCTTTGTACAAGTCAGCTATGTGAAGATTCATCTATTTACTTTACATGTAATTTACAGACCTAGTTGTCTTTAAGACAAGCAATTCCTTTACATTTTTCTCTGGCAAGAAGATGACTTCTGTCTCACTTTCTTGAGATCCCAGACAATATTCCTACAGTGGGTATAATTTCTCTACAATCCTTTCTCTGCTGCAGCAGAGTTTCAAGATAACTGCAACAAACAATTCTTGATCTAACTTTATGAAAGGTGTCGGAGTATCAAAAATGTTATGATCATCTAAATTTGGAAAAAAAATGAGAATGTTATGAAGCATGAAACTGCACTATCATAGTCAAGGGAATACTGCAAGCAGCTAGTACTCCTAAAACAAATAAACAGGGCTGAAACCTAAATGGTGAACAGAAAGTCTTTCATAAAATAGCAATATTTGTTCTCGTTTAGCACATTAGCTCTTAAATAAATTCAAAATAATTTATTCTGAGATACAAGGAAGCAATACTACATAAAACATGCAATAAAAGACCTTGTCTTTCAAACGACCTAGTTCCTAATATGTCTAAGTAGATATTTTCAGCCATGATCTTTATTTCCCTTTAATTCAGATATTCTTTGAAAATAGATCAGTATGTCACGTTAAATTCCTGATCCAGTAGAGAACAATGTGACTTTAAACTTCTTTTTTCCCAAAGTAAATTATTAATTATTTTCTTTAGTCAGAAGCTGATTCTTCTCTCAGGCAGAAAACACCCTTTTAAGTGAACGCTGCCCACAATAGCCTTGGTGAAAGAGTTACAAACAAAATTAGATTAATTTTAATTTCTATCTTCAGTGCTTTTGTGATGCAGGAAAATAATTTCCACCAGAAGGCTCAGTTTGAGGAAAGATTGTGGTTCATACAGATATGGGTCCCAAAGAGCCAGCAACAGCTTGTTTTTCAGGTGCAAACTTGTTCACGAAAATAGAATGAAAAAAGCGAAGAGTAGGCCCTCTGTCCTCCAGCTAAAGTGATGACAAGATATCAGGCCATCTTCCTTCTCCTTCTGCTTGAGAACATAAAAAACAGAGATCAGAAGAAAGATGGGAAGGAAGCTGCATGTGAAATGGGATCGTTAGCAATATTTGTTTCCAGATTCATTTTCAGAGAAACAGCATTTATTCCAACCGATATCTAACCTTAACATCAACTTATGTTTTCCCAGGTCCATGGATGACGATGGGATGATCTGAAGGAAAAACATCCTCTGATTGAGAGTAAGTATCTTTTTATGTTTCCGCTTCAATTTTTATCCACTGAATATCTATATTTTGGGGGGATTTGGTTAGAATGAACAGCAATCTTGGCAAAAATAAAACACCATAGGAGCATAAGAAATCAGAACTGTTGAGATAGAAAATTATGATGTAGAAAACATAGAATATTGTGTGCATAAGAACTGCTGGCAAACGTTTGGACATCTCTGAAGTGTGAAAACTTTTTAAAATTACGCTGCTGAAAATATCATAAAAGTCAAGCTCAAAACACATTCAGTTTTCTTCTAAATAAAAGAAACACTTATTCCCTGCTTCTTTCCTATTATTATTCAAAGTCAATTTGTGTATATCTGCTTTTCTCTGTTCCATATTCAAGCTGGATGGACTTGGAGCATTTATATACCTTTTATGAGTCTTGGTCAGTTTGGGGAACTTTTTTTCCCTCTTCTTATGCATGTAAATATATGTGTATATATATAATCAAATTACCAACACTGTGTTGAACATAAGGCTTGTCTACGTGCTCTGTTATTTTCTTACTCTATTTTGGACATGAATACATGTCCATGATAGTGACACAAAACATGTTCTGGCATCTTCTGCTCACATGATACCTGATTTTACATGCTACAGATAAAAAATGGCTGCTTAGAAGAACCACTCTATGGGCTGATAATTCTAGGGAGTGGATCATCCAAGAGTTACCCAGCTAAGTAATCTGAACATTTTAATATAAAAGAGATGTCCCCTGGTATTTGAAAATGAAAGAACTACCAGATACTCTCAGGGAAGGGGGAGCAGGGAGGAGGGGGGAAGAGAAAAAAAAGACATTCTCAGAGATTTATGTTCAAAAGGAAAAGTTGGTGGAAGGAGAAAAAGGGAATGCAAAGGATCCCACATACTTTAAAAGATTTTGAATATTCTAAAACACTGGTTAAAAAAAGCAAAATAAATAAATAAATAAATAAATAAATAAATAAAACAAAAAACCMCACACACAAAAAAACCCCACAACAACAACCAAAAAAAACAAGGAAGGGAAATAATTATACGTTTTATTTAGGCCTGTGTATTCCTTCCCTGTCTGAATTACTGTTTGCCTGTCCTTGTGCTCCTCACTCTTCAGGTGTCACCACCTCCCCTGCTCCTTCTCAGAGGAGATACTGCTCTTCCTCTTCACTCCCTCTGGAGTAGAGATGTCAGAGCCAGCTGTAATTAGTGGCAAACCCTTGCAACCCTCCCACCCCTGTGTCTTGACTATTCTTTGAAATTACTGGTCTAAACCATTTTCCCTGAATGGTCAACTAGACTATCTCCAAGGCTGCTGAGATGTTTGTGGGTGATCGGTGTTTGGCCTGGAGTGCCTCCTTCAGCTGAGCCTTGCAATTCCCTTTCCCTGAAGCCCTAAAATCGCTCTGTCCTCACAAAGCAGCTGGGATCCACTTTGAAGTGAAGCTCAGGAGCCCATGAGTCCATAGGGTGCCCAAGTGACTACCCAACAAAAGGAGATTTTGGGGAGCTGTGGCACCAGCAGTGATCTGGGCAGCATTTCCAGATTCTAGATCAGAAATCTTTCCCTCTGCTCCCTCAAAGGTAGAAATAAGAGCTTTAGCAGAAATAAGACTATGTCTATGTTTGCACTTAAGGGAAGTAATCTATTGTGGGAAGGCTAAATTGGAGAAATGAGCTTTGCAGATTATTTTGATTGCAGTGAGATGAGTCATTATCCTAACTGCTTCTGCTTTAGTGGATTGCACATCCATGCACGTCCAGTTTTCTGCCCCCTGCCACATATTGGTGTCTTCCCTCAAACAGGCCGCTTCTGACTCAGGACAGCAGGAGCAGGAATGAAGTTGGTAAAACTTGGGTGTGAAGACAAGCTTGAAAGACTTCTGACACAAGATACTTCCTTCTCTTTTCATGAAAAAAAACAACCACACACTAACATTTAGCCTTATTTTCTGTTCTGCCCCAGGACCTATGTTTTCATATCATTTAACCCCCCTGTAACTGCCAAAACAAGTAGAGCAGCACGGTACAAATAAGTAAAACCATTTGTCTTCCCATTAGAAGTAAAAAAGAGTGTAGGCATCACTATTCTTCTCGTAGTCTCTAAGACACTCATCAGTACAGTAAGTCTTTTTCCCCCTTACTCTTCCCATCAATATTTTGATACCTAGTGGATTTGATGAGAATAAAAAAAAGAATCTTCTGGTTAATAAAATAAGTATAACTTYCATTCTACAAATGAGAGAGTTTGGATAATTTTCATATAACCCTCAATAATTGAGTGTCAGTCTGTGACAAAAGCTTTAGATATTTTCACAATTAACTCCTACTTGTCATTTCTGGTCTTTGCTGAATTTAACATGACTCACTGACTCAGGCACAAGCTGGATTTCATGTAGGTGTTCACTGTTTTATCTATAAATAGCATATGTAATCTGTACTTCACCAATATCTTTATTCTGAGTCACTGAAGAAGCATTTTGGGTGTGCTTTTTTAAACCTCTTTTCTTGCCTCTTGAAGATGAGAATCTCTGTGGTGTAAAATGTCATTTGGGGGGTCCATGGCAGTGAGCAATTTATATAAGAAAAAAATAAATGTGCGATGTTTCTTTACGGATATGTCTTATTTAAATAAAAAATACTTCCAATTTAATTAATTCAATTCAATCTCACTTTGGTCTTCTACTGTTGTAAAATAAAAATAAAAATAATGAATAGAGGATGTTATTTTCTAACTTCCACAGTGGGTTCAACTCTTGAGGCTATGACATACAATTCAGGACAATGACGAATGGATGACACTTGGCATCTGAAGTCCGGACAGCAGAAGAAAGAACCTATTGTCTAAGGGATTACATCCAAACAATGAGGTTCATTTTKTGCACTACAGATATAAAACAGTCCCACTTGCAAACGTATGTAGACATCTCTATATGAAAGTTTGTTGCAGCCTTTCATTTTTGAAAATGTGTTTTTCCTTCACAATGGAATATTTTAATCCCCCTGTTTAAATTTTGAGTCTTTTGTCCTTTATTTTCCATTRTCTAGAAAAAATCCTATGAAAAAGATAAGATGCAGAGAGAGTCCAATAACTGAAATAGTTTATTATCTGATGATGCTTAATTATGAGTAGGATTTAAGTAGGTGTTAATTTATATTTCTTTGAAGAACCCAGGTCCAAAAAATTGCCAATAAAAAGCTTCTGGTGGCTTTATTTTTTTTAGTCTTACAAGCTAATTCCATATATGGTCTCTTCTCCCTTCCTCTTAACTTCCTTACATAAATGAAGACTAGACATTTTTTCTTGTACCACAGGGGAAAAAAACCAGGTTATTTAAGTATACCAAATTTAAGGAATTGCATTGTTTCACTGACTTATTAAGTCTTAAGTACGGTTTCAGGTCTGACTCTGTTTGCATGGAAACCCAATATGAAATCTTCCTATTTCCAGTTAAAAAGATATGGCTGAATAAATAGCTGTGCTCCTTGAAGTTTAAGGTCTCTAATTGAATTCAGTCTTTCAATTTCTGCTTTTAAGTCAAGCTCACTGCTGGTTAGAAAGTGACATTAGACTGTAATTCTTTCACAACTGTACCTCACTTTGTCAGAAATTATTTTTAAGATCTTACCCTGTACTGAACCATCATCTATGCAGCTGACCAATATTTTGGCAGACCTGTAAGAAACTATCAACATTCTTCCAAAAATTTGTTCTCTATGGCTCAAAATAAGTTATGGAACTTACCTATTTTTAGCAAATAAATAGGGAAATTTTATGTTGACATTCAAATTGTAGGACCATCAGTTTTTATACAGCTAGAGACCATGATTTCAAAAAATTAAACTCTGTGTATTGTCTTCTATTGCTTCTCACTTCAGTGGGATTAATTTTCATTTTTTTCTGCAAGTCCAAACTTTGGAAAAGAGGGTGAAACCCTTACCTCATTGTTAATTAAATATCCTGAAGTCAGTAGGTATCCTTAGAATTATCCTGAGTGATTTATCAACTACCAGTGAACAAAATGCTACTAAAATCAAACCATTATATTGGAGTTTAACTGAAGAAATTATAATGGAATGACCCATGATGCTTTCCAACATAATACAAATTGAAATTAGAGACAAAAACTACCTTTGAGATTTTATTTTAAAAATTATGGTCTCTTATGGATGCTGCTATTTTTGAGGTTCAGTGTAAAAAGGTAGAAAATTACTTACTTTCTTCTGAAAATATAATTAGATATAAGGCTTGCCAACCACTGTTGCTTTTATTGCTTTTGTTTCAGAAGTTCCTAGAAGACATTTCAAACTGAAAAGAGGAGGCAGTATTAAATTTAAGGGTGCTTCAATTTTAGACAACTCAAATAAAGGGATTTGCATTTTGGAAAAATTATACTTCATAACTGTGAAAGCAAGATGATACACTGTTCTAGAGGCCTTCTTCTGCTTCTCATTTTGCCATCTGAGATTCTCCTGCTTTGGCTTTATTTCCCTGAAATTACATTTTTGTCCCTGATTTTTTTAGCATTCTTCTCTTGAAGATTTATGAAATATCTTAGAGATATTCCTGTATCTCCGTCTATAACACGTATTTCTGAAAATCCTATTTTTCTGTATAGAGGTAAAATGTGAGAAATGTAGGCTACTGGGATTTAACCAATTTCATCATCTAACTGATTCTGTTCTAGCATCCTTTAAAGACTGATCAAAGAGAGATAAATTAAAAACAAATGATGTTCCTTATTACCTAACACAAAAGTTACTTGAACASCTACCTGAACAGCGGGCATAGGACCAGTCTTTATTTATGGGATGCTTAAATGCTGCTTACAAGACATTGTGCTATTAGGGGAAATTACAGGGATTAAGCAGTGCAGGAGAAGCATTTGTAGCCGGTTTGTTCTTTATGCTGTTGCAGCTGCTGGTGCTGGCACTTACTCTTTTCCAGTTCAGCTGTTTTCTAGCTACCCACCAATATATTTAACAACAAAGAAATATTTTAAAGGGTTGCAATGCAGACAAGGATTGAAGATTAGTCACCCAGGCTAAAGGAAGGGAATTTAGTGGGATATTGCATTTCAGTCTCAGAGAGAAATGGGTTGTAGAACTGAAATGAGACTGAAACAGTGAGAGTGAATCTGAAAAATAATTGAGCCAGACCTAGTCTGGTATTTGGCCATAGAGGAATGCCATTCCTCAATACAGCATAWGATACAGCCCTAACGCTGAGGTAAATTTGGTAATCCTAAAGCATCTTCTATTCATAACATTTGGCCCTATTTCTCTTCTTCCTCAATAGACTTCTTTCATTCAGATGTATCAATCACTTTTGAATATCCTTTCTGACAAGAAATTCAGTAAAAGTGATAAATCTACATTTCTGAATAGAAGAATAGGGTATTTGTAGCACTAATTAACCATTACAGCAATGCCAGCATCAGTTTCAAAGTTTTTTCTTCAGAAACAATTAAAAATGAAAAGTAGCTGGAAGGTCAACCAGAGCTAGAACAAGAACTGACACACAGATAGATGAGATTTGGTAAACCTCAGCTTGTTCCTGCTGCTCTGCTTSTAGAAAATAATGGAAAACTAGAAACAGAAATAAATTTCCCAGAATCTCTTACTGGGTAATTTCACAGTAACTATAAAGTCAGCATCTGCCACATTTATTAAGAGTTGATGTCAGATTGCAGAATAAAGGGATTTGTTTAAAATTATTTCTATGTAAAAGCCTGCTGAAACTGTCAGCTGTTCATCTCCCTTTTCTTCCTTCAGAGGCATTTACATGATGTTTTCCTCTCAAGGAACACCAGTTCCAGCCTGCATTGGAAAGCACATCTTGCTTTGTTTTTTTGCATGAACACATGTGCAGGCAAAGGCATTTCTCGGCTGTGGAGGCATGTAGCATCACACAGTTCGTATCCATACAGCTGAGATGTTTTCTCCCCTCAAAAGGTGGCCACGTCCATACTGGGGACAGTCCCAGGTCCATCCCAGTCACAGAACCATCATGGGCATTGCCTGGAAGAACACTACCTTCCAGGTCAGGACATGGATCAGTGTGGTCCACGGCCAGGCAGAGCCATGGCTGTGGCAGGGCGGCAGAGAAGCACCACCATGTCATAGGACATAGGCTCARGACAAGGACTGATGGCCCYGGGCTGGGCTGACATGGAGACCTAGGGGCAGGGTGGGAGGAGGTCCCAGCATGGATGGGATGGTGAGGGCCATCAACTCATTAGTGCCCTCRGGGCCCTGAAAGTCTCCTCTAGCACTTCAACATGTCTGTAATGAGACACTTGCCCCATAGGCCTACAGCCATACCACCCTGGGAATGTCCGATCTCGTCTGATCTCGGAAGCTAAGCACGGTCTTGGGTCAAGGCCTTTTCTGCTTCTCATCCCACCCCACCAGCAAGTAGGCTGGGGATGCACAAGAAGCTGGGACATCTGAACACAACTGGCCAAAGGGATATTGCATACCGTAAGACGTCATGCTCAGCATATAAACTGGAAGAAGAAGAAGGAAAGGGAGGACGTTCRTTTGTCTTCCCAAGTAACTGTTACGTGTGATGGAGCCCTGCTTTGCTGGAGATGGCTTAACAYCTGCCTGCCCATGGGGAGTAAAGAATGAATTCCTTGGTTTGCTTTGCTTGTGCGCACGGCTTTTGCTTTACCTATTAAACTGTCTTTATCTCAACCTACGAGTTTTCTCACTTTTACCCTTCCGATTCTCTCCCCCATCCCACCAGGGGGGAGTGAGCGAGCAGCTGTGTGGGGCTTAGTTGCYGGCTGGGSTTAAACCATGACAATAGGAAAACGGGATCTAAAAGTCCAYTGAGGTTTATAGCAATTTTTTATGAACGGTCATCTGTAGCTAATTCTGTGTATTCTCAAACCAGGGCCAGGATTTGGTGGTGAACACTGTAACTGAAGGGTAAAGAACACAGATACAACATAAAGGGGGCAAGTCTAGTATTCTTCAGATTCACGTTATTTGCCATCTTATTTGCCATAAGCCTTAATTGCCATCTCTTCAGGGGCTGCTACAGGAGGTGCAGTTTACTGCCATGTACTTCTAGATGACAGGCATCACTACAAAATTGGAATTATTTATGTCTTTTCTATCTTTTAGTCACTGCTATCTATTAGTCACTGCTAGATACAAAGAAGCCACATACCTATCCCTATCACKGTTCCAGTTTTTTATCAGGATGGTGAGCGAATTAATGCTTTGCCTTGTAGCCCAGGAAATCCCAGCTCTCTTTTGCATGTGTTAGCCATGCCTTACACTTTCAAGCTGTATAGACATCTTGCTTGCAGAGTCTTCTTGCACACAGCTAAAGCTATTTAAGAAAAGTGACCCAAAAAGAAGGGTTAAACATACTCTTAGATTTTTGACTGTGAACACAAAGCAGAAGTCTTCAGAACAAATGGACTCAAATCTTTGAGGTTGAAGGAAAGATATTTCAAATGAGCTGAAAAGAGTCAGATGAGACAAAACCACAGATGTGGATAATGGATGATATATGTTGGATGCTTATATAGTTTGTCAGGAACTGTAAGACCGAAACAGTAATTCTACAAATATTAAACCCACCGACTCTCAGGACAGGTCTGTTAACGGGAGAATCAGGGGAGAAATGTTTTTCTGACTAGTGTTCAGAGCTTTAAATACTAGGATTTGCACCACTTCCCTTTTCTACAGCTAAAAGAGATATTACCAGTCAGGCTTTCTTTCTACATTTCATCCATTAACCTTAGATATACATCTATACTAAAGACTACGTCCTTAATTTCAGCTGATTCCCATTTTTATTGTTTATTTCTAATATTGTAGTAATTAGCATTGAGCAGAAGGTTCCAGACATTATCAAGAAGAAGGTTCAAAAAAAAAAGGRGGGAGGAGTAATTTTTCAGAAAATACATCTTTTTCCCATAGACCTCATTACCACTAGATGTTCTGAATACCAGCAATCCAAAATGGTTCAGTAATTAGGCAAATTCATGAAAAAAAGTTTCAGGAAATCTTTCGAGTCAAATGATGTGCCTGTAATCCCGCCAGCTTTAGTAACCATCTTCTGGAAATCTGTAAATGGCAAACTGCCAGATGCTGAAAGACCATAGAATAGAAGTGACGAAACGTCTCTCTCTTGTTTTGTTTTGTACCTACAGTCTTTCCTAAGTACTTGCTAGGACAGATGAACTGTTGGTCTGGCTTGGTACAGCCACTCGTATGGTCTTGTACAGCAAGTTATGTATTTGTTTTGTTTKGTGGATACAATGACCACAAAATTGTATTGAATGTTCTTACTGACACAACTGTTTTGCCAAACCTTAAGGCAAGCCCCTAGCTTGCATCTATGTCACATCATTAAAAATTAATTGTGCTTCTTGATTCTGCAGTAAATTCTGCCTGTATTACAGCAATGTTGCACCACRTATTTTGAAGCCTTACTCTTCAATGCCTATGAAATGCCAAGTGATTGTGGTTATAAGTATTAGGAAATACGATTAGGAATAGGTGGTTATGTCTCTGAAAACGTCTCATTTGATGCCTATTAGTTGAAGTCATGTTTCACAGCTTCACTTCCTTCTAGGTTCCTCACTTTCTCATGTTTCAGAMTCTTCTGAAAATGTAGTATTTTTTATTTTTATTAGTTGAAACCACCAGAATTTCTTTTGAGGTTTGTACTCCTTCTAGGTTCCTTTGTGGTATTCCTCTTTTTAAAAAGCTCACCACTCCTCCTGGCTTAGAAAAATCTGCACATTTCCTCRATGTGGTGCTCGTTCCCCTTTCTRGAAAACTAATGAAGTCACTGAATAAGATCATACCTTTTGCCAGTGACTGGTCTCCCACAGCTTGCCTATCTGCAGAAGTTAGTGTGCTGTAAACAAAGGTGTGAATTGACTTTGTGAGAGTTGTTTTACTTCCTTCCTTAGATGGGTGCTCTTAATGCACAGTAAGGACATACTGTGCTGGCTTGGGTGTTATTCTGAACAGCTATCCTCCTCTAGCTATACCATAGCTTGTAGTTCACCACAATGTCTGCAGATTGTTTTTTACAAGACATTTTCAAAGAAACAATGGAGAACCGTAGGATTTCTTCAACATCTTAGGCTTGATGCCTACAGCTTCTAGCACGCGTAAGACATAATGGAGAGAAGATGGGGTGAGTATCTCAGAAGAAGTGGAGTTACCCTTCTGCCTGAAGTTCTCTGGTGTTTATGGGTCAGGTTGAACTGCTGGAGGGAGCCATCATTAAAGGTAGAATATTACTGGTAGGTTTCAAGCCTAATTTCTCAGAAAAAAAAATAAAATCTAAATATGAGACAGTTCATTCTACTTTCAAATCGATATAGGTCTCTGTAAAAGTGACAAAACCAAGTAGTCAGATGAGTAAGCAAAGCTAAGCTGAGTGGAGACAAGAAGAAAAACTAAAGAAAATGGACAGAAAAAAAMCCAATATGGAAGACTGTGGTATGGGGGATTTGTGAGACTTGTGGGATTTGTAGGATTTGAGAGACTGATCAGATTTCCTTTCCACCAGACAATATTAAGGTTTCAGCTTGTGTTGGTTACTTGGACCCTAACAGCTAGTGCAGAAAATAGCACGAGAAGACMCAAGGACACAGGAGTGGGAATATGAGAAGAAAGGAAAAAGCAGTCCCAAGGCAAAGGGTGAAGGATAGAATCTAGGACTGAATTGTGCAAAACCATTCTCTTACTGCTAAGGGAAGCTTCACTGAGCAGCTTCACTGTTCTCTGTTAAAATGAAGCCAAACAATCAAGASAGGAGTCATACAGGGAAAGAAAACTACTGACCCAAACAAACAGGACAGTCACTAAAAYATATGTACTGATTGCTCATGGGAAATAGAAGAATAGTCCCCCTATTTTTATGGGTAACTGAACCAGATAATGAGTTGTAAAAATCAAGATTGATTGTTTGTCATCTGCATTGAGAGCAGATTGTACATTAGAAATTGTGTGGGGTTTTTTTCTCTTCCACTTTCCACTGCATTGCATCACAGTGAGTCACACAGTATCTTTTTTCCATGCTAACCCCAAGACATGCTGCAGCAAATCAGAYGTGGTATGACAAATACAATGAATCAAAACCGTGTTCACCGCTTTTTTAACCATCAAATCCCTAGCACAGTTTTTAAGCCATGGGATGGCCTGCTGTGTCAGAGGAATTCAGTGCTGAGTAAAACATGGCCCTGGATTTTATATGTCTTTAAGTAATGTCTGTATTCTTGCAGTTCTTGCAGCCCATGAAGTTTTTAAAGATAACTGGTAGTATGCCCCCAAAAAGGTAGTCACATTTAATGGATAGAGTGAGACAATGCTGAAACCTGAGCTCAGTACCTTGGAAACCCTCTAAGATCAAGGCAGGAGGCTACTCAGGCCAGGCAATGGAGGTCCTCAGCTCAGGCATCTCCGGCTGGTTGGTGCTATCAGGTGAGTCCAGAGGCAGAAGACACTGAACTTCCTTAATGCTCTGTCTGATGCACTGACCCACCTGAAGGTCCTACCAAGGGACTTCCCTGGCTCTCTTCAGCCTACCACAGATGTTTCTGAAGACTCTGTCCTCTGCTCTGGGTCTACAGCAACCTATGCAAAGGACTATCAAGCAGTTAAGCTAGCATGAGTCTAAAAGTGAGTCACAGCTGGAGCCATTCCAGCCAAGGTTGGACCAAGTCTAAAATCGAGTGGGTTCACGGGATACTGTTAGTGCCTCAGGGAAGAGGTAGAAATRAGACATCACTTTTTGGAATAGCAGGGAAAACAATATACTTTTTAAAAGATGTTTTCAGTCCCATCTATCTTCTGACAGTAAATTTTGGCAGTCTTAAATGTGTTAGTTTGCATGGTTTTTATTTGCTCACTTGCATATTCTCTCACAAAAAATTTTATATATATATGTATATATATATATAKAAGCAGGCTTTATTCCACAACTTAATGAATGGATAGAGATACTTCCAAGTGATGCTACTCTGCATTTATCTTACRTTAAAATATTTTAACATACAACAAAACAGGATCTACTTTCTTTTTCTCCCTGAARTCCCACAATGATGAATATACAAAATGCTTCTTATCAAAACCTTTTTTGGCACTAATGGATTTAAAAGCTTTACCTATCCTTTAACTCTTAAACCACAAGATTTCTCAAAGTAAAAACTGTTTGCAAAAAATAGTTGAAGGCACATCTGTTATTTATTTTCTTAAGGGTAAGTGATCTTCAGTAAGAGGAAATATGTATTTCTGAACAGCTTTTGAAATGTTAAGGCAGCTCCAGCTTCTATGGGAGCGCCAACTGGAACTTTAGATATGTGAAAATGTATTATAAAACTACTTCTTTTGTAATTATATAGCAAAACAGGAAATCTTAAAAAATATGTAAAGACATTTAATCAACTCCAGAGTGACTAAATATTGAGTCCTTTTGACCTACAACAAATTCATTTCTGTAAAAGGCTACTTTATCATAAACTAACTTAACTTTGAGTCAAAAGGTAAAAGAACTCTATTTTTGTGTAAAGGATTTTCRTTTTAGGACAGGAAGCAAACTAACACTGGCCTACGTCTACATGACAGTGGAGCATGGCCCAGTAGGAACGGATTGTGGAGCAACACATCTGGAATGGAGGAGTATGGTYACGTTGTACACACTTCATGGGGAGGGGAACCTGAACATAACACCTCTTAGTACCAGCACAGCAAAGATCTCCTGAAATATGCTTTTTTTTTAGCTTAAAGACTGAAAGAAATCCATTTTGTACACTCCAAGACTTCTCTGTAATAGGAATCAAAGTGCAGTAAATGRGGATGATTSGGAAATTGATTGATTCAAACTAGAACACCACTGTTTCTTATATCWTGCCTGCTAACCTCAAATCAAGTTGGTGCCAGATGTGTACAGACCAGTAAGTCAGAGGATTACATTCCAAGATAAATTATTAATTCACATTTTAAGAATTGTTCTTTTGACCTTGTTCAGGTTACCTGTCAAACTATTAAGCAGAAAAGTMCCCCTCCTACATCTTCCCCAACCACATACAATAACCATTTCTTTCTTCCCAAAGAGCACATGCCATAACCACACCTTATCTAGATTTGCTAGATGATATCCCTGGAGTTAGCGTCCTCATCCTTGGCCACAGTACTTCAGTCCACAAACCTGCTTCCCTACCCCAGTTTTACTGTATCCTTCGTGGCCTTCTTTATTTCCTGACAGACAGTTGAATTCCTAATGGAATTGTCCCAAGAACACTTTTTTTGCAAATGTTGGCAGTTATAAAGATTCAAAAAATTGTATTCTTTTGCTTCCAAAAAAGGTATACTTGACAAAAGCGTATTTGTATAGCAGGCCTTATAATTCACAATGTTGCCCTCATGAGCTTTGCTGGAAATTACTCTAGGTAACTTTAACTCAGATTTTGCCAGTGTCAGTTTTGACCTCCATCCAGACAAATCTCTCCTCTTCTGGACAAATCTGTGAGGCTAAATAGACCTTGCAAACCCCAGTCCTAATCCTAACCTTACTGCTGCTAATCCATTTCTTGGAGTCCAACAGACCAAACCTGTTGGGTAAAGCCACATTTACAGCACTTTTACACTTGGTGTCTTGCTCGGTCACTGGATTTTACGGCTCCTGCAGCAGCAACAATGGAGCAAAAAGCATTTCTGAACAACAGCTATCCTACTTTACAGTCTGATTTGTTTAAAATACCAAAAAGTGTTAATAGACTGGGCTAAACAGAGGTGAGGACACATGTCTCATTTTGTCCCTTCAGTTATGAAAATTATAACACCCAGCAGAGGAGTGGAGTAGAGAGACGGATGTGGTAACATCCAACACTGCCTCTGCTAAATGAGACAGTCTTTGAGCAAAGGCTGAGGTKGGGTCTAGATCTGGAATTTAAGAGTAATTGTAGCCGTAAATAAATAAAAGATAATAAGTACACATATTTGATGTCTTCACTAGACAGAGGTATGTCAGTCTACTCTAYGGGCCCACACTCAAATTGGAAAAACTACATTAATGTTTAATAATCAGAATTGAAGTTGAGTTGCCAAGGACTGAGTTGACTTCCCAATTGATTGAGATTAGTGTTGTGTCTAGACAGGATGGACAGGCTAAGATTAGGATAGTGCCCCTGGGGTTGTGGCAAAACTGGCAGCTGCCACTAGCTTATAAGTGACAACTATGGTTTGGGTTCAAGGCAGCAAGTTTTGGTAAGTCAGCAGACCACCTCGGGCTGGCAAAAGTAACCAGGCAAATTTTAAGGCCATGGTTGGTTTTGGGGTCCCCAGCAGGTATCAGTGAGCTAGGAACAGCTTTTGYTTCAGAAGATGTTTTAGGGTATGTTTAGGATGGGTGCTGCCAGGGATCACACAGCACTTTGGTGCTTTAGAAATACACTTCAAACATAAGCTGCAAAACAGCTACCACAGTTTTTTTACTTATTTACCACATTTCCAAAACGTAAGGCTTCAAATGGGATAGATTCACACATTTCCTATCATATGACTAATGGTAGCAACATTAACAGCTAAACAAGGTATATGACAAGGCTCTAGAGTTCAATGAATGGAGAGAAATAGGTTTTAAACATTTATAAAGATACTGAAGAAACACATTATTTAAATTCTAGATTGGAATCTATCCAGTCTGTCTGAACATATTTCGTATTTAAACTCAAGTAAAAGGTGAAAACGTGACTTGGTAATACAAGCTGGATATCCTGAGTGGGGCTGCGAACGTCAGGTCACAGCAGATTCCTGAAAGGCACTTCGTGTGCTACTTTGACCACTCACCTTGCAGTCTAGGTAATGGTGGCATTGTAAATTCTGAGTCCTAGCCAGTGTGAACAGGCTTTGCTAAGAAATTAGAAATATTCTGCTAKTAGAGCTGAACTCCAAATGGCTGCGAGTGGCTCCAATCCTTATCCAATTAACACTTGTTGACAACAGTTGCTTAATTTCAGTTGTGGAGGATCAGGCTATTTGGTGCCTTGAGGTCAGACCCACCCACGGTCAGTGTTTGCATCAGTGGAGATTCTGGCTCACAGCAGAATTTTCCATTATCTAACACTGGCCTCACCACTGGTCTTTGTACAATTCATCTGCTTCCAGGATGGGATCTTCCAGAAAGGTGAAACCGGCAGAATCAGGCTGTTGGAATAAGCTTCAGCCTGTGGGAGAAGGACGCTGTAAGATTCTTCCCAACTGACAGTCTCTTACCTGTTCTGTTATTGTCAGTTGTTACACACTTAAGGTATTTCTTGTATTTTCCTGCTATTAAAAGTACGTTTAAATAATGGGATTGCTCATTTATTAGCTAATATAAAGCATATGTCTCTCTTGGGGCAATGCCAGCTCAAAGATATTGTTCACAGTAGGTGTGGGATTGTGAGTGGGGCTTCAAAAAAAGAACCATCTCATCATACGGGAAAGCARTGCTTCTAACCTACACAACTGAGACTCATTGATTTCAATATTTTTTAGTCTCAGAGTTGCTCATTCGACTTGTGACTAGTATTGAATCATTCTGTGGTTTGAGGTTTGGGGGAATTTTGAACAAAGGAAATGCGCACTGCGACCAAAGCTATTCAGCAAGTTTGATCCAAATTTATGAATAATTTCCATCAACCTGAACCAGCAAACTCTGTTGAGCACTGAAAGAGCAGTAGTGAGAAATAAAAATTTACTAACAGTTCTCTCATCAAGCAACAACTCTTCTGAACTAAGAAGACAAGCACCCATGCAGGTACATGACAGTATTACTCTTCCAACGTATAAGGCTGAGAGTAACCAAGGTCTGAGAGTGGGTTTCTCTCTCAAGTTAAATTAAACGTTCAGTAATGAAAGCCCTTGGAGATTATACACCAGGAAAGGTCATGACACAAAACAATGCACACTTCCACAGCGCAGTAACATAGAACCTTTCACCTAGAAATACACTTCAACAGGAAACACAGAGCATTTTTTACTGGTTTTTGTATAGCAATATCACATCAGTAACTTGGAGCATATCAAATAATTGCCTATATTACTTCCTTTTTAATGGAAATTCTATCAAACCTAATGCATAATTTGGATGTTTGCAAGACTGTTAATCTTTTGAAGATTTTTTTTCCACTTAAAAAGAGGTAAAATATTAGCAGTAGCTGCTGAAGCAACCACAGCAAGCTTGTATGAAAGTATTCTTAAAACCAAATATAAAGTCTTCCGTGGGGGTGGTTCACCACTTCCTTTGGCTGCCATGCAGGAACTCATTTAGCAGAGAAGATAAAAACAGGAGCTGAGTGCAGAATAATTAGACACTAGAGATGACTCTGGATCAGGATTTCTTGACATTGTGTACTGGAGAATGACATTGTCAGTTGTTTGTAATGCATATGTAAGATGCCCCACATTTCTTGTTAATTGAGTGTTAGTTATTTTTCTGCAGTATAATTTTGGTTTTATGATGTGCAATGACAATTTAGTTTCCACTTAAGACTTGTACAAAGTTCAGCAGAAAGATAATATTTTAATAGAAGATCCCCCGAATAGGAGTAAATCCCATAAATCTTTGTCTTATCTGCAAGRGACACATTTACAGTGATTATTTCCCCAAAAAGCCCTTCGTATTTGCATCATACCAAAAAAAACCATCAGAATTTAGAATACTACGCGTTAATGTCTTCAGTATCTTTTTCATTCTTTTCATATTACTGAACTTCCTCTTCATGCTAGAAGTATAATTGAGGACCACAGAGGAAGAACCATTCAAAYGGTATTCCTTTTCAGGCAAAAACCAAAACATAATTTTTATCTTGAAGGCAGCCTATGGTGGTTGTAGAGCTTTCAATCCAGACACTCAACCAAAATGAAAATTGGCTGGTTCTCTTAAAGAGAATACACTCAAATCCTACCAAAGGCCATAAAAAAGGRTGGAATAAATACCCTTTGGAGAAGAAAAAATAATTCTGGCCCTTCAGATAGGGAAGACTGGAGAAATCTGTGCTACTCTAAGGGTCTGAATCTCTTTGAAAGGACAAACCGAAGCCTCCAGCTCAGCAAACAGCTCCACTGTTTCACTGGAGCTTCTCTGACTCCACTGGAGGTAAGGTGGAGCTAAGATGAGATAAAATTTACATGGAAAAAGAGTSCCCTGCAGCTGGAGAAAGTGAATTACTAGCTGCTTCCTTTAGGTCACAGTTCTGCTCTAAAGTTAGAGGATGAGAGAGTTTGAACTCATCATTAACTCACTCCAATCCAGAGTGATCTGCATGCTCCACAAAGACATGTGACAGTCGTAGGTCCTGTCCATGCTAAAYGTGAGTGGCTGGGAAAGGAGACGGGGTGAATTAATGACTGTCCTTGACTTCACTTTGCTTGACTTTGTCAAGCAGCAGCTCAAACACAGAAAAGGATCTGTCTTTGCATCATTAAACTATACAAATGGCTACTGCATTAAATGCAATGATACTTCCACAGGGAAGCCAYGGGGAAGCACTGGGAAGTTATTTTTAAGCCAGTTTACCCTGAGGATGTATTGAAAGGTCACCTGTAATGGCAGAAGCCTTGGAGCCAAAGCCCCAGGAAAGAAAGGGCAGTGTATTACCATTAWATCTATAGAGAATATTTAAAGTAAAGGGAATTCGGATACCATTAGGTGTGAAGCTGAGAGAACTTTTGSTTCTGGGAGGTTTAGGGCAGAACCTAAGTGAGAACATTACTTAGTAYAATTCTCAGCATACACTTTGAGGAGACATCTTCAAAGGCTTGAAAACAATTTCCATTCAGGAATTTTAAGAGATATTTGTTTTTCTGAAATGAGTTATATAACCTGAAGAATGGATATAAAGCTTTGGTTGGTAATGTATGTAAACCCTCAACCCCATGCAGCATTCATGTAAAATTGATGCCCATTCAAACTTACAAACTGTTTTTAATTTAAATATTACAATTTACCATTCTGTGATCTTCTGTTGCCGTCATATATGTCCAAATGTATTTGGGATACCCATTTGTTGGGGAAAAAAAAAAAAGAAGAAAAAAATTATTTCAGGCACATTTCCAGCAACCACAGTCTGCAGATAAACATTTAAGGGCACCCCAAGCCTCCACCACAATCGTCCTAACAAATGATATGCCCACATCAAAATGGCTAGCTATGAATCAAAACCAGCCTAAGTTTAACAGGTTTTGAATCTTAAYGCAAGAGCAGTTGTGCTAACTCCTTCAATAAGTCCAAGACCATGTGCCTCCTCATATGAAAGTCTGTGAATTGTTATTGCCAYCTGATATTCTGTATCTGTAAACGTCCTTCTCCTCAAATATCCTGTCTACAGCAGGTGCGTTACAGTCGACGGTGGAATGCACCATACCAGGCACATCAGGTTTGTATTCTTCTAAATGTRAACACTGTGAACAGAGAAATTCCCAAAGCAACCTCCAACAGTCTGTCCCGAAACACAGGCAACTGAACCATAAATATTGCAACGTCCCACTAGAGATTATGTGGTATTTCATAGAATTAAACAGAGAACAACATTGACTTTTACTATCAAGGCCACATAAGAGGCTGCTCTGTAATCATTTCCACCTTTAAATAAGGAAAAAAGGAAGATGGCTACAGGCTAGCTTTAAAACTGCTCCACTCTACATGTTACGAAGGATCATAGAAACACAGAACAGCCTGGGTTGGAAGGGACCTTGAAGGATCACCTTGTCCAACCTTTTGTGGGAAAGGGAGCCTAGACAAGATTATCCAGCACCTTCTCCAATCGCACCTTGAAAACCTCCAGTGAAGGGGACTCTTCAGTCTCTCCTCCTAGGACAGGTTCTTCAGCCTTTGAGACACCATAGCTTAGCCTGTATGCACCAAGAAGCACAGTAAAGGCAAGCTTAGCACAAGKTACCGTCATCATGGTGGATGAAGGAAGGACATGTCATCACTGGAAGCAAACCTGGGCATTGAGGTGTCTGTCATCATAGCTGTTCCATCAACTGAGATACAAATCTTTGAAAATTAAATGTAAGTAAACTGCCATCTTTCATTGCCTGAATCCAATTCTTCAAATCTCTTATGTTCAGCACTCAAAGGCGCTTACCTTCTGCTGAGGAGCCACAGTACCGCACATTCGTTGAGGTACAATTATTTTACAGCTGCTTCCTACAGCGTTCCTCCCCGGTATCCTAGCTGTGTTAGTTACGTGTCTGCTGAACAAAGGCTGATGCTTTCCTTCCAAACCACCCTTGTACTCAGCTCCCAGACAGAAGCAGATCTGGTACAAGCTGTTCAATAAATTTGAGCTCTGTACTTGAACTTCCTACTGATCTTTCACCACCAGTTTCTACAATTACTAGTTGGAATAAACTTAAGTGTATATATAACATTAGTAAAGCTGAATCAGATGGGTTTTAGCTTAAGATTTTAAGCTATAAATTGTCCCTAGGTCAGCAATCAGGATGTTGTTGTTATAACTTCCTCCAACTCTAACTTCAGCCACGTGCTGACCTTGCACAAAATTTAAATTTGATTGCATCACAAAGCTATGACTTAAYGTTACACTGAATAAATTAGACCTTAAACTAAACTTCTCCCCTCTATGCTATTTGTATARTGCTTGGGATGCATTTTTGTTTAGAGCTCTTCTGTTTAAAAGAATACATCGCTTCTAGCTCACCTTGAATTTAACTAAGACAAGTAATTTTGCAAGTAGCCTCTTGCAAAATTAATGAACTTGCTTTGCAATTTATTTCCACTCAAACAATATTAAAAAAATGACTTCATATTTGAAGAAGTATAGATTTGCTGAGAACATCTTCCACAAAGAAATATTGCTGGCAGTTGCCCAACACAAACTGGTACTCACTTGATTGAAACATTTTGGTTATTAGAAAAAAAAAAGATTAAATTTTTAAATTCCACATCTCTAAAAAAGGCATTGTATGGCCCTACGTAGGCTTTTCTCTTCTCCCCTCATCATAAGTGATTTTTCCGTTATTACTGATTGGACTGGGTCTGGCTGGGGTGAGATCATTACCTTCACAGCRGCCCGTGAGGTGCTGTGTTTTGGATCGGTGGCTAAAACAGCGTTGACAGCAGACCAGTGTTTTGACAGTGCTTCCACAGCACCCAGGCTTTCTCTGTTTCCCACCCTGCCCCTGCAGCAAGCAGGCTGGGAGGGGACACAGCCGGGACAGCTGACCCAAAAAGGGATAACCCCTGCCATATGACGTCACGACAGCATTAAACACTGAGCGAAGGGGGTTTTTGGGAAGGGAGCCATTGCTTGGACCCTGTCTGGGCATCAGTCTACCTGTGGGAGGTGATGAGTGACTGCCTTTGCGCCACCCATTTTGCCAGGCTTTTTTCATCTTCTTTCCTTCGCTTATTAAACTATTTGAGCTCATGAGTTTTCTTGCTTCTGCTCTTCGTATTCTCTCCCCCACCCTGCGTGGGGTGCAGTGAGCGAGCRGCTGTGTGGTGCTTAGCTGCTGGCCCACCACACTGATTTAACACACAAGTGGTTTTAGCACTTGACATGAACTATTTTCATTAGAAGTAATGACAAATTTAATTTCTGATACCATAAGAACAGGCAGCAGGTCTTAAATATTGCAACAGAAWCTTGCATTTTTAGTTCAATTCTAAGCAAGGAGGAGACATTGAGAAGTGGGTGGGATGGACTATTCCAACTGAAAGTTTCAAATCACTTCATGTTATAACAGCAGATTCCTCTAATGGGTGCCTCTGGSTACTTTCCAACTAAGCAGCGGCAACATAACAGCTACAGCGCAATAAAGACACTGACACTTTGCTTAGATAAAGATTTGTGTCGGTTTTGATAATTCATTTCTTCTTCACCTTCACAACAAAATTCTATCTGTGGTTACTAGAAAAGCTGCTGTAAAACAAAGGTCAATACATTTTACTTGGGAAAGAAAGAATACTTTGTAAGACGGCTGCATCTCTGAAAAGACTAATGACCAATCCCAATGATCAGTTAGTTCTACTGAATCCCTTGAAGCAAACATTTTGTAGAAAAGAAGACARAGGGTTAACAGACATTCGGATCTACCAATTCATTATTTCACTGATTTGTTTTTCTTAATATTCTCATGACTACACTATAGGGAAAAAATATAAAAGGAAAGAAGCTAAAAAAAGAGCTGTTATGCTGAAAAGTGTTAAGATGTGGGGCATAATGCCCATCAGTCAGCATTGTAGGTTTCCCATTAAGAAGAATAACACCATGTTATCTGCAAGAATTCATTTTTAGCTGGTGGCTGTTTGAYAGCCTCAGGAATGTTTTCAGTGGCATCCCTAAAGGACGAGTGTCACATCAGAGAAACCACTATCAGAGCCAGATATTACCTGAGGTTAATAAATAAACAGTTGAACCCAAAGCCTGAGAGAAAATGATAGCTGAAATATTGAGGAAAGCAACGAGTGCCTAAAGAAAGAACACTTCATCTCAATAACTGCTGAATAACACTTAATCTCAACAGTGAAGAAAATGCCCAAAAGGTCAGCCACCATCTGATGAGCTTGTGGAATTTTTTTCCTACCTGATTACAGCAGATAATTCCAGAGGTTTTTGAAAGCAAAAAATACAATATGATAAATCTGTGACTTGTTTTGGCATAGCTGCACTCAGGCAGGGAATGTAAATGCCAAGATGTTACTCGCTGTCAGTCCTTGAAAACCAATGGTATTGTAAATCAGCGTCAGAATCTTGCCTTTACTCTCTGTCTCTTTCTCTTACTGCTTCATTGAACWAGATGGAAAAATGAAGACTTGCTGCACAGCTGACAGGAACTAAAGAATATACAGCCACATGAATGCTGTATCCATTACATCGCAATTCAAGCCTTCATATATTGTTTTGAAGACAGAACCCAAACAACAGAAATGTGAGGAGCAATGAGAGCTTCGACTTCCAGCTAACTCCAGAAGCACTGCTGTAATAAGCCCAATGGGCAATCTCTGCCATAGAAACAGCTGATCAACTGCCACAAAAACACAGGTCAGGATCTAAACCAACTACCCCACAGTCCTTATCCAGATAAATCTGTTAAAAAATTCAGAGTTTGGTTGACAAGCAGGTGGTAAATGATTGATAAACCAATTTTACAAGAACAGCATCACAGAGGAGAAAGAAGTTGGGTTTTTTTCATTAATGCTCTTCTAATAGAGCTAATCTAGAAAATATTCCTGATACTTCTACAGAAGACAAAAATAACACAAGGTTTACAGAACTGGCAGATAATTATGAATCAGAAGAGTTATAAATAACACCTGTATTAGGCTAGTATCTGGTTGACCCAAGCTGATGAAGCAAAACTGTAAACAAGTTAAAGGCCATATGTATGTATGTGACAAATGTGCAAGGAACCAAAGTCAGATTCCCAGCAAGTATAAAAYAAAAAGAAGTAAAAAGAGAGATGACAATTCTACATTGTAGAAGACACGAATAGGAGAGATGGAAACTAACAGACTAACAGTATTACTAAAAGTTACCTAAGGCTGCATGTCATTCTTGAGGCAAACAGAAACACTTTAATTTTAGAAAATGAAACAAATCTGAAGAAAATAGACTGCATTCCCATGGGGATGTTAGCTCCTGCGTCTTGGCTTTGGTTCTCTTTCAAATATAAGTATTTCTGCTAYCTTTACAGAAACAAACGGTGGAAGGATGACCTGCTTTACATTTATTACTGGTTTCTTTTCTAAATGCAAAGAGCTGACTGTACTGCACCCAGATAGTTCCTCGGTGACTAACACAGACACATGAGTTGATTCACCCTCACCCACAGAAATATTTTSTCATTTGCTGGAATATGCATTCTAATGTTCAAGCAAGCTCACAATCCCCAAAACATAAAGCGTCAAAGACAAGTGGTCTTATGAAATGAAGCTTTCACCAATCTTATCTAGAAAGTGCTGGTACTTGCCACTGGCAATAGATCTGTCTAGGTGGTAAGCTCTCTCTTGATAACATCTGAAGGCRCGATCCAAAGCCTACTAAAGCCAATGAACAGTTTTTCAGTAATTTCAACAAGATCTGCATCAGGTTCAGGAAGACTACAGCTGATATGTGGAGATGACCTATACTGCTTCGACAAATGTTATTTACAAGTCGTGTCAAAACCAGAAGATTTACATTCAACTATTCAGCTTGGATTATTGCAGAAAACATGTACCTTGAAACAAAATCTGAAACCCAGATCCTTAATGGGAAGATGAGTATAATACTGATGCCASTTTCGGTGCAGGCTAACCACTTTGTTGGTTAAGTTTCACTTACACTGGTATTGCTTAGTGCTCTGCATTTTGTTGCAGCTATAAAATCTTAATTCATTTTTTGTTAAAAAAAAAAGTTGCTTTCTCTCTTTTCCCATCATCAAAACATCATGCCAATAGGCAGTTCAGTCCCTCTGGAAGAAAAGAAATACATTCACATTAGATCAAACGACAGATTTTATTTTCAACATCACTTCCATATGGTCTTCAGGGAATGAGATAAAACACATTTGTCACTACATCAGTGAAAGGGCAATTCTAACATGTGGCTCTATCAGTTGAAAATCTGATTTCTACCAGCACGGTGAGTCTGAATGTGTCAAAGATAACTACGAACACTCATATGAGATTTTGTAAAGCTGGTGCAAATGCCATGTCAATTCTAATGTCTCACTATTAGGTACAGGCCCAAAACATTGTCATTAAAATGTATCACAATCTGAGGAAAAACTAGGTATTTTTTTAAAGTTAYTAAGAAATAGCTAGCACCTCTTGACTCAAAACTTATACTGTATCACCCAACTGGAACCCRCTCTCAAGTTTTAGATGCATTTCTTGCTCCATTTAAATGGATTTTGTTCCTTTACCATGAGCTCTGTCTCCTCTGATAATATCCAGGCGGGGGACTGAGGTGTGGCAATCACTGTGGCCATACCCAAGTGTCAGGCAACTTCTGATACAGAAACAGCCCACCCCAACCCTCACGTGAATGCGGGCAAACACCCAGGCATGCTTCCCCAGGCTTTCAGCAGAAGCCAAACACATCTTCCTGTATTTGCCACAGAGTGGGTTGTTACCACATATCTGTGTGGGTGGCAAATGAGACTACCAGCTGTCACCCTCCTGACCCAAGGGCCAGATTTTGCTGCTGTGGGCAGTGGAGCAGCAGCTGTTGTGGGGAGCCGCCATCCCCAGCCTTCAGCAGCCGGACTTGCTGGTCATGACGGATAAATAATCCAAAGACGACTTTCCAGAATGTTGCTATGAAATGAAAAATGTGCTGGGTGTTTAAGCAAGAGGATATAGACTAGGGAGATTATGGTAGCGTTGTATTTGTTGGTGGCACTGGTATAGTGTGTGGTATGAAAAAAAGAAAAGTCATGGGGCTAATTACAGGACTATAATCCACTTAACTTATCCAAGTGAGACTTTCACCATAATCTGTTGATCTGAACCAGAATTTGGCAGGGGAGAGATCTTCCACATAGCACACAATGGTGTTAAAAGACTCCATGGCTGGAAATTGAAGGCAGATCCACAGGAAAAAAAAACTTTTTTTTTTAACAGTGAGGGCAGCCTAGCTGGAATTGTGGGGGACACTAAGTGAGGATCATTCCACCTCGTTTTAGCTGGCCAGAAGTTAAATGTTTAGTTTAAATTGGGGTGGGTGCCCTGTATTGTCAACCGATACCCTCCAAAGGGTGATTCACCCCCTCTTTAACATCTATCTCATGACACACTGGAGGTCCTTATGTGCCTCCATTGATTATGAAGAGTTGACTCARCTGCAGTGGACAGGATAGCTGTGACAAACAGCTACAGCTAAATAAGATGAATCCCACTTTATGTGTGTGTATACACTATATATACGTACATAATGTATATACATGTATAGATACAAGTATACGTACATATATCATGATATATCATTGTGCCCAACCATATCTAATAGACCTTGAAAGGAAGTCCGTTTTGTGCTGGTTTTGTTTGGGGTAGAGTTAATCTTCTTCACAGTAGCTAGTATGGGGCTGTGTTTTGGATTTGTGCTGGAAACAGTGTTGGTAACACAGAGATACTTTCGTTACTGCTGAGCAGTGCTTACACAGAGTCAAGGCCTTTTCTGCTCCTCACCTCACCCCACCAGCGAGCAGGCTGGGGGGGCACAAGGAGTTGGGAGGGGACACAGGTGGGACAGCTGACCCCAGCTGATCAAAGGGATATTCCATACCATATGACGTCATGCTCAGCATATAAAGCTGGGGGAAGAAGAAGGAAGGGGGGACGTTTGGAGCAATGTTGTGTGTCTACCCAAGTAACCGTTACGCGTGATGGAGCCCTGCTTTCCTGGGGATGGCTGAACACCTGCCTGCCCATGGGAAGTAAAGAATTAATTCCTTGTTTTTCTTTACTTGTATGCGTGGCTTTTGCTTTACCTATTAAACTGTCTTTATCTCAACCCATGAGTTTTCTCACTTTTACCCTTTTGATTGTCTTCCCCAACCCACCGCAGGGGAGTGAGCGAGCAGCTGTGTGGGGCTTAGTTGCCAGTTGGGGTTAAACCATGACATTTTGTTTGAATCTAGGAATCTATTTTAGCAGCTTTCAGCAATGCAGTTCYTCCTATGACAGAGCTCGTGTTTCAGTTTCTTGTAGACACATGCAACCTTCAAGCTAGTGTCCCATTCAGCTTCTGATTTCTCGTACATTAGCCTTCAGGCAGCCCTAAAGGAAGGATGATCTCTGTCCTCACCCGCCTTCAGAAATGTTACTGGGAGACCAGATATGCTGACAGACTCCTTAGATTTGTGCCATTTTCAGCAAAAAGACTGCATTAATTTCTTTTTATTGCTTCTTCCCATTAATTATGGCATTAGCACTCACAGAGATTTTCTGTGAGCAACCAGTTATAAGCATGACCGTGTGTTCATCTGAAATGAGCTTGCTATGATCCACCTGCCTATCACTTATAAATTAAGAAGAATATTTCTGAGTAAATCAGGTCATATTATACCAATGCAAGAAAATATGATCAAATTATTTTGGGAAGAAAATATCTGAAAACTGRAGCAATATTTGCATGATGTCACTTCCCTTTAGTATGAGAATGAGGTAACTTTTCTAGACCATTCATAATTTCTTCTCCTCAAAACTAGGATCATCCTTTTTTAGTTCCCAACTGAATAAACTTTAGTGGAAAGGTGTCATGTGCAGCAGTGCTATGTGACTTTTACTTTTAAGCCACAATTTAATTCATGACTTTGTTATTACTCTTGTCTACTTGCATTCGTTCAAAGCAATCCATTTCATTAATAATAAAAAAATCTGTGTCCTTAGTATACTTCATTTTTATGCAGCACAGTTCTCATGGTTGATGTTTCTCTGATGTCCTTTATGCAGCTGTTTCTATTTACACATTTTAACTCACGGAAGCCCAAACGTACAGTGTATAATGAAAGATTTAGAAGTATATAATCAGTTTAAAACTTGCAAGAGACATGCAGRATTATTTGCTTCACAGTGGCCAGAGCAACATTCCCATAAACTACCTGTGGTCAGTGTCCAGGTTGTGTTAATCCCATATGCTATAACAGAATACCCACCTTTCACAAATACCTTACTTTTATAATTTTCGTTACTTTTATAATTTTTGTAATTGTGAGCTTGCTTGAACATTAGAAYGTCATATTCCAGCAAATGAGAAAATATTCCTGTGGGTGAGGGTGAATCAACTCCTGCTTAATCTCTGAAGCAAAGATCAAGTATTATCATCATATGTATATAGAAAATGTAAGACTACAGATACTAATGTAATTGGATGAGAGATAAGAGAAGTCTGTTACAAAGTAGAAAAGGATTAACAACGATAAACAGAGTTTGACTGTGGTTGCCTGCCGTATCCATGCCAAACAATGAAGGATGTTTGCATAGCAAACAATCCTCCACAAGGATGARTCACCTTCAAATGAAAGTGACACTGTTTTAATCTTGCATTGTGACAGCACCGAGGTCGACCTGCATTGTATGAGATATTGCACAAGGACAGCAAGAGGGGCAGCCCCACATGGAAGAAATTCAGTCCAAATAATGAAGAGATGGAAGAGCCTTCAAGAGTTCAGAGTCCCAGCAGGTGAAGTGACTGAATGAAGGCCACAAAGCAGATAAGCTAGAACACACTCAGATCTCCTTACCATTTACAGTTAGTGCCTTTTTGTTGAGCACATGACTTCATTTGATTTCAAAAAACAGTGCTGTATTGTACTCCTTTTACATTGATTTCTACATAAAAGACAGCAAGAGGGGAAGGAAGACATCGGAGAAGTACACCTTTAGGTGCAATGCATTGCAGATGCTGTAAGAGCTGGAAAAAGCAAGCAAATAAAATACAGTGCAGCAGCTCTGATATTCCACAGAAAAAAAAAATCTTCTTGGTCCTTTTGTTAGTGGAATCTCTTCAAATAAAACAGTATTTTTAAGTACAGGACTGTCCCAGTCTTTATCCCCTTCCAGCCAACATTCTTAGTTATAAACATCGATTTCTCTCAGATCCACCTTGATCCTTACATAGCAATTAAATGCTGGGTATTGTTGAGGCATGTATCTAATGGYCTGTGACAGGGTTAATTTATTACCTTGATTGTCAGGGTTAGATAAGAAAGCACACATTTTTTTCCACATGAGTGCACTTACTTTTTTTCCCTGTTCTCATTCTGAGTAGCTTTTTGAAGACCTAAAAATGAAAAGGACAAGTAATAGTGATAAGAACTGGGATCTATGTCCTCTGTGCATTTTWAAATAATAACCTGTGCTGCTAGCCTCTTTATGTGTATCAGCCTTTCTASAGCACTGCTGTATCTGAATACACTACTGATGCAAAATACTATGTCTGTAAAAAGGATAATAGTAAAAGCACCTGTTATTTTACTTTTCTCAAGTAGCCTGGGGACATATATAATTACTTTACTGTTTTCAGCTATGGACTCAAAACACATGAACTATGGYCCAGGAGATGCTAATGAGTACTGATGTCATGCATTATAAAATCTTGAAGRTTTGAGTTACTAAAATATTTTTGTTCCATATGTCAAATCTGAACTGAAGCTCCAAATGAGCTGCGAGTTAGTTGGTAAAGAGCTGAAGGCATCTGATGGAATCTCAGGTGGCTGCTCAGCTCMCTAGGATTTGAATAAAAGCAGCAAAACTTCCTTTTATCTGGGACAAAGAGCGAGATACCATCACTGAAGTACATGAGTAAAAAGGTGGGGTCGTGTTAAGCGATGTGACGCTTAAATACAAAAAGAGCAGAATTTCTAGATTATTTAATACAAAGGAAAAGGATAAACAATAACTTCATTTCTGCACAAGTGGCAATAAGAACTTTATCTTCTTTGTTCTTCCTTTATCTTTTCTTTTCTCAGTTTCAGAAACGCTAATTAAACTGAGATATAGTTCTTCAGGTTTTAAGCTCTAACTCATTAGTTGCAACAAAAAATCTCAGATCAATGGATAATTAAAAAAAAATTAAATACAACCAGGTGCATGTTACTGTTACAAATCTTGACCTAACAGTGGCAAGAAGGGGAACAATTAAACAAACTTAAAGAAAAAAGTCTATACAAAGAATTACTTTTTGTTTGTGCGGTATATTTGGTCCCATTAATAAAGTAGCTTTGTAGGGAAGGCTAAATATGTGTGCCTTAACTTATATTGATATAAAATCTCAGGCTTCACATTGCACCGATCACTAATTTTGTATTTACTAAAATGCAAAAATAATGTTCCTTTGGCTCAAAAAAAAAAGTACTCTATTAATTTCAGGGATTTACTGCAGAGATTAATTTTACCCAATGTAATTAAATTCTATGCAAGCTATTTTTTTTCTCCTCTCTAAATGCCATGCATGGAGATTCAAATATGCTTTCATTGTGCAGCAGCTGTATCAGCTCTTTGTGCTTTCACGGCTTCTTTTGGTCTACTGTTTCTACATTTGAGGCTTGTAAGTAAAAGCATAAATGAAGAAGTAAACAGAGTTCAATGTTCATAAATGAGTCTCACTCACAAAGAAAGGAACTGCTCTATTTAACTTTTCTGGATTCTTCCTGGAATCTGTTCTGGGGGACATACACCTCTGAAAACTGCTTCCACAGCCTTTCAGCAGAGGGACCATGTCATTGTTAAGTGTTTTAATGATCCCTTCAGTGATCCAAGCAGTCTTCAGCTGCAAGAAAATAGCAGTGAGATTAACAGTGAAATAAATAGCAGACTGAAAATAAAATAGGAAAAATCCAGTCCTTCCCTTTCGCAATTCTGCAGGTTTTGAAGCACGTAAAAACACAYAGACTGTAAGCTTAACTCCTTGTGTTAAGGGATACTTATCCCTTAGTACTTATCCCTTAAGTACTATCTGTGGAGAAGCTGAGATGAGGAGCAGTGAATGCACCTTCATGTATTGATGAATGGAGATCTAATACCTTGCTTGTTACACAATGAAATGATCGTTTTGGTGCTTAATGCGGTGTACCACAGGGTCTGTTGCCTTCAGGAGTCTTTTAAAAGACAGTTGCTTCAGAAACTGAATGCTGCTTTCACTTTTTTTTTCCCTCCTTTGAATTTAGTCATCAAGGAGCAGATGCATGGTCAGGTAGAGTATTGATTTCCGCCTGCCAGAAAAAGCTTTTTTTATACGTAAAAAAAAATTTACAAGATTACAGTACAACTACTCCTAAGAACTACAGACTTGAAAACCCCAGAAATCTGGAAAATTATTTTCAYATCTAAAAAACTGTATCAGTCCACCTTCTAGATCCTGACTCCATTTTCYAGGCTTAGCTGCAGAATACCTGTCCCAAGTCTGTAAGCTGAGTGCGTGCTCATGGGATATATACCTCAATGACAGCTGAGTCTCTACTCATACTTCTTATGCCTGTAGGCTACAACATTTTAAAAAATACTATAACTACCTGCCTTTTTATGCTTTCAAAAATAACAAGTTATCTTGCACAGATACTATGGCAATATAATTATATTTACATGAACTCTGAAATAACAARGGGAAAGGAAGCAACTTTAACACCTCTTGACTGGAAGATGAGCAAACCTTTAAGTAAAAGACAAGATAAGGATCATATGTTAAGTAGTTGAGGTAGGTAAGAAAGCTTGAAACACTTTCCTAGAAGAGGAAATTACATATCTAAATGGAAGGTTGGGCGGAAGCTATACAGAGAGAGGATTCAAAGACTGCACTACTTGTTTGTTTAATTGTATTGGGCCTTTGATACAAAAACTGAAAAGACTGTAAGAGAAGGGAGAGACAGGACACTGGAGGAAATAAAGTTCGGTACTACTATTACTACTGTCATTTTCAGTTTATTTTACTATTATTATTATTATTAATAGTAGCAGTATTAGTAGTAAAGAAGTTTAACTACTAGTGGTAGTTAAATCTATTTAATCTGAAATTACCCTACCTGATTTATTCAACATGTTTCTTGGCTGATTCAAGATTACTTTTACTATTGCTATAGGCAGCAGCCTTCCCCTGTCAAACTATTGGACAGAAAGTGCCAATTCCATCACTGACATAACTCCAGTAAGTCAGATAACAATACGGGGGGGGGAGAGAGAACAAAAATCTACAATAATTCATAAAATATCACATTTTACTTCAAAATTTTATCCTTTTTTTTTCCCTAGAGATGGCAAGGGCATGAATCTGAAACAGAAAAAAAAGCTGGTGTAGATAACTCATGTGGTAAGCAAACCACAAAAACAGCAATGTGATGGAAATCACATTCTGAGACAGACCCTTGATGACTCAGATATTCTAAATTACTTTTCAAAAGGAAGTGGTTATTTCTGTATGGGGGGAAAGGATATCAACTGTCACATGATGCTTCACTATATTTGCTATCAGGGCTCTACTGAAGTCACCTATTATTGCCAAAGAAATGCACAAGGTACTTTTCACATTTCTCAAAATTGCCGTCACGGGAGTGGGAGAACAAACCCTACACTTGTGTCACACGGGCAGAATCTGGTTTCAGTATTTCCTTTTGGCAGTGGGACTACCAGAGTTTCGACGGACAAAAGACAGCGCTGCCCAAGGATGAGAATGGAAGTGAGATGCACACTGCCAACAGACATGAACCACTGTATTCACTCTAAGTCAAGGCACACTGGGAAGTGCCAGGCTGTTATGATGAGAGATGATTCTTCCCTCTAACTATTCATTTATTTAAATAGAAACAGGATCAATGGAAATAGCAATGAGACAGAGTTTACCTTCTTTAGTGGAACTTCCAGCCTTGTAGCTTTCAAGTGTTAGCGCTCACAGATTTGATATGGGTGGAGAACTTGCCAAACACTCTCTCGCACATAGACTTGGAGAAGGAAAGTCATGCATTCATTCCCCATCATTTAGAGGTGCACTGGACTCTGAAGGAAGACCATAGTAAGCTAACATTATTATAGAATTTTGTACGATGCAAACATCTTGCTTTAATCTCAAAGTCAAATGTCAAACCAGCCATTTATTATTGGTCTTGTGAGACTGCATTTTTATACCTGTATTATTGGTCTTGTGAGATTGCATTTTTATACCTGACTTTTTATAAGAACGGGTAATAACTCATTAATTCAGTGCTTGTCCACTCTCAAGTCATATAAATGGAGTTAACATCTTCGTAAATGATCTGGATGGTGGGGCAGAGTGCACCCTCAGTTTGCTGATGGTACCAAACTGGGAGGAGTGGCTGATACTCGGAGGAGTGGCTGATATGCCAGAGGTTTGTGCTGCCATCCAGAGGGAACCTCAACAGGCTGGAGAAATGGGCTGACAAGAAGATCATGCAGTTCAACAAGTGCGAAGTCCTGCACCTGGGAACAAAGACCCCAGGCACCAGTATATGCTGGGGGTTCCTGAATACCAGAGAGACATGGACATACTGGAGATAGTCCAGCAAAGGACCACTGAGATGATTAAGGGACTGGAGCATCTCTCCTGAGGAAAGGCTGAGAGCTGGGACTGTTCAGCCTGGAGAAGAGAAGGCTGGAGCAGGGGGAGGAGGATCTTACCAATGTATATAAATACCTGTAGGGAGGGTGCAAAGAGGACAGAGCCAGGCTCTTTTCAGCGGTGCCCAATGACAGGACCAGAGGCAATGGGCACAAACTGAAACACTGGAGGCTCCAACTGTGCATCAGGAAACACTTTTTCACTGTGAGGGTGACCAAGCACTGGCACAGGTTGCCCACAGAGGTTGTGGAGTCTCCATCCTCAGAGAYAGTCAAAAGYCATCTGGACATGGTCCTTAGCAGCTGGGTCTGGGTGGTCCTGCTTGAGCAGAGGGCTTGGACAAGAYGACCTCCAGAGGTACCTTCCTACCTCAGCTGTTCTGTGATTCCGTGAATGCACGTGGTAAAGGACTCTTAACACTCTGGATATGCTAATGAATTATTATGCATGAGATACTTGCACATTAATGTAGATGAAAAAACACCAAAAAAATKACTACTATGCATCTCTTCGTATCACAGATGAACCATACAGCAAGAGAACAATAAGATGGTTAAAGTAAGCACTCAAGAGTCATAAAATGGCAGAATTAAGATTAATTGTCCAATGGCTGGTTATTAAACAACRTCATGCAGTTTCTTCCCCGCTCCTTCTGGGACTTTATATGTGAAAATTACATTGGAGAATTTTGCTCCAACTTGTAAATCTGCTGGTAAAACTTGGAACATGGAAATGTTTTCAATGAACAATTATAAATACATAGCTCGGAATACAATAAGTTGTAGAATTGGTCTTGTAAACAGAATAAATATAACCTCCATAAATGCTATAGCACTTGTCCATTTTTTATTACCTTGTCAGCTTTTTCCCTTTCAGCTTCATCTTCCAAAATAGCCAGCGAAGTGGGTTCTCTCTGTTTTTCACTAGAAGCATCAGGTTTTCCCTTGCGTTTGCTAAAAGCTGGGTATAGTTCACTCTCTGACTGGCTAGATTTGCTCTTCTGTGAAGGAACTGATATTTCAATCTGATATTGTAAAATAAAACTCAAGGTTAAAACACATAGTTGGGAAAATAAATGTTATCCACATCATAAATAACTGAAAGAGGGAAGAGAGGACACTTTTTTCCCCTTCCTTTTTGATTTTCCTTTAAAGAGCAACAAGATAGACCAAACCAAACACAAAGAGTGGGAAGAAAAATCACTATCTTGTTTGATTAGCAATCAARCAATTATTCTCATTGCCGTAAGGATGAGAATGAACAAAAGAGGATGTGTCTGAACAAACCTCTCCCTTTTCTATAATACCAGATCTTACTGGACAAATGGAACGGTAATGAGAATAATCCAGTACTGTAGTAAACATGAAGTATAAACAAATGAAAGTGTAAAAGCTACAGTCTTTCACCTTGAAATGTAAAACCTTTACAGTTACCTTTAAAACTGCATTAATAACATCACATCTGAGCACGGAGAGAAAACTTTTAGCATGCCCTGAGTACAAAGAACATYAATTCTCTCATCAGCGAGACACAGTAGCATTCTTCTGGAAAATAAGCATAACAAAAAAATAAATTGCTGAGATTTTCAATGAAAAMTAACGCTTTTGTTCAATGGCATAATAGCTGATAAATGAAGGCTATGTATAACATCATCGAGGCTTTGAGATTTTACTGAGAATTACAAAGCTGATTTAAGAGCATTCCCAAATAAAGGAATGAGCTAATACAGTAGCTTCAGTGGCAGCTTCCTCTAAAACTATAGATGGACAGCGTGGGATAAGGTTCTGTCAAATGTCAGAAGGTCAGCAGAAGAAAATACCTTAAAACAAATACGTTTACACGGGTCTCTGCCATTTTTTAATATCAGCCAACCCACCTTCCAAACAAGAAATCTTCACGTGCCTCACCCGTTTTATTCCTGATTCGGTCTCTCTCGGTAAGATTATACATACTGGGACAGAAGTAGGATTGAGCTAAGTAGATGCCAGGATTCGAGCTTGCATTTTCAGACAGTGCTGAGCTGTACCACACAAGCAGAAGCAGGTTGTTCAGAATTAACTCAGGTTTCTCTATGTGGCACCTCTACTTTGCATGGGAGCTAGTTTCCTCAGCAGTTTCACTCTAGTAAAAATACAGATACTCTGCAGCCAGTGGGGCACATATATTGAAACCTGTTCATAGTACAGCCAAGATCTAAAGAGAAACAGATACAGAATGCCCCTCTTCCTTTGGTGTAGTGCGATTTTCCCTGAGTGAGCATGCTTAAAAATACATTTCAGGTGTCTGTTATATATTACATCATTTCAGCAACATTTATTCATTTAAAAAATTATTCCCACTTTTCACATTGATTAAACATGAAATATTGTTTCTTTCATTAATTAAKTTTTAACTGCCAAAACCAGAAAATTATTTTGACATTAATCAGCCGAGATATATAAAATCCAATTTTTTTGTGCTAATAGTGGCATACAGATTTAAAGCAGTCTCCCCTTTCTCCTCCCCAGTTATCTCCTTTTTATGTACTTTCTCATCCCCTGTGCTCAGAATGTACTCGTTGCTTACTCTTTCCAAATTTCTCTCAGCTAATCTGGAATCCCAAAATACTGAATATTTTCTTTTTGTAGGCTGCTGTTAGAAYTCCCGGCATCATTATAAGAAATACCTGATGAATGGATGCTTAATTCTTTTCTTCTGAACTGGATAGTAAGATTCAAAAGGATCTGAACATTCTTCAAAGTAGTTTCTCCAAAATTCCAGGACACCTGGGTTTCCTTCCCTTTCTTTCCTTTTCTTTCCTTTTCTTTCCTAACCCATTGTTATTCAAGTCTTCTCACATAATGATTTTAGGGAACCTAACCTGCCCTTAGATGCACATTTGGATAGACCTTAGTGTCGTGTTTCACTGCATAGGATTTGAGTGTTTTCGCATAAGTTGTTTTGCAATTATTTTGTAGTTCAGATATACCTCTATCCAATGAGTGACTACAGATGTATAGGTGTTTGCACTCAAATAATTCAGTTTTTTGAAGGAAAGACTCTGGTACGGTAGTTCAGATGGAACGCTTGTACACTTTTTCTTTCAGAGAGTATTTTGGGTTGTTTCAAGCCCCGCTCTCACAACCTCCTCTTCTTTTGTTTCCATGTAAATGTCAGCCAATTTGACATGTGTGAAGAAATATGCATGGCATATTACCAAGCAGTTTGTATTCTTTGAACGAGAGACACACTGATCTTCATTTTCAAAAAAACCAATGGCATAATTATGCATTCAGAGGGCATGAACAATTGTGTAACGCATTCTCTGTAACTATGAGCCAAATTATACGTGGTTTTCACTACAACAAACAGAAAAGCATGCAATGCATCAGACCCCATTTGAACACACAATTTTGAAACCAGCTTATGTATGGGTGGGGCTATAATACCATTTTTATCTATATTGAGTGGAAACCTGCAGAGGTTGGAAATGTTTCCTAAAATACACAGAGGCTTTGACATTTTGCTTCACTCTACATCAAAAGGAAAACCTGGCTGTTCCAAATTCTCTGAGAAAGAAAATTCAAGGAGAACAAGCTTGGGACTGATCAAGCTCTTCTGTTCTGACAACATTTTGTATTTGTATGAAAATCAAAACAGAACCAAACTATTTCAAATGAATACAAACATTTCTTTCCAGAAGCAACAGAATCTTGAGCAGTCAAATCCAGGATGAGTCAATATCCATCCTCTGTTACAGAGCATAAAGAAGTGAAAGTGCTTTAAAAGAAGCTTTTAAAATGGTTCAGTATTAACCATTGCACCTCGAATACTGTGTACTGTGTTCAGTTTTGGGCCCCTCACTACAAGAAGGACATTGAGGTGCTGGAGCATGTCCAGAGAAGGGCGACGAGGTTGGTGAAGGGTCTGGAGRACAGGTCTTATGAGGAGCAGCTGAGGGAGCTGGGATTGTTTAGCCTGGAGAAGAGGAGGCTGAGGGGAGACCTTATCGCTCTCTACAACTACCTGAAAGGAGGCTGTAGAGAGRTGGGTGYTGGTCTCTTCTCCCAGGTAACAAGCGATAGGACGAGAGGAAATGGCCTCAAGTTGCGCCAGGGGAGGTTTAGATTGGATATTAGGAAAAAWTTCTTCACTGAAAGGGTAGTCAGGCATTGGAACAGGCTGCCCAGGGAAGTGGTGGAGTCACCATCCCTGGAGGTGTTCAAAAAACGTGTGGATGAGGTGCTTCGGGACATGGTTTAGTGGGCATAAGTACTGGGTTGATGGTTGGACACGATGATCTTAGAGGTCTTTTCCAACCTTAATGATTCTATGATTCTAWGATTCTATGATTCATTTTGCTTAACGTTGATGTTCAACTGAAATGACTCTTTTAAATTGAATGGCTCTGTACTGGAACACTGTTAGCAGACTTTGTTCCTTATCTTATCTAAATAGGTGTTAAGGAACAACACTTCCCACCTGCATCTCTTAGACAGTCACCCTACCCTCATCTTCAATTTCTGTGAGTGGAGTGAAACACACAATTCTAGAAAGAGATTCTAAAAAAGATTGCTTAAAATAGGTCAAAAAAATTACATCTTAAAATGCTTCTAAACAAGTCTAGAAACTTGTTTAAATGGAAACATCTATGGTTTAATCCCACATCAACTATATGATTAGGGTGAGCTCTTTACTCATAGCTGATTTGGCATTATCCCATATGAGTTTCTTATACACATTACCATGAATTTTATCTTTTATCTTTGACACTGAATGGCATATATACAAAATGTGGTGACATTTAAAAGTGACRGAACTGGGTAAGGCAACACTGTATACTCTTTATTGGTTTGTATATGTGTAAATAAAGTATTGGTTATATCAGTGAAAAAATAAACAGTATTTGAAACGTAAGACTTGAAAAGTGCAAGTAGCTTTTTAAAGTGGTTATTATGCTTATATCATTTTCTATTAGTTCATCTTTAAAATTMATATATTCCAGTTTGCTGTGTATTAACATCTGAAAAATATTATATACAATATTATAAGAATTATCTTTTGATCATTAAGTAATTTATACACTAAATTCTAAATTAGARGAACCAAATTATTCTAACTCTAAGAATTACACTATAGTTCTTTGACAGTGATTGCTTCTCTTGTTGCGGTAGGAGTTATGTGGAATTACATGTGACCGAAGAAGATAACTGAAGATTGTTTTTTGTACACGTTTTCTGTACTTCTGAGAACTTGGAGAAACAGTTTAGGCTGGTGGTCTGTGCATTATTTGAATCAGTTGCTTTGCACACTGAAAGAGCTTTATTGAATGCGTTGTGCATAAACCTGAAGCATTGCACTGATTTTTAAGCAATTGTGTGAACTCTGCCTACATATTCAGCATTATACCAGATAATCCAGGGTGAAGAAATCTTAATGCTTTATCCAAGTGCATTACAGGCTGAGTGAAATTACTTTAATTGTCTGTTTTTCAATCTGACAATCAGARAGAGATTACAGATATATATCAGATATGTCATTATAGTCAATTACACTATTAACTGAAGCAAAACTTTTATAGTATTTCTATGCAGTAAAAACTTCAATCTTTTTTTTTACTTCTTTCTTTTTCTCCCCATTGTTTCTTCAACTGACAGTCTTACTATACTTATAGGAGTGTTTAAAAATGTGAGTATTAATGTCAGCATTTAATCCTAGCTGGCTCAATCCAAGCAAAYGGCTGCTAAGAGTTGTTGCTTCCACATGCAGGGGTTTTCCCCTGAAGTACACATAAATGTCATGTGTGGGTATCTCATGATGATTGCTTCTACTATGTGTGTGGGAATATCTAGCACAATCTAGCCAGCAGTCCATTTATTCTACAACTGCATGTCAAATCCTAAAAACRTTATTAAAAACACCTTCCTGAAGACCTGCATAAATTTTAGCCTCCATAAGACAAGAAGCTAATTTATTGACTCAAAACTATTAGTGCTCGGTCCCTGATCACCGCTGCGGCCCAACAGGTGCTAAACAATGTGACACGGACAGATCTGCTTCTGTGACTGTTGCAGTAGAGTTGTATGCAACCACTAAAGGCGTAGTTTTCTGCTGCGAGGCTTTTAACAACTTCTACTTGTCAACAGTAATTTGCAAATGTAGAGTCCTCCAGTCACATTCATGCAATTAACAGAACGCACACTCTATTCATAATCTACCCAAATCTTCATATATACTAAGGTGTATTTATATAGAGTTCATATATACTAGGAGCTCCTTTAGCAGTTTATATAGGAGCTCATCTATACTAAGGTGCATTTCTTCAATGTGTTCTGAAGTCTGATCACTTTTATAAGTCTCATTAGCATTATTGCAGGTTAGCCTAAAAAAACTGTAATCTGAAATTCCAGGCATTCTCACCTGTTCATTGTAATGGAAAAAGACTGGCTTGTTAGAGAAAGTTATGCTTTGGAAATGAATGGTGTTGGCATCCCCCCGCTATTCCAGAAGACTCTGCCTGTCCTCTGGTAGTAAGGCTGGTGAAACCTTTTATCAGATTAGAARAGAATTAACTGTCACGAAAGGGGATGCAGGATGATAGAGGGGTATGCTCTTGGGAAACTGGTGGGTAAACAGTAAGTGTAATCAGGAGTCCGGAGTGTAAGCAAGCAACACCTGCCTTGAATTACAAGCACATGCCCAGTCCTGCACGACACCTGAGAAGCAAAGGAGAAAATTTTGCAGAGCCGAGAAAGACACTTTATACGGCAGTTCTCTCTTGGCCTGCCAGGGGCACGTCTGTGTACCTGCTTTGAAAAGCGAGCATGTTGTTTCATATGTTTTCACAGAGTTACACTGTGATGGGCATTTATGGCATTTATTTCCTATGAAGTTTTTCCGTAAAGTTAGCACGCCTAACAGGCTGCTGTGACTGAAGCAGGATTCCAGTGAGGAAAATGGTAGAAAGTGACCATATGGACCATAAGCACCAACCATTGCATGTCCCTGCTGTGACCGGTACCCCCTGCTCCCGACCCCGGTAACGTGGTTAGCATAACTAACGCCATTTTATGAGGCAAGCAGCCACTCTCTGTGACCGAGCGGGTCACGTACTCGTTCCCTTCCCCTCATCATCAGGCCCTGAAGGTCCTGTTCACCAAGTAGACCAACCAAACAGATTCCTTCTTCCCCTCCCTCAAGGTTCCTGGGTGCCAGGCTGGTTACTCCCCTCCTCACCATCCTTGAAGGTCCTGGGCACCCGGCCAGCCCGCCGGTGGGGACGGCCCCGGCACCCGAGAGGGAAGCGAAACAGCACAGACCACCGTCCATAAAATCAGTTTTCTTATAAACTCTGTATTACGCTACTTATAAGTTGTGCTACATTGATCCTGCCAGTGGAAATCCTGTGCCATTCTAGTCATAAATTCTGTGCTATACTGATCATAATATTCTGTCTGGAAAATAAAGCTTTAATTGTAACTACCATTTCRTGCCATCATCATTCTGCCAAGGATCCCTAAAAGAACGCGTCTGTCCCCTCAGGGTTGGGTGACACCTGCTCAATATCTCCATCGACTGCCTCTGTGTCTGATTTTCTTGGCTATGAGGCTCTATTTTGTCACTCTAAACGACATCCCCGCCAGCACTGTGCCTACAGAAGGAAAGCTGAGATGCTTTCCTTCACCGTCTTTCTGTCCATTTCTTTCTCCTTTTGCTCTAATCCTTCTCTTCAGAAATACATTGAATTGCTGAGCCAACTTTCCACATTCTTACAAGTTTTCAGTAGTTCTATTAGCCTTTTATCTTATGCTGTTGCCTTTTTAAAACAAAATAAGACAGTGAGCAGCAGTTAAAATCAGTGCTTTTCAGGATCTGGACGCCAAGGTGTTAGTCTGCAATATTAAATTTCAATAGTAATAACAACTTAGGAGAATGCTAGTACAACTTCTCTCTTCCCAGAACCTGTTTGGGTTGTTTGGGTTTTTTTGATTGGTTGGTGGGTTGGTTGGTYGGTTGCTTTTTTTCTTTTAACATTGGAGGTACATCCCTTTCTACCTCTCTTTCTGTAGACTTTAAAAACATGCTGTGGAACCACCTATCTCAGAGAGATTGCCATTAGCAGGATACAGCCTGTTTGCAATATAAGAGACATTTGATTACAGATGTCCTGTTCTTCATTTCAAATAAGAAAACACAAAGATGGCACAGGTCATGGGGGCTATCTTTGAACTAAAAATTAATTGCAGCGTGGCATAGAGTTAAGGGTAGATTTTCTTTTGAGGCCGGTTTAATTCATCATTCTACAGTATTCTTAATGTTGAAAGGTATTTTGCTAATCCACGCAATAAAGCARCAAAGGAAACAAGTATCTTTCCATGAAGGCTAAGGGAGACATGACAAAAAATACAAGCAAAGATACAAAAACAAAATTAAGAGGACAATGGTTCCCATCTCCCTTCTTCATCCTGTTGGCACTGACCGATGTGCTAATGGGTTTCATGTCACAGCTGAGCCACCCTCCTTCCAGGCATGGGTTTATCTTGGCCCTTCATACGCATTGCTATCACCCAAGAGAATGCTGATATTCTGGGTTGCTGGAAGGCAAACTCACATATTTAGGAAAGGGAGATAGGGATATGCAGTTCCTACAGCTCTAAGATGGCTTTTTTTTGCATCTTAAATATGATTTCTTGTACCGTGTGGCTGGCTTAACGTTTATGTTACCATGATTGCTGCTTTTCAATGAGTTTCTGCAATTTAGGCGCCTAAGCACTTGGTAACTTGTAAAATACTCCATGTGACACAACACCAATATGAAGCTTTCATATTGCTGCAATAGTTTTTYAGTAAGTTGAAGAAACACAGATGGGAATTTCTGTTCATTAAAATAGCCTAAATTCGATGTTGATAAAAAGTAACTTACTAAGATTTTAYTGATTGATAAATTTTTTTTTATAAGTTACAGCAATTAACTTAAGTAATTCCTTCCATGATTAAAAAATGCATGTACCGCATAAGSAAATAACAGTATCTATAGCATTTGATAATCATTTCTAAGGCAATCTTTTTTAGCCTTACTTTCTGAGAATATGTGATCATGCTGTATGTGTGTGTGAAAACGTCTGACTCCTCCAATAGCTTTTGAATCTAATGGCCCAATGTTGACGCAATCTTTACCAGGACTCGTAATTAACTACTTTTCCACAAGTTTTAGGAAAATGAAGGTAAGGTGAAAAGACTCCCAAAAGCCCCCTCTCCTCCCTCCCTCTGCCCCGAGATAAAGGGCTCAAGTGTGCATGTGGCTTTCAATCAAATAGTACACAAGTGGTTCAGAACCAGCTACATTTTATGCTTTCTTCTCCTCAGGTAGTATTCAGAGTAGAAAAGAAGAGATGGTGATGATGTGGGAAGATGCAGGAGGCACAGATGCATAGAAATGTACAGCACAGATTCATAAGATATTGCTGCTTATGGAATTCCTTGGTTGTTTTTAACATTTTCGCCGGCACCGTACTTTCACTATAGCACTGCATAGCAATTCATCTGAGACCTTGCTGCTCCGCTGTCACGGTACTACTCTCAAATATGCCATATTTTCTGTACCTGATAGGTAGGATTTGCTTTAATTTCTTCCTAGTCTCTGATATGATCCATGATCTTAGCTTAGGTGAAGAAGTATGGTAAAGGTCTAACTAAAATAAYGTATTTTCTAGCTATGCTAAAATCAAAACTGTGGGATAGAAAAGGGCAGAATATGGCCAAACCCTGGCATTCAGACAAGGAGGTCATGTCAGGCATTGATGTTGTCCAGGTACTCTATTCCCTGGGTGTYKTGGTTTARCCCCAGCCAGCAACTAAACACCMCGCAGCYGCTCACTCACCCCCCACTCCGGTAGCATGGGGGAGAGAATCGGGAGGGCACACCAAGGAAAACCCGTGGGTTGAGATAAAAACAGTTTAATAATGGAAATTAAACAAAGTAGAACAGTAATAACAACGATAACAACAACAATAACAGAATATACAAAGCAGGCGATGCACAATGCAACTGTTCACCCCCCCCACGTGTGCCGAACGAACTGCATCTGTGACGAACCCCAGAGCACACCCCCCCCGTTTTACACTGAGCATGATGTCACATGGTATAGAATACCCCATTGGCCAGCTGGGTCACTGCCCCAGCTATGCTCCCCCCCAGCACCCCCTGCACCTGGCAGAGCCTGGGAGGCTGAAAAGTCCTGGTGCAAGCACCACCCAGCAACAACCAAAGCATCGATGGGCCATCAACGTTCCCTTCATTACCAAACCCGAAACACAGCACCCCCTCCAGCTACWGGGAAGAGAGTTAACTCTGTCCCAGCCGGAACCAGGACACCGGGAAATAGAGGTGATACCAATAGGTGGATTGGCTGGTTAGGACAGTAAAGCAGTTGGAAGGGTGAGAAAGCAGAACAGGAAGGCAAATGCAGAATTGCTAGAAAGTTTGGCACAGATGCAACTAAACAAATTTATGTCAATGCAAATTACTTTTCATTCCCACAAGAATAAATTCTCCAGAGGAAACTCGAGTTACAGAAATGTGAGTTATACTTAAGTTGTAGACTGGAACAGTATCATGTGCACTGCTGTAAATCTCTCACATACACAAGCCCATAACTTTTTTTCATTAGCATCTGCTTTAGCTTGGGGCATGGAATTGCCAGACATTTAAAGGCAAGACAATTAAGGGTAGGAGGTAACCATAGGAGGTGATCTACAACTCCCCTACTCATACACAAAAACTCAGAAGCACAGAGGTTAAGAAGCACCCCTTGTCAGTGAGAAGGGACACTGTTTTCTTGTGCAGACATAACATGAGCTAATCCGTTGCTAAAGAGAGATTTCTTCCTACAGGGAAAAGCAGATTTTAAATGAYGGAGCAGTAGGCTCAAAATCCTACACAGGTGAAGACCCACCCCCACTGCCAGCTCTAATTCCATTAGAAAGGTAACTCTAGCCTTGACTGAAATCTGCCAATCTGACTTTATTCCTCTTGGAATTTCTGACCACCACCTTGCATGAATTTAGCCAGAAGGCAGAACCCTTTGCTCCCTAGAGAGAAAATAGCTTCTGATTTACTGCAGCTCTGTTGAAAATAGGCTGGAGCTTGTCTCACAAGCCCCRGAGGAAAACCTCCCATCCCTAACGTTCCGTATCGGAGAGACAGTGAGCGTCCACTGCACGCTTTACTGACCCGCTGCTAACCACCAAATGCAGAGGTACCTTCAGCTCACAGCACTCTCTCAGCTGCAAGCTGCTTTTCTCAGAAAGCAAAGCCTCTCAGAAAAACAACTRGACTGTATCGAGGTCATCTGCTTCCTCTTCTTTTCGAAGTACTATTATACTGCTCTCTTGCTTAGTGTTACCGACAGTGGAACATTCCATCACGTCGCCTCTGTGCTCTCCTGGCGCAGGGGCTGGATGTGCTTACTCCTTGTGTATGTCAAGGCAGATCCTTCTTTCACAAACTCCTCTTAATCACGTACACTGAAATTTCTCATTAGTTAGAATAGAAGGATACTAGTATTTAGCCTTCCTTAATTTTCTATTTACTGTGCTAGACCCTGCTCCTGTTATAAATTCTATGCATATACTGCTGTTTACATGGTAAAATTTTCAGAGTAGAGCCAAAGCTTTGTGTATCTGTGATYGACATACTTCTCTAAACAGTTGCATCTTTCATCGTTCTACATATCTACAAATAGAAAAATCAATGTGTAATTGCTGATTATGAGGAGATGGATACCCTTGCAAATTCCACTATGTCAATGAACATTGCAAAAATATTCACAGGAGCTGCAAAAGCAGCAAATGGACTATATACCAGCGCATGCGGGAAAATCTTAGATGAAATATAAACAGTGTGTAGAATTTATCATTTAAATGTCAAGTGTAACTAATATTATTGGTAACTAACTGCTAACTCCTGCTACAATAATTGTCCTCATGCAGCACATGCCATACATCAGATGCAACGTTTGAACCTCCCATCTTCCTAATTGTCAGGAATGTCATGTTGAAGCATATATATCAGAATTTTACCCTTTTTGAAGTAATTAGGTTCAGCAGTGATTTCACTATTACTGTTAGATCCTCAGGTATTTCTGACTTAAAATCAAACAGAATAGTGGGATGAAAGCTAGTAATTTCTTCTTTAATATCTCTTAGCATTTGATCCACAATTAGTCAAAAGCCAGCAGAGTAACACTGTGTGATTACGTTTAGGCTACTCTGGAGTGAGTTATACCACACRTTAAATCTATGGACTACTCATGTTTCTATTCTTTATTTTCTTACTGTGGAACTGATATCAAAGCCAACAACAGAAATAATACAACTAGCTTAAACAAACTGCTTTCATACAACTAAATACTATCATAAGCAATAAATAGAATAGTAATGGAAAGAGTAATAAGTGGACTATTTGGAAAGTACACAGCAACATGTTACAAGGTCAAGAAGTCTAGGAGCCTGGGCAATGATGTAACATAAGCCACAAGACTTCACCTATTAATTTTTGCTGTTAGATTAATACACTGTGTCTTAATGAAGTCCTTGTATCCTGTAACAAAAATAGCTAAGAATTGGTTTTAGCATATTGGATTTTAATATTTTGTCTCTTCTTCCTAATTTAGAAACATTTCTTAACTCACAGATTCATCCTAGGATGGAGGCAATACAGGAACTAACCCGTAACAGGACACCTAAACAATCCCAATGTAATACTTGAAGGAACTTGTTTCTTGGGAGTATATACATATCCATAAGGAAACAGGAATCTTCATATACAGAATGGATACTTTAGATGTGTAAATATGACCTCAGACACAGTTACCGATTTTGCAAATATATTTTATATGCCTCMCATGCAAATACTGGGTTTTGTACAGTTAGCAATTGTAGACATAAAATTTGTTGGCACTGTGTGAACYGACGTTTTAAAAAATTACTGGCTTTATGAAGATCTGATGTCCATGAAATTAGATCTAGCCACATCTTGACTAAGCTCACATCTGTTACCTGACAGTATTTCCTTTCCTGATTTTTCAGTTTTCAGTGACACCGTTTATAAAGATGTGAATTTAAAAATATAGGTCAAAAAGAGTTGATTATTATTTTCTGGTAACTGGAAACTTGAGTGAAATTTTAAAATTAAAATATAAATAATTTCCATTGTTATTATTTTATGAGCTCCACTATACAAATATATTACAGCTACATCTAGAAATACTCTATTTAAATTTTACACTTGAATTGTTCTATTAAGCAAGGATATCAATTTCTACTATCAATGCAGAATATAAGCCTGCTGAGTAATGTATGCATTATAGTCTTTTCTTGATTTTTATAGGTTATGCATATAATTTCATTTACAGGAACACCTGTTAGCTATGTCTGACAGAAACATCCTTTATGTAAATACAAGATATAGGTAGGCGGCTTACATGAAGTCATTGCAACTAATACCACAAACTGAGAAATTATTTTATTGAAACTAATGAGAATTATATATTCCTCAATACTGTGATTAAACTGTTCACTTAGAAGTGGCAGGGTGAATAGCATGAAAAATTGCCYGAGCTTGAAATGAAAGACAGTCCTCCATGCAACAGCTGGGATTATCCTGCACAGGTTACATCACGGGTCTCAGAGGAAGTTCTGTAGGTATTACGAGTGCAATCACATTTTCCTGTTTGTTCATTCTTATCAGACTTTTTTCCTTTCCCTAGCTCCTGTACCAGCACCTATACAAACATCCAAAGGATACCTAAACAAGCTGCAAAAATACAAAGATGTTTGTCAAYGTGTAAATTTTTGTCCATCAACAGTCAGAGATATGCTGCATAAACCTAAGGTCATTCATTACTGAGAACCCTTACGGAAGTTAGTAGTAATTAACTAAGCAGGGAAAATTATTACATGCAAAATATTTTCAAACTCAAAATGGAAAAAAATGTTGTTTGTCCTTTGTAACTCAGTTTTTTGTCTCTTCTTATGGAAAAAAAATTAGTAACTAACAAATCAGCTTCCAAATATGAAGATACTTTTAGCGTTGCTTAAAAAATAACTGTTCAGCATATCTATAAATGGAGTCACGCAATACTTAGAGGCTCAGGAGAAAATCTGTACTTGCTTTACGTGAAGGCATCAATTATAAATATAGACAAGTATAAATAGACAGATTTTCTTCGCATTTAAATATAGGCAATAATATGGAATTGAAATTAAAGGACCACAGTCTTTAATTAAAGGACCACAGACTGACAGAGCATTCATGTAGCACTTGTTCCTACRCTACTGAAGTTAAAGGGGTGTTTTGCCATGGCCTTTCAGGGACATAAGCTTCAGCTCTCAGAAAAGAGGGAAAATGTTAGTGCCGCTTAATTGAGTATTGTATACTAAAAAAGACAGCTAATCTATCAGAGATGATACTGATAAGGACAAGGACATATATGAAAAATCACATATGGAAAATCACAAGTGGTTTTTAAAAGCAAATAAAATAAGTGTTTTTATGTGTGCTTTTTTTTTTTTTTCAGCTTCTTATTATGATTTGACTCTTGCAACATTTCCTTTGGAAAAATACACCATCTGCATGGCTGGCCTGTTTTCTGGTCCCTGTGTCCACTTAAGCCCTTGCAGTTGCTGCTCTATTCCCAGTACAAGATGCATCGTGGCAGCTATAGCTGCCGYGCAGCATTATATGAAAAGCACACTGTGTGCTAAGATAATGCCACCACATAATGTGCCACCACTTCTGTGACTGAAACTTAACCTCTTTATCGTTTTTTCCTCTATAATACACTTTAAGTTTATAGATGGCAATCATTTAACAATAGCCTTCCTCGGGAATGTCAGATATATGACGTGCAGTTTGGGTCCCACTTACTGATCGGTTTCATCCAATCTCTAGACGAGTTCTTGAATTTTCAGGTTTGTCTGTCAATTAAAACACAACACTGACAATTCCAAGTTAGCACCGACCCAGGGCTGTGTAAGACCGTACTGCACGGTACAATGCTCTCAGAACAAGCCAGCACAGGTGCACCTGGATTTGAATGTGCTATGCCTGAAATAAGAAGCCTGACCTCTGAAACATACTGCTTTGCCAATATATTTTGCCAGATATGAGCCRATAGTTATTGAGAAGTAACAATTACAGCTAGAAAATGTAAATGCAAGAACCAGTAGAATTTTATTATCTGTGCCTATTTTTAAAACATCTACTACAGGAGGTTTATGTGAAGTGCTAGGACATCAGCCTAAACTTAGCAGGTAAAGTGGATCTGAAAGTCAAACCACAGTGGCTTTTCTAAAAAGCAAAATCCTGCAACGTCGTAAAAAGCTGTAGCAAGGTGCATCAGTGAATATGCGTATTCTCAGACTCATACAGAAACAACAGAAAAGTATTTGGCCACAGGAAAATACAGTAAGTAGGACAATTTGAGTATTCTGATGCATACTACTCCATTGGTTTTGCTCCACACAATTTCATTTTTTTGCAGTCTTATGCTATGGTTACTTTTAACGGTATTAGCCTTTACAGGCACATTTTCATAGCACTTAGTYAGGATTCCTGGAAAACAACATTGTCTACTTCATGACTGTAGAAGGCCTGAAAGAGCCTCCTTTTTGAAGGTCTGAAAGAAAAAAAAAAAATGGACACTGACTTACCAGGCAAAGGGCAGCAGCAAACAAAGCTTCTGACCCTCTGTTAGTGCAGGCCAAGGTGCGGCCAGGAGGCTGTGCAATGCCTACAAACAGAGTGCTGCTGAATGCTGTTCTCTTGCTTAAAATGGTTGTTTCTGAATAATGCACTTGCTGATACACTATATGACCTAAGATGAATATTCATTCAGATGAATATAGTATGTTTCCATCGCCATGTCACAAACCACCGTGTTAAATTTCAGGAACAGAGCAAATGGTCTAAAACTAGAAATGTATCAAACCGAAGTACAAAATACATAATATTTTGAAAAGTCATTGGTAATGTGGTAATAATTACAGTAAAATGTATAGTGACATCAGTGTATTACACTCAAAAAAAAAGAAATAGGTTTTATAAAAGTCGACAGTAAAATAATTGCTCTTTGATTAAACCAGTAAGCTCTGCATAACATTTAAATTTTTCGGCACAGAAACTGTACGCTTTCTAATCCTCAAGAAAACTGCAACACAACAGGTTCTGACCAAATCTGTCAGGATGTACAAATAATAAAGGTAGGAGAAGTATTTCCATCAGTGTTCTCGACTGGAATGACTGGGTTGAAGTATGGCCAAACTCAGATCAGCAAGGAACAAGATYTGCCAAGAAGAAAGGATTTTGAGCCTCAATGTTGTAACTAACATAACGCTTCAGACTCAAAGGTGTGTTGTGCTGAGGCTGAGTAWTGAACTGTAATATCAGTTTGTTTCTGAAAGGAAGAGGATTTGCTGCATGCACAGAGGGCTCACGAAAAGGGACTGACATACCACACGTCTATTTACACCAGCAAAACCATGAAATATGCAAAATTAGAGGGGAAAAAAAGACTTMTTTTCCAGACACAGCCTGAAGTGAAGTGAGACAAGCGAAAATCTATGCCTTTATGTAATGGTGCCGTTTTAAAATTGAAAAGAGAAAGTGAACAGTTACAGGCAACTATACAAAAGMTTTTTAAGCCATTTTGGAAGGCAGACAAAAGAAACCGAAAGAACARTATCACGTACTAATAAAAATGATTACCTCAAGGTTCACGTATATTTTTGCATCTGCTTAAGAGACAAAAATAAAGGTAGTGATTCAGCAKTAATTTCTTTATGAATTTTAAAGTCATACACATACTGACTCTTAAGATAGGATACAATTTCTATTAGTATGGGGATTACAGTCTTTTATTTGGGCTTAATTCAWCTCCAGCTTAAACATTTATTTGAAAGGATATCAAACTACATGAGAACAAAATAAGTAGGGACAAAAGGTTATGGAAGAATTTGGTTTGAAAGAGATCATTTCTCATGTGACAAAAATGTTCTTGAAAATCAGTAATAATCAGGAAGTCATTAAACAAAAATAACGTTTGAAAACTGTTGATCTTCTAAAATGAATGGAAAGATTTTAAAAATAGCTTATCATTAATGATCTATTCAGGGATTCAATACAAACAAAATATTGAATGCAAACAACAGTTTCTAATTTGGGCCATGAACATGGGAGAATTGACAGCACAGACCCAAAATTAAATATGCAGACAGTGATGAGGACTGCTCAATGATTACCTTTTGATAATCAATCTGGGAACGCAGTCAGCTTTATTTGATAAAAATAAAAAAAAAAAAATACAAACATGATGGAAGAAAAGAATTTAAGTTAYAGGAAATAAAAATACCAGTATTCAAGTTCTTGCCCAGACTCTGCCCACCTTTCCACCACCCCAGCAATACATGTGGCCTCACACAGTGTTGTAACAGCTATGCAGATAGGAAGAGTTAGCACGCACTTCGTAACTGTTTAATAAATAGCTGTGGGAGTACATGGGGAAGAACTGGAACAGTTGGAGCATTCCAAGTTCTTCATTACAGGAAGGCTGCTTTCTTATCACTCCATCCTGCAACAGAAAGACTGAACATTCCCCTGTTGCTATTTATTTCTGAGGTAGGATAACACCTTTGAAAAAGTGGAAATAAACTGCATTCAGGTGGAGGACAGAAGCAGGTTTTGTGCGGAAATAAGGAGTGAAAGTGAAGGTTACAAGGTGTTTGTATCCATGATCCAAGCAACACCTTCTCTATAAATAACTGAAACACTGGGTCATTCACTTTACGTGGCTTTTCATCCTAATAAGCACTAATGTTTAACATTTTTCAGATGTTGTAAAAAAACCTAATTAATCCTCTGACACATCYGTGAAATAGCTTCTAACTTTACTGATGGAGAAAGCGTATTCAAATGACTTGCCCAAGGCCATGCAAATCAGTGATAAACCCAGCCTGAAAACTCTCAAGYCCTTCATCACATGTTCAGGTGCCTGGAACATCTCACCACTGTCACCATTCTTACGGTACATATTACCATATTAGTCCCAACTGTGTATGAGTGGTACGGCACAAGTATCCTATACAAACCAGGGTCTCTGATTTAGTAATGTAGTTCAAAGGCCTCAACGCCACTGTAATTCATCCGCCACTACACTGGAAGACGTAGCTTCGGATCCCAAAATCTTTGCGGTATGAACCAGATCTACGAAGGACTGTGAACACCTGCCGCTATTAATAAAATAACGGCAATTATGGCTGCATCTACTCCACACTAGTGAATGGATCGTCCCGGTGAACGCGGACGGGCTGTCAAGCCAGCTGGCACTGACCGGCACGCGACTCCGCACGGCAGCGCTCTCGGTCTCCACGGCACAGGCTACCAGCTGGGAAGGGTGCCCGCTCTCCCCCCGCCGCCGAGCCGCACCGCGCTGCTGGTACGCTCGCAGGCACAGCAGGAAAGGTCGCTGCGCCCTGGGCTCTGCAGACAATCGTATTCAAGCGCCTGGGAACGCTCAGTTTTATCTGCAAGCACGGGCACAGACTGTGTTAGTCCTCCACAGGCAAAATCCTGTGCTAAGAATTTTATTTGCCATAAATCAGCAAACGAACAGGTAGTTTTAATGGCGGCATTAACAAACGTGCAACAATGTACTTTTATGTGTCAGACCCAGTTTTGGCCTTTCTACAGATTGGTCTTTAAATTAGGTCAGAAAAATTGTAATCTACCTGTGCTCTGACATTTCAATACTAGACGAAGAGTAAGGGATACCAGACCCAATAGCCAGCAGAGAAGAAAATCGTGTATATTCCCAGATTCACCATCCCACAAACTGACTCTAGGAAGTATGTAAATAGACTTTTCGTAGAATCGAGCCTATCACCATCCACACAGCAGCAATGAAGGACTAACTATCCTAGCATCATTTATACCAGCGATTTCAGAAGACGACATATTTGCAAATGCACAAGAAGTATCAAGACAAATATTGCTACGCTTGTTCCTTTACACAATTATATTCATGTAAATAAAGCCCCGTGAAGGCTTGTGTAACGGGAGTCAGCTTGGAAGCCTCAAGAAAGAGGAAGCGCAGAGCGATGCGCGTTACCTGCAGCGCCGAGCAACCTGGGACAGACAACTCTGCCTGCAAAGTGAACASAAACGGTGTGTCAGGGGCAGCGATGCAACAACTCAGCTGATCTTACTAGAAGCTCTCTTTCTGTGGAATCCTTGCCAAACCTAAAACTGCTCTCCCCAAAATAAACCTCCTGAAGGAGTGCCGCAGCCACGTTACCCCCTCCTGCAGGAAATTCTTAGCACAGCTGTCCTTCCAGTCCCCACACATACACACACAGGCTCCTGCCCTGGAAGGCATTTCGAAAAGCCTGCCTCATAAAGGGAATCTTATAAATATTTACACTGCATTTCTATATTTAGGCATATCACTTCTAAAACAGCAACAAGGCTATGTTAAAATAATTTTATTTAGAAATGTGTCAGGGAAAGCAAACAGCAGTAAATAGAAACCCACAGAGCAGGCTACGACATTATTTGAAATTACATCTATAATACTCACACATGGTAATACAAAATCAAAGTTGAAGACTGCCGTTGAAACTGCAATTTCTTGAACAGAAAAATGGCAGGGTATGAATGTGTTACAATGCTGTAAACCRAGGGCTAGAGCCAGCTTTTCCCTTCACTGTCACTGGGCACAAACCCAGCATAATTCCACTGATCTTAGTGGAAGTAACTAGAAGCAAATTTTGCCTTTAGAAGGAAAGATATGAAACTTCATTTCAGCAGATAAAAAGAGGTTGGCTGGAGAGCTGTGAAAGTGGGAGTAGTAGTTTGTTTTAGTGGCCTCAGGAAAAATTCACTTAATACTTTCGGGTAATGCAGCGCTTTGAAAACCTGAATGTTTAGATGCCTTCTGAGAACTCTTGAGAGACATACAAGTGTCAACGTGCTGCTATTTGTCAGCTCTTTTAACACCGGGGTGGTAGGAGGGGGAAATAAAATCAAAAGATATCTACGTGTACTATTGCCTGGTAATGTTTGTCACACGATGTCTCCTCAATCACAGAGCTACTTACGTGTGAGGTGAACCAAGAAAACCCACTTAAGTTAGCAGAATTATTAATGACGAAGATAGGCTTGAGGGTGTGAGTTTGCAGACTTGAGTAACAAAAAAAAAAAAAAAAAAGTCCAATTTCAGGGAAGTGCGAGTAAATACCTTTTTAGTAGCAATGGAGTCGCAACTCTTACAAGATAAACAATATCTTGTAGACTCCAGGATGCATTTTATTATTCTTATTGCTAGAATACCAGGTGTTTGCAATAATATGCAAAGGGAAGGGTCCTTTTTAAGCCGAWTTCTCTGAGAAAACCAACCCCGGTGAGCAGCTTCTCCACTCCGCATGAAGGCAGCCAGGCCCAAAGGCGGCGAACTGACGGTGGATCTTCCCACACCCCGCGGGTTTCTGCCCCTAGGCCGGGGTGGTCGGGCGGCGGGACRAACGGGGCCTGCAGCTCCCCTTGACCGAACCCCGCCAGCCCAACGCCGCCCCGAACGCCCGCCTTCCTCCGGGAAGGCCCCACCTGCGGCTCGGAGCGCACCGCCGGCGGAACGACCGCGGCGGCACCGCCAAAACCCACCCACCCCCTCAGCCACCCGC